>VDFB02058242.1:549192200-549233620 GCA_007258455.2 Sequoia sempervirens
TATATATGAAGCATGTGATATTTTCTTTTTAGAATGAAATAATATTGAGATAGATTTCTAATATTACATGTTTTTCTTTTAGGCTTGAATAATGCTAAAGTTTCAAAGGCATTGTTAGTTTTGTAAATGTGAGAAAAGAATGCTAGCCAAATAAGTTTTGCATAAAATGTGGAAGTTTGAAATGAAACCACAATAATCTCTCTCAAAGGTCAATTTAGTTGTTTGCTAGGCCAAAAGGAATTTTTTTTTTCTTTAGAAATTATTAAGAAAGGTAGGTAAGGAATTTGGAAAGCATTTTTTACTCTCTTGATGAAACTTTATTTTACTGTAACAACCATAGGAGTGTGGAAACTCATACTTGTGTGGTATTTTGTTTAATGTCACGGAAGATGAGGAGCATGGCATGACCATCTATGTTCTAGAAATCATAAAGTTGTTGAGCATCCAAGTTGTCAGTTATATTATTGTCTTATAATTTATTATAAACATAATATAATATAAAATAGATATATCATATTTATAATATTATATATTATAATTTTGCATTATTAAATTATATAAATATATAATAATATAGAATATTATATTTATTATTATGTTGTACTATATTATATAAATATTGGAGGCGAGGCCAACATGATATTCTTCACCTACGAGATTCAAATATTAAGGTAAAATGAATGTATTGTGGTTTACTTGCACAACTGCTTCATAGCCTTAAAAAAATCTAACATGCTTGAAAAGCTATGAATGACGAGCATGTAAGATGTCTACTCTCTCCACTGAATGCATTAAGAATGCAATTTTACACACATAGTTGTTTTTTGTTAGAGTAGTTTTGAAGTGGTTAAATATATATAAATATATGTACATATATATGTGTGTATGTACACATATACATACAACCTGCACAAACGTACATGTACAAATGTACAAATGTATGCACGTATATGTATAGACACACACACACACAGACATATATATATATATACATAAAATATATTAATTATATATATATATATATATATATATATATATATATATATATATATATATATATATATATATATATATATATATATATATATATATAGTGCACATGTGATATTTTCTTTTCAGAATGATGTAATGTTGAGATAGATTTCTAATATTATATGTTTTTCTTTCGAGCTTGAATAATGTTAGAGTTTCAAAGGAATTCTTATTTTCATAAATATGAGCTAAGAATGCTAGTCAAATAAGTTGTGCATAAAATGTGGAAGTTTGAAGTGAAACTACAATAGTCTCTTTCAAAGGGCAATTTAGTTGCTTTCTAGGCCAAAAGACTTTTTTATCTTTAGAAATTATTAAGAAAGGTAGGCAAGGAATTTGGAAAATACTTTTTACTCTTTTTTGATGAAACTTTATTTTACTATAACAACCATAGGAGTGTGGAAACTAATAGTTGTATGGTATTTTGTTTAATGCCATGGCAGATGAGGAGTATGGCATGACCATCTATGTTCTAGAAATCATAAGGTTTTTGAGAATCCAAGTTCATAGTTCTATTATTATGTTATAATATATTATAAAGATAATATAATATAAAATAGATATATCATATTTATAATATTATATATTATTATTTTTTAAAATTATATTATATTATATAAATATATAATAATTTATATAATAATATAATATAACATATTTATTATTATGTTGTATTATATTATATAAGTATTGGAGGTGCAACCAACATGGATATTCTTCTCGCACGAGATTCAAATATTAGGGTAATATGAATGTATCGTGGTTTACTTCCACAACTGCTTCATAGCCTTAAACAACTCTGACATGCTTGAAAGGCTATGAACCATAAGTCTGGAAGATGTCTACTCTGTCCACTAAATGCATTAGAAATGTAGTTTTACTTGTACATAGCTATCTTTTGTTAGAGTTGTTTCAAAGTGGTTAAAGATATTTGGGGATAATTATTCTTGTTGTTTATTATTTCCACTGAATGATAATAAAATGAATTTTTACACACATAGTTGTCTACGATAGGTCTATGACAAAAATGATGATATTTTGGGGATAATTTTTCTTGTTTTGCTCATTGGTTTCTTGAGGCAGGCAACTAGAGTTTACGACTAATCAATTTTTTTGAAAGGTATGTTCATTAGTTATTTTAATCTTTTTTAGTAGATTACAATATGTAAGTAATGAAGCAAAATTAGGCAATACTTTATAGCAAATAATAAATTTTCAGCTAGAAAGAGACGAGCTAGCTAGCGACTGATCTCAGCCAATCTAGACCCTACCACCTACAAAAGAATAGCTCATAATGCAAGGATTGATTAATGCATTTAGATGTTTGGATTCAAATAAAATAAAAGACTTGTTTTTGGTTGATATCACAAAAAAAATTGCATTACAAATTCTTAGGAATTGTAGGCAAGGCTCTGCAAATTATTTGTTACTCCTTTTTATGAAAATTTCTTTAACCTTAACAAGCAAAAGAGTGGAAAACTTGGTTTTTGTGCAGATTTTGTTTTATGTAATGATAGATAAGGGGTTTCCATAAATCTATGATATAACCAGGTACTCTTATACAGATATTATGGTAGTGCTTGGTTGATATCACATATTTTTTTGTTGTTACAAATTCTTAGGGAATGAAGACAAGGAATTATAAATTATTTCCTAATCTTTTTTGATGATTTTTTTTTTAACTTTAACAAGCATAAGAGTGGAAAAATTGGTTTTTGTGTGTCTTTTGTTTAATATAATGGTGAATAAGGGGCTTCCAAAAATGATAATGTTGTTAAACATTTTAGTGGGACTCAATTTGTAACGCTCGTCGTGCAAACCCCAGAGAAAAAACATTTGCAACCAATTTTTTTTTTAAATAATACAAAGTAAACATGCAATTAAAAATTTAATCATATTCACATTGCACATTACATTATAACATCAAGTTCTCTAGGGCACATGAGGTCACATCGCAAAACAACACTTAACAAAAAGGTAAAAGATGAAACTGAGTAACTTATTAAAATTTACATTCATCATAATATTACAATAACCCTTTTTACAGAAGTACATCCATGAACCATAAGTATGATACAATCATAATGAATCTCCAATAATAATTCTTACAAAGATACATAATTAATACATCATCATTTAATACATTACATTACAAGTTCTTGATAATGAGTTACAATAAATCTACCATACATGTGGGATACACAAATAGTACAATTAATGAATGAAGTACAAAGTTAAAAACTAGTACAAGCTCCAACTAAAGAATATTGAGAAGAAAATTTTTGATGGGGAACCCAATAGGTGCAAAGCACATTCCACCCAACCATGTGGGTTATAAATAACCCACCCTGCGTGCTCAGAGGTGACAAGGAAGTAATCCCGACCATGAGTGCCAAAACCAACTCCAATAAAAACAACATGGTAAAATAACTCAACACAACAACAAGGACTACCAAAAGTATAAATGACAACATCCATGAGTCAACATAATAAATTAAAGCCATAAATCTCACCATATCAAACAAGGAAATAACCATTAGCCAAGTCACCAATGAGCAATCATGAAACATTTCCAAATAAAACTAAAACAACAAATAGAATACAATTCTAGAGGCCAACAAGAAACAAGGCATAAGGGTATCTAGTGGAGAGTGTCACCGCATAGCCTACATGGATTATCCTGGTCCTTCCTCCAAACTGAGGTGCTGACCCCCATCTATGGTTATCCTGGCCCTTCCTCCTACTTGAGGCGCCGGCCCCATAGGGTAGCTCATGCAGAGCCGATAACCTCTCATGAGGATGAGGTTACGACTTTACCAACCACAACCTTCTTAGTCTATCATTAGTCTACGATAGCCCTAATGCATAGATGAGGTATCCAATATTATTATCTTATGTGTTTTACTAGCCATCCCCCTAAGTTCTATTATTAGTTTTCACTTGTTACACTACTCTTACATGGGTTATCCTGAGCTCTTCCTCCTTTCAAGACGTTGGCCCCCATGAAGAGCCAATCTCCCTAAGACCCCTAACATAAACCAAAATAAGGCAAGGGTTGTACCATAAGAATAAAGCATATATCTCAACAGACAAGTTGCAAGGAATTACCCATCTCGCAACAACTCAAAATCAAAATCTCAACAATCTCATACAACCCTTCCAAAATAATAATGCTAAAATCATGCAACATTCCGAGGAAAAATACGAGAGACCTCCAAAGATAAAAACATGCCTCTAGAAAAAAAACTAGGGTTCACAACTCCAAAAATTGGGTTCACAAGATCGATCGGGTTCCCTCATTAATAACACTTAAACAATTAAATAACAATCAGGGAAAATAATCTAAATCAATTTTATCATATTCCACAAAGCAATATAACAATAACCACACATGGATGTCACAGTAAAAATAACTAAATAATACCATTCATTTATTCCTCACACAACTAAACCCTCTAACCAAGATCCAATCTCTAATAAGGAAAACAAATTTCAAAATAAAACTAATAATTCAAGAATATTACTTTGCTAAAAACATCTTACAAATATATATAATCATAAAAAAAAACCTTTATTTGCATTCTGTATAAAAATTCATTTTTAATATAATTCGTTAAATATTTAAGAGTTAGATAATTTTCTACAAAATCAATTCATATATTTAAAGAAAATACATACCATATTTTAGATATATATACATACATACATACATACATATATATATATATATATATATATATATATATATATATATATATATATATATATATATATATATATATATATATAAACAAAACCCATTTAAAATAAAAAAAACAAAATAAAATACAATCGCAATGTCACCACGTGCTTTGGGGACTGCATAGTAGTCTACGGATTGTTGTGCCAATGTCTGCAACTATGGGGAGAGGGGGAGGTACTGCCTCCACTGTCCTTCCCCTTCACCCAACAAATACTCCATTATATTTTTTTTTAATATTATATATATATATAGAAACAAACGAAATAAAAATAATATGCCCACTTTACAACTTCGGCCCAGGATTCGATCGGCGAATTTCGAATGAAAAATTCATCAAAACTAAAATTTAAATAAACATATTTTCATATATATATATCAACAGAATACAATATGATCAAACACAGATCTCAGCACAATGTTATGACATATATATATATATATATATATATATATATATATATATATATATATATATATATATATATATGTATGTATATACATTTGTATATATATCTACATATATATAAATATTTATTCACATAAATAACTAATTCATTTATAAGGAAAGGCATATTGATCTTTTCCACAACAAAAGATAAAGAAATTGGGTATTTTCAAACAAAAAGTCGATAGCATTTCTTTTTGTTTTGTTTGCAACTCAAACAATTTTCAAATTTCCAAAAGAATTTCCTTTCTTAGAAAGTCTATTTATTTATTTAATTCAATTTTCTTTTGAAAGTGAAAGCTAGAGAAATGATAAAATGAAACCTGGAGTCCTGCGCTATTGAAAACTTGATGAAGCTTTGCTTGATTTAGATAGCCCTTTGAATAACTTTCGTTCCTTCCTTCAGATTTTCGTCTCCCGATTTCCTTGCTCAAATTTCTAATTTAATCTTTAATTCAAAAGAATCTCCCTAGAATAATGAAAGTAAGTGAAACCAATTTCCCCAATAATTTCCCAAAAACTTTAGAAGATCAATAATTCAGAAAACATTATTATTTTGCAACTCCTGTCCAAATCTTCCTATGAATGAAAAGTCTCTCAAATTTTCAATTAAATAAAAGATATCTCTCCTTTTTTCAAAAGCTCTAAAAATCCAATATAAAAGAAATCTTCTAATTTAATTCTAGCTTTTCCAGCCAACACTTAATTCTCATTCATCATTTTTATCTTTTCTTTTCTTTTATTGACTTTTTTCCATTTATCAATATTTTTGTTTTAATTCTGATTTTGCAAGATTTACTTGCAATGCACATAATTTACTTTATTTATTTTATTTGTTTCATAATTATCCTCAACAAGATAATTTAATTAAACTAACAAAACACAAATTTAATATTTAATTAACATTTAAATAAAACACATGGCTTTTAAAATAAAACTTTTAAATATTTTAATACAAATTAATCCAACACTTTTATAAACATTTATTACCTCCATATAATTAAATAAATCACAACATACAAAACTCTGACATAAAATAAATATGACAAGAAACTCAGACAAACCACAATAATAAAATACAGAAATGACAAACACAACGACACACAATACCATTCAATCGGGACGGTTTGACAACATGGGACGAGGTGACTTCCTTGTCATCTCTATTTCAACATCATACTGTTGGGTCATTTGACGCTCACCCTATCCTACCGAAGCAGGTGGAATTGAGACTTTGTACCTACAATCCCTGCATACAAACAAGGTCATGTACATGTACATATATATATAAAATCAAATCATTACATTGTGAGAAGGAATTGCAGTGTTCCAGGGCACTCACGAACGAGAGGTGCTACACTATCCTCTCACCAAACTATTCTATCCATTGCAAAAATCAAATATGAAATAGCATCTCTAAACTAATAGATCATGTCATAACATAATTTACTAAATCAAGTTGCATCACAATATGTTACTAAAATCTACTAATATCACCAAACCACAATATCATAAGAAATATCCATGTCCTCAAATGTATAAGCATAATCACCAAATAGTCTACTAACCAAACCACCAAACCAAATAATAATAGTACTATCATAGTATCAAACTATCAAACCAAAGCATAGAAAAGTAATGAGTCCAACTAGTAACATGGGAGGTATTACATCCTCCCCCCCCATGAATCTGGCTTACTCCTAGAAGCCAAAAAACAAGTAAGGGTAGGATTCCCTGATACAGGAAGCATCTTCCCATGTGGCCGAAGTCTCATCATTGGGATCCCACTGGACCTGCACCTGCTCAATATCCCTGCCTCTGAGAATGAGTCTCCTGTGCTGCACCATGACCACAAGCTCCAGAGCTAGCTTCCCGTCCTCGACCTGTAGAGCATTCCAATCAAGTATGTGATTAACATCAGGAAAATATGGTCTAAGGACTAAAACATGAAAAACATCATGAATCCATGACAGACTAGGTGGCAAGGCTAGGTGATAGGCAACATGACCAATACACTCTAACACCTTGAACGGTCCCACAAAATGAGGCGCAAGCTTAGAACCCTTTCCATAATGAATAGGGCTCTTCCAATGATGAACTCGAAGAAACACTCAATCACCAACTGCAAACTACTGATCAACTCTGTGTGCATCAACATAATTCTTCTACCTATCTTGAGTTGCTATTAGATGCTCTCAGATGCAAGCTACCTGTTGCTCCATGTCATGAAGCATCTCGGGTCCAAGAAGAACCCTGTCCTCTAATCGATCCCAACTCAAAGGGGTATGACAAGGGCGACCATATAAAGCCTGAAATGGAGCCATGCCAATCGAACTATGATAGCCATTGTTATAGGAAAACTCGACCAAATGTAGATAATCTTCCCAACGAGATTGTTGGTCCATGACATACATGCAGAGCATATCCTCAAGCACCTAATTGAATCTCTCAGTCTGACCATCTATCTCAGGATGGTAGGCAGAACTAAAATTCAACTTAGTCCCTAAGGACCACTACAAAGATGTCCACAATGCAGATGTGAATACTGGATCTCTATCAGAAATGATTCTATGCGGTATCCCATGCAATTGAACAATGTCTTCCATGAACACCCTAGCCACCACATAAGTAGTATAGGAAGATTAGATAGGAAATAAATGGGCTACCTTGGTCAACCTGTCAACAGTGACCATGATAGCATCATGTTGTCTGGAAGAAATAGGCAAGCCGACAATAAAATCCATAGAGATAATGTCCCACTTCCACTCTGGAACAAGATGAGGCTGCAATAAGCATGTTGGATGATGATGCTTGGCCTTAACTCTCTAACATTCAAGACACCTAGCCACAAAATCAGCGATGTCACACTTCAATCCTACCCAAAAATATCGTGAGCAAAGATCAGCATACATTTTCTTAACTCCAGGATGTGCTGAATAAGGAGCCCAATGAGCTTCAATCAAGATTAGGGTATGGAGACCCTCTACAGGAGGTACATACATTCGGCCTGCATAGCACAAAACACCATCAGAGTCCAAGGAGTATCCAACAAATTTACCTTCCAATGCTCTGCCCGACTCAATCTATGATTTCACCACTTGATACTAATCATTTGAAGAAAGTGTTGTGAGGATCTAACTCTTCAAATCAACCTCAAGAGCCACATCAGAAATCTCATGCCTGGGTTGACTCAATGCATCTGCCACCACATTCTCTTTTCCCTGAATATACTTTACTTCAAAATCATATTCGCATAAGAATTCCATCCACCTTCTCTGTCTTGCATTCAGGTTCGGCTGCATGAAGATGTATTGTAAAATATGATGAAATTTGAAACAAACCTGGTAACTATGGCTATGAATGAGGAATTTGAAACATTAGAGAAAATGCAAAAAATTTAAATACTAGACTCTACTAATGATGCCAAAATAACCATTTAGGAATTAGTAGAAGCAGCTAAGAGGTAGCCGAAAGACCAAAAGATGAGAGACAGTGAAGGATCTCGCTAAGATGTGGAGAGAGAAAATGAGAATATTCTTCACAATCAATGGGATTCAAAGGATTGGAAAATAATTGCACCAAATTATAGCATTTATAGAGTGTGCAAATTTCTTAAAAGAAAGAATCATGATGGTGTGTGGGCATTGGTGATTGACTTGCACAACTACTTTGTGGATGTAGTTTCTCATAGACTCAAACAATTGTTTTGTGTGCTTGAAAAGACCATAACAAAGTGGGTGTTAGAATATGACACTCATATTATTTGGGAGAAAATTTCCATAGTTTCTCATAGGCTATTGTCTCTAATTTTCACCACATGCATAAGGCTGCAAAGTTGCTTGCTACCTGGTGGACTATAAATATATTGATGGGTTTGGTATGAAGTATCAGGGGTTCATTGTATCTAGTAGTATTTTCTTACTTGCAATGATATGTCTCATCTTGCTATTATTCTCTACAATTATAGCTGGAAAAATTGTTTGTTGTATGCTCAAATGGAAGGTTGGTTTTGTGATTAATCATATTAGACAAGCACATAAATCCATGTATGACATGGCATTGAGGTCATGGATTGTGTGTCATATTTTTGAGCCTGAATATGTGATTGTAAGATCATTATTGATCTCGTTAACCAAACTAGTAGTCACAACTTGTGTTGTATTGTTGGTGTCCAAATCATTATGTTTACCATATTTCAATATTATGCATTACCATGATGGTCTGGACACATAACATTGGTGCTTTAGTGTGTCTTCGACCTATTGGGATGGTTCATCATTGTCAACAAATGGTTTAAGGTCATTATCCTCTTTCCAAATTTCTTTGTCAAGCCTCTGGATTGTAATTTTTGTGAGTAACCAACACAATGTAGGTCAAGGTTTGGCGCAGAGGATTTATAGACAAGAATTATATTTAAATTAATAGATATGTATTGCATACAAGAGTAGCGAGGGAAACTGCATTATAAATTTGATGGGATATGGAAGTGGCTCAATGCTAATTTCTTCTTCAAAACTTTGAAATTACATTGATTTCTATTGGTGCTATAGCTTTTCATTGTTTGGTTTAGTAAATGCTACCACATTTTTTTTGGAGATGCTTTTTTGTTGCAAATGCATTGAACACAATATACTAGGAAAGGAAAAGTGGACATTCTTTGAAGAGCATGAGTCACCTATCTATCAAGAATTTCTAGGATACTAGGAAGAACTAGAATATACAGATGTTGATGGAAAAATTAGCAACTTTGTGGGTAGAAAATAGATTTTCATTTAGTCAAGCTAAAGAACATCTATTGAAAGGCCATGAGGATGGGAAGAAATGTGAGGACTTAATTAGCATTGTTAACGACCGCTCTAGGAGAGCTCTTTGGAGAAAATATGTAGATGGGCTTGAAATTTTTCAGCTTACTCGGCTTGAATGTTTGTTGCTGTTGAGAAGTATTTTCTTACATGCAATGAGAATGGTACAAGTTGACAATTATATTATTGCTCCAAGTCATCAAAAGACTAGGTGCAGATGGCAATGAGAGAGCTATAAATTCTTATGAGATAGCTTTGGACTTGATGAGATCTGTTGAAAGTTCAAATGAAAAATAACCCAATAGTATTAATGTGACTCAAGTTTTTGACATTGAAGTAGACCTGGTAACTATGGCTACTGATGAGGAATTTGAAAGATTAGAGAAAATGCAGAATTTTCAGCTATAAAAGCTTACAAGCAAGCTTGGGACTTGATGATATTTTTTGAAAGTTCTAATGTAGAAAAACCCAATAGTATTAATGTGACTCAAGTTTTCAACATTGAAGCAAACCTAGTAAGTATGGTTGCCAACAAAGAATTTGAAGCATTGGAGAAAATGTAGAATTGTGAATTGGTAGACTCTATTACTGATGCTAAAACAATCATTGAGGAATTCTTAGAAGCAGCTGAGAGTCAGCTCAAAGACTAGAAGCTGATAGAAAGTGCAGTCATTGAGGAATTATTAGAAGCATCTGAGAGGAAGAAAGACCAGAAGCTAATAGAAGGTGAAGGATCTCATCAAGATGTGGAGAGAGAAAATGAGAATATTCTTCACAATCAATGGGATTCAAAGGACTAGAAATCATTGCACCAAATTACACATGTATAGATTGCGTAAATTTCTTAAAATTTAGAACCATGATGTTGGGTAGGTATTGGTGAGTGACTTGCACAATTGCTTTATGGATGTAGTTTCTTATATGAAAGACTTAACATAGAGATGCAAAAATACAAATACTAAAATAGAAATGAAATTAGATAGGAATAAATGTAGACATTGAAATCTCATATTGATCAAATAAAACATTGGGTAAAAGCACAAAGCTATGTCACACTTAATAAAGGAAACAACCAACATTGATCCAACTTTTAAACATGAATCACTAAAAAGTGGCATATATGTTTTGAATTTTGAAATGGTGTAAACTAGAAAAATATGTTTTTTTAGTATATTTTATGTTTGTATTTTAAAAAAAAATTAAAAAATTATTTTAAACTATTTTAAAATAAATTAACACTATAATTTAGTTGTTGATAAAATGCTGAAAAATGAAGTTGCATTAGACATAAAACTTTTTATAGTAATTTTTTTTCTTTCAAATTTTTTGTGTGTATTTATAACTTGAAATTTTAGTGCATGGATATATTTTTTTTCCAATTTTGATAAATATATATTTTTAAATAAATAATAAAATGTGTGTGAATAAAAAATAAGTTGTTTCCATCAGACGTCAACTTTCATATTAAATATTTACCTAAAATGGAAAAAAATGTACCATCTTGAAATAGATTCTTTTATCTAGTGCATCATATTTTTTTCAATTTTTTTTAGTAAGTTTTAGTATTTTTCTTTGGTATGGTAATCAACCTAATATTTTGTGGTGATAACCTACTTTTAGTAAAAATTAAAAATTAAAATATAAATAATAATTAAATTATTAAAATAAATATATTTTTGAAACTACACTTATAGTTCCACAAAAGGCTATTTTTGTATTTTTTTTCAAATGTTATTTACATTAGTAGGAGTTATTGAAACTTCAAAATTTTCAAATAATTTTAGTTTTTGGTAAATTAGACTCAAAGTGGTGCTCCATATATTTTTAGCCAACAATTTTAGTTGAGAAAGTTGTGAAAGTATCTAACTTAGCTATCTAAATGAATCTTACTAGATCATATGTTTGACCAAAATTGATTTTTAGTTAGAAATACATAAATTAAATTGTGTTGATAAGTTGGCTGAAAGTGTGACATAGCTTTGTGCTTTTACCCCATTACATAGACTTTCAAAGCTTCAACTCATTCATAAACCATTACATCTTATTACTTCTCACAACTCCTTATAGTTCTACAGAGTTGGACTCATCTAAGAGTGAGTGCAAACCATATAAGACTCAACAATATATAGACATTCAAACATTGACAGAGCAAAGAACAATACATGTGTGAAAATTGTTGATGAGTCAACGAATAGCTTGGAGAAATTAATATGCAGTCAATTCAAATCCTTGCCAAGATATGCTTTCATTGTTTTTCTTTAATGTTGAGATTGAGTGAGATTTAAGGTTGATTTAGAAAGGATAGGTCCAACTAGAGAAATCAATGAAGTAGTTGAGAGTATACTTCTAACATTATAGCCTAAAGCAATTGCCTAGTGTGCTTGATAAGAGAATAACAAAGTGGGGGTTAGAATATGACCCTCATAGTATTTGGGAGACAATTCATGTAGTTGGTAAGACTAGTCATGTCGGCCAAAAGTGTCAACTATTGTAGCCTAATTCACTTGCCAAGTGAGTTTTATTTTTGAACTATTTTTTTTGTTGTGTTCTATTTCATTCTAGAACAATTTTGTTGTTATTTGTTAAAAGTAGATATGGTCTTGGAAAGTTAGCTCATCCTTCTAATTTCTTTTGTTTATTCCTTGTTCAAGAAAGCTTGTAATAGAAAGATTCTTGGTGTATTTATTTGAAGGCATATAGGTGAAATATAGCTTTTTTGACTGATGAGATTTTTAATTCTATACCATTTTCATAGTTAGGTAACTGACTTCTCTTGACCTGAGGCTCTATTCAACCTGCGTTAAATTTTCCTCTTTGATATACTACATTTATGTATCTATAAAGTAAAACTATCAAAAGCTAATATCTTTTGGAAGAGGTACTCGAGTAGATTTAAAAATTTAAATTACATGATCATTTACACTACTTGGACATAATTTGTAGTTCAATGCAATAGGCTACAACTATTGGAATTCTAAAATTTCTTCCACTACCAACTCCAAAATTTATAAAATAGCATTTGCATTTATGTTGAGGGGCTCCATTTTGATGGATTTGAAACATGGTAGGAGAAAATAGAGAAACACAACATGAAAATGAACATTGAAGTTTATATTAATCAAACACATAATGTTAAAAATAGTCAACCATATTATTTCCTTTGTAGTTTATAGCTCCACTTGTCATCCTCCTTTGATCTGACAACAACTAATATTTTCTAACTTCATTCTAACAAAGACCTTATCTACACAAACTTTCACTCTCTCTCTCATCCTAGACACACTTAGATTCGAGTTCTTCTAACTCTTCAACAGATAGAATGCTTCTTCAAAACATATACTTTTCCTTTACTTCCTATGACAATTGCTTAAAAAACAAAACCTCTCATAATCTTGACATAGGAAAAGGAATAAAAACATCTTTAAACTCACCTTCTTACATTTGACTCTAGCATTATTGACAAAAAAAACAACAGCTACAACATGCAATTCTTTGACCACCTTCCAAATTTTAGAGGTAACTTCAACTTGTAGATCCCTTGACTATGAATTGTTCAATGTGGTTGGCGGCATCTCACCAAGCTCTATGACTCCTTTTAATTCTTCACATTTAGTTTGGTTGATCATGATTGGGCTTAAACATCACACATTAAGCCCTTTTGACTTTTTTACCTTTGTAACTTTGTTCTATCAAGCTTTTGTCCATTGTTAATATATTAACTATCGGTTTCAACTTAACTATGACTGTTGCACCTGTCGCCACTTGTGGTTACTTTTAAATTGAAAATGATAAATTAATTTAAATCTCTATCTTCCTGCTCAATTAACGCAATGTCATGGGCTTTGTTTTGTGTTTTTTTTGTAAGTGCAAAGTTTATGGAATGCAATGACTATAGGATATGCACAAAATGGATTTCTTAAAAGATTTAGAAACATTCAAGTGAATGCAACTGGCAGATGTAAAGCCAAACTCGACAACCTTTGTCGGTGTCCTCCCTACCCATGCCAAAATGGGGGCTTTGGAACAGAGTAAGGACATCCATCAAAGTGAAGGGGATTTTTTCTCAGAAGTTATAGTTGCAAGTACTCTGGTAGACATGTATGCAAGATGTGGATATTTTTTTAAAAAGATTTTTAATAGTTTTTTCGGTTTTTTATTTTAATTTGTATCACTATATATAAAAAATCACCCATTTCTTGTTTTGATATAACAGCTTGTAGAAAATTAATGGATAGTGATATCCATTTTCTGTGAAGTATCCAAAATTAATCGATGTTGATATCCATTTTTTGCAAAGTATCCAACTTGATGGTTGTTATGTAGTAATTTTTTCTGTATATTTTTATTTATGTTAGAGTGCTATCTGGTAATTTTAACTATATATTTGTATTTATCTTGAATCTTATGTGGTAATTTTTACTCTATATTTTTATTTATCTTGTATATTGAGAGGTGTAAGTATTTTAATTTTTGCTACTACAATTGATCTCTTCTTGATTTAAGGAAAAGTGAGACTAGTTTCAAATATTCAAGTATTTGGTTGATCTAGTTTAGGATTTAATTCATTTTTTAATCTTTTAAAATTTGAAAGTTTTAATCAGTTAATTATGTTTTAGTTTTTTTTTTTTTTTTAAATATGATTAGGTCACTATTTTTTGCCAATATTTTTAAATGTGGGAATGGTATCAATATTTTCCTTCCCACTTGTTTGAGATTTTTGTTGTTGGTGTGTCAAGCATTGTTGCATCGAGAAGATGCCCATGTTGTATTTAGGCTCATGTAGGACTCTTCAAGAGCCAACTTTCTCTATGGTTTGGGTTTGGTGGCTTCATTATTATTTCTTATTGTATTTTGGTTCATGGTGGTTACTTTTTATCATACTTTATTTTTTTGTATTTATGTTTGAGTATTGCTCTCTTTTTTAATGAAATAAAAAAAAAAATTAGACGTTGTATGCAACAATAAGTAAAATATATCATCAAAATTTAATAAATTACCCATAAGGAAAAATATGGATTAACTATCAAGAAAAATGATGAACTTGACCTTGAGTTTTGATCTAAGGCTTGTCTATTGGTTATCTCTTTTTTGTTTCTATATAATGGATTTGAGGCCTTTTGGAATAATTTTCTTATAAAAAGTTTCACATAAGAGAAGATATATACAAAATAGAAATTTTATTGATGAAAATGTTGTAACTTAACAAAGTGTATACTTTATCTAAAGGTTACCCCTCAAAGTGGCAACATTGAGATAATAAAAGCATTTTGTTTCTCACCTTTGTTATATTTCTAAGTACAAGATCGTGGACCCAATATCTTGTACTTAAACAATAATAGTAATGCAAGGACCACCCAAATATATATAACATCAATATTAATAATATTGTATGATTCTCTTGTATTACATATAGCTAAAAATATGCAAATATTTATTTTATTAATATTTTTATAAACATGATGAAAATGGGTGGCTTAAAAAGTTAAAACCTAGAATACTAATGAATGGTAATATAAAATATATATTTGAATAATTTTAATTTTAATTATTTTACCCCTTCTAGGATGAATTCAAACCTACACATAAAAAGACACAATTACAAGTTTCAAAAGTTTGTTATGTCCTATGTTGATCCACTTACTATTTCATACAAATTTAGACCAATGCCAAATTGGTCTTAAGTAGTCGAGAGATGTCTCCATGATTGGTCAACATTTTCTCAATTGTTACAACTTTAGAAGAACCTAAAATATAAGTACATTGTGAGGATGGGATAGTACCATAAAGGGTCTCATAATAGGCCATTTTGGAAGCACTATAATAAGTTATGGTGCAACTCAACTAGAGGTAGCCACTTGGCCCACTATCCCTTTTTCTTAGACACAAATCAACATAAATAAGTCTTAAGGAACATTTTTGCTATCTCTATTTGACCATCACTATGAGGAGGATAAGTTGAACTCAAGGTTAATAAAATTTCCTACAAATTAAACAAATCTTACCAAAATATAGTAACAAAGGATGGATCATGCTCAATGAAAATAGAATCAATCATTCCCATGGAGTTTAAAGACTAAATCCAAGAAGTTCTAAGAAAACATACTGACATTGTAAGGGTGAGGTAGTGCACATATTTGGTCAAGTAATCAACCACCACTAAGATGACCTATTTACCACATAAGAGTGAAAGACTCACAAGACAATCAATAGAAATATCATTCCAAGTCTAATTGAGGATAAGAAGTAGCTACATCAATATTATGGATATGAGAGTTTCCCCTTCACTCCTTAGGAATACACCACATTTAACTACAAATGCATTTACATATTGCTCATGTAATCTTCCCAAAATAAATCCTATTTCACACAAATGTAGGTCTTAAATAAACCTAAGTGTCCTATAGTTGGGGATGAGGGAAACTTCATTATTAAATAGGGATTGAGAACCAAATTTGGAAGTAATAAAATATGATCATGATAAGTGAGGACTTAGCCTATCTAGCAAAATCATGACACTGATTTTCATTCCAAATTTTGAACAACATCTTAAACTACATGGTTAGTATTTCATTCATTTTGGATCTCATTTATTTCATTGGGAACTAATATGAAAAAAGAATAAAGGATCCTTCCACTTCATATTGACATGAGAGGGCATTTACTTCCATATTTTCCTTACTCTTCTTGTAGGAAATAATATGGCCCGAATACTCTTATCAAGGAGGCATTGCAAATTTCGCAATGGAGAGGAAGGAAAAGGATGTTCAACCTTGAGAGAATGAAATTTGGATAGAATACCAAAACTCCCTTTCTTTGATAATTTTCCATATGATGGGATTTGACCATCTAAACTTATCCTACTTCCAATACATGTAATCTATACATTTTTTAGCCATCATAGTGAAATTTGAGTGAAATATGGGAGTAATCAAAAGTGATTAGAACTAAGTTTTGTAACCACTAGACACCTAATACCACATCTGCACCACCAAAGGAAAGATAATGCATATTAGTGGTCATTGATAATCCCCAAGGTAATTCTAACATTATGATATGTCCCTCCATAGAACAATGTTGTAGATTGGCCATCATGATTTAAAAATAATTACAAGCATGTACATAGCAATATTTAGTTGATAAAATTATGTGCTATCACCATCTATTAAGACCACTAGATTTTTCCTTTTAATATGGTCAATGACCTTAAGTGTTTGGGAAAAATATGTAGTGCCCCTCGTACTAGCATCTGTTAGACTGGTAGTTGCTATGTTAGGATATACACTTTGATACCTTGTTGATGCTAGTATTATTGTTTTGGTTTTCAATGACAGTTGATAATTCTTTGATGTTCATGATACTATTTACTTATGCATATGTTATGGTGGTTATATGGATTTATTTGTGTGTTCGGATTAATTTAGTTATGAGTATCATATGGTTATATGATTATGTTTACTATGTATTTAATTCACAATTGATCTATGTTGTCTATGATGTAATTGTTGTTATTCATTGATGTGGATCATTGTTTGAAGTTTCTTGGTAGGAGGGATAGTGTAGTATTACTCATTTACGAGTACCCTACCATGTTGCGATTTCCTCTCATGATGTGTTTGATTGTTATATATATATATGTTGTTCGATAGTTTATCTGATGTAGATTGCAGGTACTAGGCATTGACTCCACCTAAATTGCCAGGTTTGAGTGTGCCTTAAAACCCAATGGAAATGATGTTGAAACTGAAGATGAGAAAAGGTCTCCTAACCTTGCCATCATACTTGATGAGGATGAATACTCATTTTGTTACCCGTTAGTCCAGTTTAAACTCTTGGTCAATTGTTTCATTTTTTGTTTATCGTTGTTTAGATGATTTGTGATGTTACGTAGTTGTTTGCTAATTATGTTGTTTAAATTATTGATTGAGTTTAAATATTTTATTAATTGTAATCTTGAGGTGGAATTATTATTGTGTAACCTTGTTTAATCGATTAAATTAAATTAAATTGGTTATAAGGCTATTTAAATTAATTTGGAATTTAAAATAAATAATTAAATAAATCAATGTCGAAAATAGATAATATATGGTTCATTGATGATTAATTAAATTAAATTATTTTGTATAAAGTATTATTATAATTAAATTTAATGATAATTGCTAATTTTATTATCATTGGAATTTAATTATTCAAATGTGAAAATAATATAATTTTAAATAAATAAATTGAAGGAGATTTTCGAACAAGTTGTTAAAGAAAATTAAAAGATGGAAAAAGTGAGTTCGAGCCCATGCATGGCTCCGAATTGGTTGCGAAATAGAAACTTGTCTTATTAAGTGATTAGTGCTTGATTTTTATTTTGGAAAATTGAATCACTTTCCTTGTTTTAATAATGATCATTTTTGGAGAGGTTTTTCATCTTTGATTTTTGTTTTCGAATGAAAAACTTCTATCTGCAACAATATTTATGAAAATACAGAATTTCAGTTAAAAGTTGTTTTTCAAAGTGGGAATAATTTCTGAAGGTTGATCAAGGATTTGGGGAAAGGATTTTTTCTGCGATAGAGTTATTCTCAACACTTCTCTTCCATCTCCAAAGCGTCGGATCTTAGTTGGCATCATTTTTTTTACTTTTGTTCCATTTATCTATTTTTTGCGAACAACCTCTCTTTTTCTCTTGCCTAGAAAATGATTGTTTCTCTTCGATATGCTTGTGATTGTGGAAATCAGCTATTTTATTTTGTAATCATTGTATTCAATGAATTATAGTTCGCTTTCATCTACCAAATGCATTTGCTTGAAATTTTTCTTAAGTTTATAAATATGGCATTCCTTCTTCTTGTTGTCGGCGCTACAAGTTATGATGCATATAATTAGAGTTGATGAACCTGGGCCTTATTGCTTGGAATTCTATTTTTAAAGCCTTATAAATGGATAGTCTATGCTCCTTATTGCACCATCCCTACACCTTCATTTTAAACTATATTAGATATCTTTGGTTTTTTTCTCATGTTAGAATCATTGCATGCATTGTATGTGTAGTCACTGTATATTGTATGCCTCTTCTTAGTGTCAATTTGGTTCGCCAATTTGGTATGCATCATGATTAATATCTCTCTATTATTTCAAAAAAATTTAGATTGAAATAGTAAGCTAGGGTTGTATTTAGTTCATGCGCCCAACACTCAAGATAGGCATTATCATGGAATTTGATGGAGAGTATGAATTTATTTTACATACACCAGTTAATGGCTTGGCTATTGACCGATCTGTATATGGAAGTATGTTAGTTATACCATGTCATTCTATTTTATGCTTATCTTAAAGTAGTGAGGGGTGTGAATAGTGTCTTGTTGTGTGAAGGAAAACTTTGCAAGTTTAAAGCCCCTCATTCACCTTGCTTGTTGTGGCTAAAGTCTTCTTCATTCGATTTATTTTTATTTGGATATATATATATATGTGTGTGTGTGTGTGTGTGTGTGTGTGTGGGGTAGCCAACCTATTTCTACTCTAAATCGATTCAATCAATGGGATAGGTATCATAACTGTTGGGTGCTTATTTCATTTGTTTCATTGAGTTGTTTCATAATGTGGATGGGCTGCTATGCACCATTCTCTAAAGTGTGATGGAATTGAACTTATATATATGTGGGTGTGTGTGGTTGCATAAGCTTCGATTGACTATATTTTAAATCTGAATTATATCTTGATCCCATCAGTATTCATACAAAACCAAAAATTTATAATAATTATATATGTGTGTGTGTGTGTGTGTGTGTGTGTGTGTGTGTGTGTGTGTGTGTGTGTGTGTGTGTGTATGTATATATGTATATATATATGTGAGTGTGTATATATGTATATATATGTATATACATATATATATGTATATATATACATATATACACACTCACATATATATATATGTATATATATATATACATATATATATATATGTATATACATATGTATATATATATACATATATATACATATATACACACTCACATATATATATACATATATACATACACACACACACACACACACACACACACACATATATATATATACAAATATATATGTATATATATATATATATATATATATGCTTATATATGTATTATATATATATATATATAGTGTTAAATAATTGTGTATAATTATTATTTTGTTGCAAATGAGTAATGAATTTATCAAGGTATGTTTTTAATTGTAGTTACTTGTAATCTCATAGATCCTTGTATATCAAGTATGTTAATTAAATTTCGAGGAAAAGATATTGATTTAATTGCATGAAGAAATTATTAGAATAGATAAAAGTAATGTGTTTTTAAAATAGTGTCTATTTTACATTTTCATATTCAATGTTTTGATTTTATATGTGATGTTGAAATTATTATTGCATTGCAAAATTGATTTGTATTATGTAAGGAAAAGTTGTGAGTTGGATTATTGTTTAAGTGGAAATCTTAGTGTAAAATCGTTGAGGTTACTTCCAGAGGCTTAGGGGGTAATTGATTGATTTGTTCTCATGATTGTTCTTTGATATGGTTGGTAATCTACTTGAGATGACTTTATGAGGGTCTTAATCCTTGCACCATTTATCATTATCATGCTTGTGTTGTGTAAGGGGGATGGTATTTTCCTCGCTTTATGTGTATGCTTATGTGGATTGTAATTTGTGCAAGATGGCTTTCCCTATTGATGTTTGGGTCTTCTAGAGTTAGTAGGGGGAGTGGCTCTTAAGTGAGCTAGGCGCCCACAAGTGGCTACCAGGATAACCCATTGAGAGTTGGATTAAACAAGTGATAACATTTAGATAATTAATCTCGGGATGGGCCTTTACACACATTAATGAGATAATTGTTGTTGCCCCACTCATAGGCTAGAGTGCTAGTACAAGCTCAAGATGAGTTGGGAAGTCCATTGGAGGTTTTAGGGCCAAGGTGGTTGCCACAAAATCCTTGTTAGCATGAATAGACATCCTTGTCCCCGTGAAAGGATGGTGTAGTTTAGCATGGGTATCACTTGGGGGTTGGGGTTTGGAGTTAGTAGAGGGGTCAGACTATGAGGATAACCCATGATGATACCCTGTGATGACATTCTTCCCTCTAGAAACCTAGCATTCCCTTGTTTTGTATTTCCCCTTTGTTGATGCATGCCTTTGGAAGCAGTCTCACTGATATGTGATGTTTTGTGGTACTTGTATGTTGGATTCATGGTAGCCTTGTGTTGTGCTACTGTTTTCTTGACTGCATTGGTGGTGGGACCTTATTGTCATCTCCTAGCATGGGGGGTGGACCTTAGGGTTTCACATGGTCGGGTGGAATGTGTTATGCACTCCATTGGGTTCCCAGTTGATGTTCATGAGCATGGATGTGGACCTTATGCAGAGATTCCAGATCTTGTACTAGACTTGAGATAGCATTGATGCTATGTAATGTAATCATTTCAATTGTATCTTATCTTGAAATTGATGTATTCTTCTCGTTGTTATAAGGGAAGTTGTGATGTAATCTTGTGACAATGTATTGATGTACCCTTATGTAAGAGAAATTGATCATGTACTTATTTTCTCGTACTATATGATCTTTAATGGTGTTGTATTTGTGGATATATATATATATATATTTATAATTTTCTTAATGGAGTTGATTTACTTGAATTCTTGTTGTTAGTTATTTTACAATGTATGTTTAGATTGGATAACTGATATGTTCATAATGCAGTCATGCTACCCCAAAGGACATAATGAGAGCATAGGTACATGTAGTTTACATTCTAGGTAATTGATAGTATGATCTTTATGTTGATTCACTTTTTTAAAAAATTGTGTCATAATTCTTAGTTAGATGTGTTGTCCTTTGGGGTTTCATGGCGGAGCGTTACAAAATAAAACACAACGAAGACATGAAAACAAAGATTTTTAAGCATGGATTGTTAATCAAGGGAACCAATTCTTCTTTTGCATTTGAAAATTATTCAAAATTATTGGTCAATATCATAGAGTTGATGAGATACAAGAATTCCTCTAAACATGTGTGCCTCATTTTCCAAGGTTGATAAAAGTTGTAAAATAGCCCCTTAGCCCATTTTTCATGATCTCTTTTGAAAGAGCCCATGAATTATTGTAACGACCCCCATGTTTGTATTTTGTTTTTGTCCTTCCTTGATGGATTCTGATAACTGTATATTTTGTATTTGCATTATTCGTCCCTTCATTATTTTGTATTGACACCTAAGAGGTGTAACTCCATGACTGTTATGTTGGATTACATGTTTACATGCATATATGTTTATATGATGTTATGTTGTTGACATGATTATTGTTTATGATGGATTACATGCTTATATTTTTATATATCATTGTCTTTGCTTATGTATGATTATGGACAGGAAAAGGATGATGTTGTAACACTCATAACTGAGAGGCTTATGATATCATGACCCTTTTTCCTGATGATTGATGTTGCTTTAGATATATGATAAATGATATATGTACATGTACTTTGACGTTTGATTGGAGTAATGTAGGTACTGAGTATCGAATCCTCCTAGGCCCATAGGTCTAAGCATACTCTCATTCCCCGATGGTGGTTACTAGAGGTAGTCATAGGCCAAATCTCCCCTACCTTAGCCCATTTTACCTTGTTAGTGCAGTGTTTCTGTGTTGTTTTCTTACCATCCAGTTACCTAATGGTAACATCTGGAGCACCCTTCTATCATAACTGATTTTCCAATATGTCTCATTGAGGTATTTGGTCTTGGTTTTCATTAATCTTTTATGTGATTATATATATTTATTTTGGATTGTTGGTGTTTTGATGTGCTTCCATTGGCATCTTCACATGATTTTAAATATGGTATTTTATTGTGGTTAATTGTTTGGGGAGTTGAATTGTTATTTTCACGAGTTTTTAAATATTTTATTTAAAGTTTTACTAATCCTTTTGGGGGAGCCTTGTGTATTTTTAATGTTGCATATTTTGTGACTTTAATTAATTATTTATTTTTGAGGGAGCTTTAATAGTTAGTTTTATCAAAAAAATTATTTCATTTTTATGGTTTTGAGAAAATATAAAAAGGAAAGGAAGATTTGTTTGAGAAAAAATATTATTTTTGGAGGAAAGAATTTTTTTCTATTTGCACGAAGGAGGAACCCCATGATTTGGGCAACTGAGTTGGGGATATTTGTGGGAGTTTTCCTGAGAAGAAATTTGTGGGTAGTAGATTGTTGAAATCAACATGCCATTTCTTACTTAATATCCAGTTTTGGAACATGGTTGTGTCTTCTACACTGAGCATTTCTCCATTTTTGTTTTGGGGAAAAATTGAGGTATTTTCCTGGTATTCTTCAATCTTGTATGGTGGTAATCTAGGCATTCACTCATGTTTCATTTATGCCTTGAATCTCTTTTTAGATTTGGGTTACTTTTATTTTGTGAAAATTTGGAGGAACTCCTCTATTTTATTTTTGTATTGCTTGGGGTTTGGATAATGGTTGTTTTGAATTCTATTTGCTGCTTTGTAGTATTTTGTATGGCATATTTTTGTACATTTCCAACAAATCTAAAATGGATTGTTGGAAAAATCTGATTTATGGGCTCTTTCATATTCTTTATTTTTTTGCCCAATTTGTTAAAATGTGTTTTTCTTTTTTGATCATTACCATATTATTAAAAATTAAAATTAAGGGTTTATTCCATGTAGAAATGACCAAATCTCAATTGGGTCTTTGGCAGATTTGAATTTTGGGCATTTTTATTTTTTGATGATTTTTCCTGCCTAGCTTGGCAAAATGACATTTTTTGGAACACCTCATTTTTTTGTCCTAAAATAAAATATTGAAGGTGTATTCCAACTAGAAACATTGAAATATGAATTGGGTCGAGCTTAGAATTTTAATCCGGGCACTTTGAATTTTTATGCCTCTATTTCATGATGAATTTCAACTGTTAAATGTGTCTTCTTACAACAATATTTGCTTGGATGTTTTAAATGGTTTCTATGACAGAAATTTGTTGCTTTCCCTTTGTTTTATGTTTCCTTTGGATTCTTCATTTGGTTAAACAAGATGAGCTTAGTTCTAGGTATTTAGAGTGGTCATATGGAGTGGCTCTCTACGGGCCTAGGGCTTGCAAGTGACTACCAGGGGAACTAGTAGTAGAGTTAGAGTAAACAAGTGATAACTAAATAAAAAAAATGGGGTAAAAAACTAATAAGATAATGAGTCCCCGTGCATGGCCTTGAGCACTTGTAAAGGCTGAGGATGCACTCGAGAAGGCTCATCCATTTGCAGGGCATTGAGTTATCCATTTGTGGGATGTGGATTCAGGCATGATTGAGTCTCCTCATCCTTATGAGAGGTGCACTTGATTCCATGTTGTGCCATCCCTTTGAGCACGCATGATGACAATCCATCTAATATGCACTCTAGTACCTAGCACCTTGGTAGTCATGAGTAGTACCCGATATCACTTGTTGTGGCATTGGTTGTGTGCATTGTATTCCTTGTTTGCTCCGTGACTGATGTGAGTGTTGGCCTTACCTTTCTCTTGCCTTGCTACTTATGTTTAGGCCTTGTGACTATCTCTGAGCATGGTGGGGTGGTCTCTTTTGAGACCACATGGTAGGGAGGTGTTGCCACCGCCATTGAGGACCGGTGTACAGGTTATTGGAGCACTAGTTAGAGATATTCCCTTTTATGTATTTATCTTATCAGAAGATGTATCTTATTTGAAGGGAAAATCTATTGTACTCATAATTATTCCTTTATGCACATTGTACTCTCTTTAGAGAGAAATTAATCATATAATTTAATGAGAATATATGTGATGTTTTATGTTTGGCTTATGGGTTCCAGTGTTTGTATCGGACTCGCGTGTACTATGGTGATTTTTTTATGGCTTTCTTTCCTAATTATCATGCAAAAATTAGAGCTATGGCTGTATAATCTTCCTTCATGCATCAAGTTGTTAGGTTTATGATGCAATGTAGCTTGCTGTTAATAATATGTGTTGCAGCTACTAAGGTTTCTAGCGCAACACAACTTGTTATTAATCTTTGTTGTTCCTGCTAAGGTTTTTGGTGCAATGCAGCTTGTTAATAATTTATGTTGTTGCTAAGGTTTCCAGTGCAACACAACTTACTGTTATTGATCTGTGTTGTTGCTGCTAAGGTTTTCGGTGCAATGCAACTTGTTGTTCTGTGTTATACTATGGTAATTCTAGAGCACTAGTGCAGAGTAATTCTAGAGCACTAGTGCAGGGTAATTTCGAAGCACTGGTGCAGGGTGAATCTAGAGCACCGAAGTAGGAGGTTCTGGAGAAAAATTTCTAGAGCTCTCCTATTTGCTCTTGTTTGGATTTTTCTTTGGAGGTTTAATCAGTCCTTCCCTCTTGGTTGTGCACTCAACCATTCTTGGTCTTGTATGTTGTCAATTTATCGTATCAGTAACTTCTTTATGTGTAAGTTATTCTTCTTGTTGACAAAAAAATAATTATCTTGTCCTCCTTTGGCTCTTAACCTTCGAGGTTGTGTAGCGGGATGTACACCTAGTATTAGATCCCATGTTCACACACTGGGAACTCCGGCATACTTGAGCCTTCTATGATATGTTGTGTTTGGCGTGTGTGGCGTGAGCTTGTTATATTGTTTTATAGTCTTGTTGTTATGATTTCATGCCATAGTCTGGTGAATAGGTCATCCTTGTGATGATCTATTTTTATGTATTCTTTGTTTTCTTCAGGATGCCTCCTAGGGGTAGAGCTTCTGTTCTTTGCCATAGCATTCATCTTAATGCCAATCAAGGTAATCAGGGTGAGCAATAGGGGGAACAACGTGCTAAGAACCAAGCCGAAGGGCTCAGGGGTGCTTAGGCTTTAGCTCTTTTGTAGTAGATTTTGGATCATTTAGAACCTCATCAGAAGGTATCTCGTGAGGAGGAGTCACACCCTTCTCATCAGGATGGTTGGGATGCTAGAGCTGAGCGGGATCATTCCCATAGTCTAGGTCATTCAAGAGTAAATGTTGTGAGGGATAGGGTGGATGTAGATAATATTGCTACTGGTCACATGAGGGATCTCTTTAGAGCCCATCCTCCTACTTTTGATGGTTCTAGTATAGGTACCGAGGTAGAGACTTGGTTGATCGATCTTGATCAATTCTTTGCTATGCATACTAGAGCTCGATGTGCCATTATGCATCTCAGAGGATTTGCGTCTACATGGTGGAGAGTAAAGGAGAAAAATATTCACCTAGAAATTGCTTCTATTTCTTGGGGACTATTCTTAGAGAGGTTTTGTGCATGATTTCTTTCTGACTACTACCGGTAGAGATGTGTTGATAAGTTCCATGAGCTTCGTCAGTTGACTATGATGGTAGATCAGTACGAGCACCGCTTCTTTGAGCTTAAGTAGTATGCTAGAATTTTTGAGGATGAGTTGATGTTAGTGCAACATTTCATCAAGGGTTTGAATGCATGTATTAGTGGTGGTGTTCATGTGTTTGAACCGAAGACCTTAGAGATCATCATGGATAAGGCAAGGTTGATAGAGGAGAATCTGGTTAGAGGCTTTGGTGGTCAGGAAGGTGTTCAAATTGTTAGCGCCCCTCCTTCCGGATTAGTTGCTTGGGGTACACAGACTTAGGGAGCTTGACCATCTAGGTCTTAGTCTGTACCTTCTAGATTTGGTCAGCGACATAGCAATAGGTCTTCTCAGTCTTAGCAGAGTGGGTAAAGTCCTGGTACACCATTTTCTAGGGATTGTTTATGTCATCATTCTCAGAGTAGTTAGCAGAGTGGTTTGGCATAGAGTTCTCAGAGTGTACAATAGAGTTCTAGGGGTGAAGGAACCCAGTAGTTGTGTGCACCATTTTCAAGTCGAGGTTTTTGTAGAGGTGGTTGTTTTTCTTGTGGGTAGCATGGTCATATAGTTGTTCAGTGTCCTCAAATATCAGGAGCTAGAGGTAGTCAGAGATAGGCTACTTCAGAGCCTATAGTAGGTGATGCTAGCAGATCTCATAGAGTTTTTGTAGAGGTAGATAACCGTCAGGCTAAGCATCAAGGCACCATGGTCGAGTATTTATGTGTGTTATGTGGGATTATCACATCTATTTTGTTTGATTCAGGAGCTTCAGATTATTTTATTTCTCCTTCTCTCATAGAATATTGTGGAATTGTGGTGGCAAGGCAAGATGTTGGTTGGTAGATTGAGTTAGCTACTGGAGCCAAGGTGGTTGTAGACTCCCTTGTTCATGGTTGCGTGTTGGATTTGGGAACCTTCACTACCATAGTGGATCTTTGTGTGTTGCCTTTGGGATTCTATGGGATTGCTTTTTAGGAATGGATTGGTTGGAAATACACCAAGCCAGTATAGATTGCTGAAATAAATCAGTTCGGTGTGTAGAGGATGTTGGAGTGTGTGTTGAGTTAGTTGGGGTCTAGAGACCCATTTCTCTCTATGTGATTTGAGCTATGTAGCTGAAGCGTACCATGCGACAAGGTTGTTAGATGTTCACTATTTTGGTTAGTGATCTTGTTGAGGGTGGGATTCAGGAGGTATCCCTTGATTACCATCCTCTTCTTCAAGAGTTTTTGGATGTCTTTTCAAGTGCTATTCTAGGTGTCACCTAAGCATGACATATACTTCCGTATTGATCTCATCCCTAGAGTAGAGCCTATCTCTTGGGTGCCATATCGTATGACTACTCAAGAGTTGAGTGAGTTGTGGTTGCAGTTAGAGGAGTTACTAGAGAAGGGTTTCATTTTCCTAGTGTATCCCCTTGGGGAGCACCTGTCATCTTCGTGAAGAAGGATGAATCTCTTCGATTGTGCATCGATTATCACTAGTTGAACAAAGTGACGGTGAAGAATCATTACCTGTTGCCTTAGATAGATGATTTGTTTGATCATATATGGGAGCCAATGTGTTCTCCAAGATAGATATGAAGTCAAGATACCATCAACTTCACATTCATGAGGAAAACATTCATCAGACAACATTTCATACACGCTATGGACATTATGAGTTCACGGTTGTCCCTTTCGGGTTGGCCAATGCTCCATCAATTTTCATGAGTTTGATGAATGGGGTGTTTCACACCTATCTTGACCGATTTTTTCTCGTGTTCCTTGATGAAATTTTGATTTATTCGAGGACTATGGAGGAGCATGAAGGCCATTTGCAACAAGTGTTGTAGTTCTTGCGAGATAATCAGTTGTTTGGAAATTTGGCCAAGTGTGAGTTCTTCCAAAATGAGGTGAGATATTTGGGCCATATCATCTCAAGAGAGGGTATCTCAATGGATCCTTCTGAGATTTAGGCCATTGTGAATTTTCCAGAATCGATGAATGTGGCTGAGGTTCACAGTTTCATGGGGTTGGTGGGTTACTACCACCAATTTGTGAGAGATTTCTCTTGGGTAGCCCATCCTATCACCTCTCTTCAGTAGAAAGGGAAGAAGTTTGTGTGGTTAGATCAGTGTGAGTTAGCTTTTCAGGCTCTTAAGGAACAATTGACTAGTGCACCTATCCTAGTAGTGCCAGATCCTATAGGAGATTTTGTAGTGTACACCGATGCTTTGTTTTAGGGTGTCGGGGTAGTTCTTATGCAGAAGGGATGAATAGTGCAAATACAAAATATACAGTTATCAGGTTCCATCAAGGAAGGACAACAACAAAATAAAAACATGGAGGTTGTTACAATTATAGTTTTTTGTGTCTTTTGATTGAATATTGTTTTGCTTGATTTAAAAGATGACGTAGAAGGCTATATGAGGCCTAGGTATTAGAGCTAAATTAGTCCTCACTTCACTAAAATTTTATGATAAATCTATCTTATCCAAGAAGGATAAATCTTCTAAGGATATTTGAAAACCTTCATCTGATATGTAATTAATGGGTTACAAATAATTTTCACTTTACTCCTAATATTTATCCTTGATTGCAAAAAAAATTGTGTGGTTATGTATTTTAACCTTTGAAATTATAGAAATTGAGTTCATTTAATCCTTTTTTTATCCTAATGACATAAACTAATTACTTAAATGACGTAATTAACATTTAAAGTAGGAATTAAAATTGGAAAGAATGAGAGAGAATATACAAAAGAGAGAGAATAGAGAGACAACAAGGAACTTGATAATAGAGTTCACCCATATGTTTGAGCTACATCTCTAGGTCCACTTCTCAATGAGGAACTGCTTTATTAATGACGCCAAGCTTATTTTCCTTATTACATCATTCAAGCCTCAAAATTTGCATTACAAATTCTCTCACAGTCTCCTACCAACACCTTCAAATTTCCTTTCCAATATGCCTAATTTCTCCACTATGGAATATTTTTCCAAAAGAAAATTCCCTCCTCACAAGAGAAAAATCTCCCCCTTAAATACACCAATTTTTCCTAATATGGTTCATAACCATATGATTTACAAAATTTGATCATATCACCCATTTACACCATGAAAATATTCATAATCCCCTATTTACAAAAGTAATCTTTAAAAATCTATATTTATAATCTTTTAAAATCCCTTGTAGCCTCTTAATTATATTTAACAATATTTAAAATATTAAGAAGCCTTTTAACATCTCCTAAATTGGGATTTTATAAATCTTAAAAAGATTTAAGATTGATTTTTAAATAATAGGGGTTAATCTTTTAAAAATAAGGGAGAATTCGGCTTTAGGATGTCTTCAAAAGGTAAGGAGCCCCAAAAAATTCTCAGAACCATCGATAGTGTAGTGGTAGCGCATGTTTTTAGGGGCGGGGTGGTTGGGTGATCGACCCCTGCCCCTCTTTTTTTAACCTTTGGTTTTCAATTTTAAAACAACAAAACAAATCAGGCACTAGTGTGTAGCTAGAGTGGAAAGTATGGCAGAATGGTAGGCGATAAGAGTGCTATGTGGCTAGTTGTGGGTTTGAATCCCACAAATTTTTTTTTTATTTAGTAAAACCAACTATCGAAGGGAAGGATTGGGGTGCCACATGGTGCCTTGTCAGTGGGAAACATGGAATCCAATGATTTTTTGTTGAAGACATGTGGACGACCATTCAACAAACAATCAACTTCTACATTAGCATCCACGTCACATGTTTCATCACTTGCCATGTCATGTACGGTCTACCACGTGTCACGTGCTAATTGGTCCATGTCAACTGCACCCACTGATGTCACCTTGCGATGTGTCACACGTCGGTTCTACCATGTCATGCTAACATTAGCAATGGTACCCTAGTCAACTTTGTCAGTTGAAAACTTTGAATGACCATATCTTTCGTGTACATGCTCTATTTTCAAAAAAACAAGCAGCATTGGGATTGTGGCGACGAGCTCTTCGTTGTGATGTCAGTTTTGACCAATTCCAAAATGATCATTTTTTTCCCTTATGCCTTGCCTCTGGTACCTATTTGACTCAACTTTGACTGATCATATCTTGAGCGTACAATCTCCTTTTGACGCTATTTAAGTTGTGTCAAGATCATGTTAAGGAGCTTTATGTCATGATGTTTGTTTCATTAGATTTTGAGATTGTGAATTTTTTGGTCTTCTAGATCCTCCTGGATCATCATCATAGGGTTTCTAACCTAACAAGAATGGGTTAGTGCAGTATCATGGGGGCCCAAACTAGGCCTCTAAGTGGCAATGCAAATTTAGAAAAAAAGAGTTAGGAAACTTGACATAAAAATTTGAATAGGTTTTTAACATAATTTGAAAAATATGTAACAACAAAAGTTGTAGCAAATTGAATGTAGTTTCTAGGCTACTAGTCCTTTTTTGGAAAAAAGTAAATCTATTTTGCAAAAAAATGAAATTTCAATGCAATGGTACTAAATTTTCAGGAAAAAGATAAGAAGCAAGTGTATGTATAACCAACCTAAGTACAAGATTTTTTTTTTTGAAGCTTTCAATATATGTAGAGGACACATGTCCAGATGTGCCAAAAAAAAATTAATTTTTTTTTCCATGTAAATAATTAGTTATGCTTTTTTTATTAGAACATTTTAGAATTATTAAAACATGTGTGTCGACCACCATAACTTGGTAAAATTTTTATGAAATTCATTTTTTATTATCCTATAGTATGTGAAACATAGAATGTGACACATCTTGTAGGTTTGAAAAATGTTAAGTAGTTTGAAAGTTATATAATTTTTTCAATCAGCCTATCAATCATCACTTTAGTCATAATGTATGTAGAAAATAAATAATAATTATTTATTAAATTCAAAATAAGACATATCTTATATCAATGGAAAGCTGAATTTTTTTTCTATAAACCCTTTTTGTTTCATGAAATTCAGATAAAAAAAGTCGTCAGCCACAAGGGAAACTTCAAAAAACTAAGCAAATTTTCTAAACACATTTTTTGGGTTAACTTTCTAGGTTAGGCAATCTCAAACCAAATCTTGAGCCAAATCCCGAGCCTACTGATTTTGTTAGAAAAAATGGATATCTGTTACTAAACAAATATTTGTACCTATATTATTTATAATACATAATATTTTAATATATACTAATAAAATAATATATTATATATATTATATATTATATATTATGCATTATTTAATATGTATTATATTATATACTATATACTACATGTATTTTATATAGTATATTATAAACTATATACTATATATAGTATATATATATTAAATATTATATATTATATTATGTAATATATATTATATAATATATTTAATACATAATAATACTATATATTTATTGATGTGTGGGAAATTCACAAGAGGGAGAGAGGGAGTGGGAGGGACTTGAGAGAGAGAGGGAGAGATAAAAATACCTAAGAGGGAGTGAGAGGGAGAGAAAGAGATATAGTTGAGAGGTAGAGAGGGAGGGAGAGAGGGAGGGGGAGAGAGAGAGAGAGAGAGAGAGATAGAGAGAGAGAGCAGGAGAGACGAGAGAGAGAGAGAGACCTGAGAGGGAGGCAGAGAGTGAGACTTGAGAGGGAGAGAATGAGAGAGAAAGAATTGAGAGGGAGAGAGGGAGGGATAGAGGGATAGAGAGAGACTTGAGAGGAAGAAAGGGAGGGAGAGAGGGATAGAGAGAGAGACTTGAGAGGGAGGGAGAGAGATATATACTTGAGAGGGAGAGAGGGAAGGAGAGAGGAAGTGGGAGGGACCTGAGAATGTGAGGGAGAGAGAGAAAGAGAGAAGGAACTAAGAGAGAGAGACTTGAGAGAGAGGGGGAGATAGACTTGATAGGGAGAGTGGAAGGGAAAGAGGGAGAGAGAAACTTGAGAGGGAGAGAGGAGAGGACTCGAGAGGAGAGAGAGAGAGACTTAAGAGAGACCTGAGAGGAGAGAGAGGGGAGGGAGAGAGGTAGAGAGAGACTTGAGAGGGAGAGGGAGGGAAGAGGGAGGAGAGAGAGAGAGAGAGAGAGAGAGAGAGAGAGGAGAGAGAGAGAGAGGAGAGAGAGAGGAGAGAGAGAGAGAGAGAGAGAGAGAGAGAGAGATGGTTAATCGAGAGAAAGACTTGAGAACAGATAGAGAGAGACTTTGAGAGGGGGAGAGAGTCCTGAGAGGGAGAGAGGAGGAAGAGAGGAAGATTGAGAGAGAGGGGAGAGAGAAAGGAGAAAGACCCGAGAGAGAGAGGGGAGAGAGAGGAGAGAGAGAGGAGAGAGCATGCCAGAGGAGAGAGGGTGAGAGAGAGAGCAAGAGAGGGATACTCTGAGGAGGAGGAAGAGAGAGAGAGAGAGAGAGAGGAGAGAGAGAGAGAGAGAGAGAGAGAGAGAGAGAGAGAGAGAGAGAGAGAGAGAGAGAGAGAGAGAGAGAGAGAGAGAGAGAGAGAGAGAGAGAGAGAGAGAGAGAGAGAGAGAGAGAGAGAGAGAGAGAGAGAGAGAGAGAGAGAGAGAGAGAGAGAGAGAGAGAGAGAGAGAGAGAGAGAGAGAGAGAGAGAGAGAGAGAGAGAGAGAGAGAGAGAGAGAGAGAGAGAGAGAGAGAGAGAGAGAGAGAGAGAGAGAGAGAGAGAGAGAGAGAGAGAGAGAGAGAGAGAGAGAGAGAGAGAGAGAGAGAGAGAGAGAGAGTTGAGAGTGATAGAGAGATACTTGAGAGAGATAGAGAGACTTGAGAGGGAGGAAGAGAGGAAGAGAGAGAGGGGGGAGAGAGAGAAAGGGAGAAAGACCTGAGAGAGAGAGATACTTGAGAGGGAGAGGGAGAGGGAGAGAGAGAGGGAGTGGGAGAGACCTGAGAGAGAGGGAGTGGGAGAGACCTTAGAGAGAGATAGGGAGTGGGAGGAACCTAAGAGTGAGAGGAAGATATGTTGGAAAAATAAGGATAGACAACTAAGAGGGGGGGTGACTCAGTTGTCATAGAATAATAATTTTTTCAAACTTAACTTAATCTGAAATCTGATGAATAAGAAATTAACCATAAGCATTTAAAACATCATAGAGACAAAGAAAACCAAGATTTTTTATGTGGAAACTCTGTTAGGGGAAAAACCACGGTGGATGTTAGTCCACAAGATTATACCTTGTTAAAAGTATAATGATAAATAATAAGGGTCATGCACATGCATTCAGGCACACTGCCTAGAGCTCACTACTCAAATAAAAAAGGGGCTCACTGCCCAACAATATAGAATAAGATTAAAATCTAGAGGGTATGAACTGAAAGAATAGCTTCTCCACAAGCCTGATTACAATTCCAATTAAGCATAAAAAACTCCTTCACAAACCACTTCACACTTCGCTCGACCTTCTTCACACTCTGGTCTTTAATCAAATTATATTCACCCATACACACATAAGAGCACACTCAACACTTTTCCAACACACAACACCAATGAAATAATCGCTCTTATATATTTGCTACATGAGATTCCATCAATAACTTAGTCATCCAGGAAAATAAAACATATTTGCAATGTTGGCCCAAATTTACAAATAAAATTTTAATGCAAATCCACCAAGGTCATCCATAGCATAGTGGAGACCCAAATTTAAAACTCCAACACAAAAAGACTTCAATTAATTTCACTTCGGCAATCCACAACACACTACCACCAACATGTTGGCCAAGAACAAGAAAAATGAACATACGCAAGAAATGTTTTTGACCACAAGCACACTGATCAATGTGGGTGTACCACAAAGAAACAAAAGAGAAACATCTGCAACAACTAATATTTCTAGAAACACATAAACTTCATTTAGGAACACTGATAGAGACCACAAAAACACTGTCGGACCACAACATGATCAAATCTATATGCGGACCTCTGAAACCTCCAGTAGATGATCTAGATATACTCATTAGGAAACCCTTTAGTCCACAATAGTTGAACTTCAACATAAAGAACAAGATGCCTTCATGACCTGCACAGTTCCACAAGGAACTTGAAACACTTTCTTTTACAATTTTCTTAATATCCCCGACATATACAACCTCTAGTACACCAAATGCTAATAGTGTTGACATCAGTGACAACCAAATATCAACAACACATCCACATCATCCATCAATCTCCCCTTTTGGCATCGATGGCAACACATGATGTGAAAAATACCATCAACCCAACACACTTGCCTTCCCTTTGGTTCTGACTCTTCTCCTCAACTTCTCTTTGATTCTTAAAGGGATTTTTCACATTGCACTTCTCCCCCTTTTCTATCAATGGAAAAGTTAACCATAAACTTTCCATATACATGCTCTAAACCACATATCTACACATCTAACTACTCCCCCTGAGTAGCAACCATGTAAACATCAGTCCAGATCAAATATAGCAATGTAGCTCATAGATTGATGCAATTAAATGCATCTTCTTAGTTCTCATCAAGAAGGGTAACTACCCCTAGCATTCCTCTGAGATACTCAAAAGTATCCTTCATCAATGGTTTAGTAAAAATGTTTGCAATCTGTTCTTTGGTAGGCACATACTCCAATCTGACTTCTTTCTCATTCACCTTCTCTCTCAAGCAATGAAACTTGATTGATATATGCTTAGTATTAGAGTGTAGTACCGGATTCTTTGAAATATTTATTGCACTTGAATTGTCATAGTAATGGCAATAGGCTCTTCATATATCACCTTGATATCTTTCAACATTTGTTTCATCCATATTACTTGAGTAAAATTGTTTTCAGCAACAATATATTCTACTTCAGCAATAGATAGAGAAATGGAATTCTTCTTTTTTCTCAACTAGGACACCAACTTGTTCCCTAGGAAGAAAGCACCACCACTAGTACTTTTTTTTCCTCTACATCATCAGCCCAATCCGCATCAAAATATGCACTCAGAGTGAGATCATCATCCTTTGGATACCAAAGTCCAAAGTCAATTGTTCCTTCAAATATCTGAAGATCCTCTTAACAACAGTTACATTTGATTCTTTTGGATCAGCCTGAAATATGGCAACCATACATACAACATTCATAATATCAGGTCTAGTCTAAGTTAAATAAAGTAATCCACTGATCATTGGCCTATATCTAGTTTGATTTTCTTTAGGAGAATCATCATTTTGTGTTAGTTTGCATCCAGTCACCATGGGAGTACCTACAGGCTTTGAATCTTCCATCCCAAATTTCTTCAGTAGCTCTCTCACATATTTGGACTGAGATATGAATATCCCCTTGTCTAACTGGGTCACTTGTAATTCTAGAAAGAACTTCATCTCTCCAATCATACTCATCTAAAATTCATCCTTCTTCTCATCAACAAACTTCATACATAGATTTTCATCTCCTCCAAAAATGATGTCATCAACAAACAATTCTATAATTAATTCTTTATCATGATCCAATTTAAAATATAAGTTGCTATCAACAGTACCTTTAGTGAATCCAAGCTTCAATAAGTATTTGTCCAATCTAGCATACTAGGCTTTAAGGGCTTGCTTGATTCCATATAGAGCTTTTTTCAAGCGGCAGACCATATCTTCTTTGTCAATTAGCTTTAAAATCCATTCGAATATTCAATATATACTTCTTCTTCTAGTTCTCCATTCAGAAATGTTGACTTCACATCCATCTGATAGACTTTGTAGTCCTTGTATGCAACATAAGCAAGAAATAATCTAACAGCTTTGATTCTAGCAACAGGGGAAAAAGTTTCTTCAAAATCAACACCCTCCATATGAGAATACCCTTTACATACTAGTCTTGCTTTGTTCTAGACCACTTCACCGTGTTCATTCAGCTTGTTCTGAAACACCCATTTAGTACCAATCACATTTTTGTCTTTTGGTCTGGGAACCACTATCCATGTGTCATTCTTTTCAATTTGTGTCAGCTCTTCCTTCATAGCTTCCATCCAGTTTTCATCTTGATAGGCTTTAGTGACATTTTTAGGTTCAATCTTGGAAATTAGGCAGTATTCTTCTACAATATTCCTTCTAATTTTCACTCCTTTATTCTTATATCCTATAATTTGGCTTTCAGAATGGTTTAGCTTTACATACCTTAGAGTTTTGGAATTTTCTTGAACTTTTGATTCTCCTAATGTTCCTTTAGTACTTGTACTTGTCTCTGCTTCTAGACTACCTTGACTTACCATAACGAATTGAGGTTGCTTTACCAGAGCAACTATAATTTATGGAACATATGGCACAATTAGAAGTTGATTATGTGTCTGAACATTCTTCCCTTTGTTTGTATTGTCTTCATCATAATCATATCCATAGTATCTTGATGATTTGACAAAATCCTCATCAACTTTGACATTTGCACTCTCAACCATCTTTCTTAGTCTTCTGTTATAGCATCATTAAGCCTTGCTCTTAGTAGAATAACTCAAAAAATTCCTTCATCGCTTCGTGCATCAAACTTGCCTATATAATCATCTCTCTTGATATAACACTTGCTTCCAAAGATCTTGAAATACTTAATAGTAAGCTTGTAACCAAACCATAGCTCAAAATGGGTCTTACAAAAATTTCCATTAACATTTACCCAGTTTAAAGTATACACAACAGTGCTTACTGCTTCACTCTAGTAGCTTTGGGGCACATTTCATTCTAACATCATTGTTCTAGCAGCATCCAAAATTATTCTATTCTTTCTTTCTGCAACTCCAATCTGTTGAGGGGTTCGCGGAGTAGATAACTATCTTCTAATTCCATGTTCTTCACAAAAAGAGTTGAACTCCCTAGAGGTGAACTCACCACCTCTATCAGATCTCAGACACTTGATTTTTAGACCTTTCTCATTCTCTGTCATAGCCTTGAAAATTTTGAACTTTTCCATTGCTTCACATTTTTCTCTTAAAAAGGAAACCCATATCATTCTATAATAATCATCAATAATCAACATAAAGTACCTTTCTCCATGAATAATTTTGATTATGGAGGGACCACAGAGGTTAGTATGTAGCAACTCCAACAAATCATTTGAATGAAACTGTTTTACCCATATGACATTCCTTACAAATTGTGTTAGCAGGCTTCACTAATTTAGGTAGATCTCTTACTGCTTGAGTGGAACTTACCTTAACAATGTTATCAAATTTTACATGACACAACCTTCTATTCCACAACCAGCTTTCATCTACTTGAGTAATTAAACAACTCCCACTAGCAGTATTCAAGTGAAAAATACTCCCTTTTGTTTGTTTACCAGTAGCAATCATATTGCCAGAACTTCCACATATCTTGCATCATTCCATTTTTAAATTGTAGATAATAGAATTTTCCCACCATCTATCCAACACTCAAAAGATTGTGCTTCAAGCCTTCAACACAAAGAACATCACCAATATTATCCTTACCACTAAGACAAATAGAACCTCTGCCACAAATCACACCAGCATTGTTGTCTCAAAATCTTACAACACCACCATCATATTTCTCTAGACTTATAAAAAAAATTATCACTAGTCATATGATGTGAGAATACACTATCAATAACCCACTCATCCTTTTCTTCAACTCGGGCTGCAAGAGCTTTCTCATCTTTAGTAGACTCAGTAGCCATAGGACTATTTTCAATGGTAGCAATGAAAACCCATTCATCTTCATTTCCAATATCTTTATCAGACTCATCATCAGTCACTCCTTCTTTAGCAAAGTAACATTTCTTTTGGAATCTAGACTTGTTAGGCTTAGTTCTAGGGACCCTTTTAGGAAATCTTGATGCAAAATGACCTATTTTACTACATGGAAAACATTTAATAGGTAACACTCCTTCATACTTACCTTTCCCTCTGCCTTCTTTCTTTACAATCAGTGCTTCCAATTCTTCTACCTCTCTTTCTTTGTCTTCAAGCTGCTTCAATTCTTCATCATACTTGGATATCTTTCAGGAACTCTCTCCTAGACTATATATTTGCTTGTTACTTACGGATACAATAGCCTTGAATGTAGATTCATTCTTCAGAACAGATTCACCAAATTCACTTAATTCAAAAGCAACAAGCTTACCAACTAGCGTGTCTCTTGACATCTTTGTTACTGATCTAAGTTCCTCAATAGGATGAGCCTTCACTTTGTAGAAGGGAGGCAAGGATCAGAGTATCTTAGCCACAATTTCATCCTCATCTAGAGAACCATTGGCACATGTAATACCCATCACTATTTCATTTACTCTTTGCATAAAAGAAGTGATATTTTCATCTTTATCCATCTTCATATTTTCATACTTGCCTTTTAGACTCTGTAGCTTAGCCATCTTACTTGTGCATCTCCTTCATGCAAGGTTTCTAGCTATGTCCAAATCTCATGAGATATCTACAGTCCTACCACATTAGCCATCTCTGAATCTATCAGAGCACTCACTAAAGCTTCTATAGCCCTAATATTATTTCCAACATCTTTGATCTCATCAGCAGTGGAGGAACCATTCTGAGGAATAACATATGGATCTTTTTTAATCTTCTAGTAAGCTTCACCAATACACCTTAGGTGACATTGCATCCTGACTTTCCACAACGAGTAGCTAGTTCCATTGAATCTTGGACTATCCTCTTGAATTTTTCCATCTCAGATCACCTCAAGCTTTTAGACTTCTTTAGAGGAACCTGCTCTGATACCAATTGTTGGAAAAATAAGGATAGACAATTGAGAGGGGGGGTGAATTAGTTGTCACAGAATAATAAACTTTTCAAACTTTACTTAACTTAATATCAGATTTGATGAATAAGAAATTAACCATAAGCAATTAAAACATCAGAGAGAAAAAGAACACCAAGATTTTTTTATGTGGAAACCCTATTAGGGGAAAAACCATGGTGGATGTTAGTCCACAAGATTATACCCTGTTAAAAGTATAATTAGAAATAATAATGGGAATGTGCATGCATTCAGGAACACTACCTAGAGCTCAGTACTCAAATACAAAAGGGGCTCACTGCCCAACAATACAGAATAGGATTAAAATTCGAAGGGTATGAATTGAAAGAATAGCTTCTCCACAAGCCTGATTATAGTTCCAATTAAGCATAGAAAACTCCTTCACAAACCACTTCACACTTCGCTCGACCTTCCTCACACTTTGCTCTATAATCGAATGATATTCACACATACACACATAAGAGAACACGCAAAACTTTTCCAACACACAACACCAATGAAACAATCACGCTTATATATCTGCTACATGAGATTTCATCAATAACTTAGTCAGCTAGGAAAATAAAACATATTTGCAATGTTGGCCCAAATTTACAAATAAAATTTTAATGCAAATCCATCGAGGTTGGCCACAACATAGTGGAGACCCAAATTTAAAACTCCAACACAAAAAGACTTCAATTAATTTCACCTCGGTGATCCACGACATGCTACCACCAACATGTCAGCCAAGAATAAGAAAAATGAACATACGTAGGAAAAAATTTTGACCACAAGCACACCGATCAATGTGGACATACCACAAGGATAGAGCATGATCTAGAAACATCCAAGAACACAATAAAACAACAGAGAAACATGTGCAACAACTAAGATTTCCAGAAACACATAAAATTCATTCAAGAACACTGACAGAGACCACAAAAACACTGTCAGACCACAACATGATCAAATTTATATGCGGACCTCTGAAACTTCTGGTAGATGATCTAGATACACTCATTAGAAAACCATTTAGTCAATAGTAGCTAAACTTCAATGTAAAGAACAAGATGCCTCACAGTTGCATAGGGAACTTGGAACACTTTGTCTTACAATTTTCTTAATATCCTCAACATATACAACCTCTAGTACACTAAATGCTAATAGTGTTGACATCAATGACAACCACATATTAGCATCACATCCACAACATCCAACAAGATAGAGAAAGAGAGAAAGACCTAGGAGGGAGGGAGAGACATAAGAGGGAGGGAGAAAGAGACTTGAGAGAGAGAGAGAGACTTGATAAGGAGAGAGAGAATGGGAGAGAGACTGAAGAGATCTAGAGAGATCCAAGAGAGAGAGGGGGGAGAGAGATTTATCTAGTTAGGGTTGGAGGTAGAGGCATGAGAGAGAGAGAGAGTGGGATGGACCTGAGAGAGTTTTTTGCGCTTGAAGATATCTCATACATGTTGCTTATTTTAATGCAAGGTGAAGAATGAGGTTATTGTTCTATGCTTGCTTATTTAAATGATGCACAAAAGAGGGCCACAAAGGATGCTGGTAAGATTGTAGGCCTCAATTTCATGCAAAAACTTATGGCTTCCATGATGTATTCACTCGAGAAAGAAGTGTTCTCATCTTCGATTTGGGTGGAGGTATGTTTGATGTGTTGGTTCTTTCTATTCAAAAGGGTAATATTTATGTCATGGCCATTAGAGTGGATATGCATTTGTGAGGTCAGGATTTTGATAATAGAATGCTTCATTAATGTGTTTAAAAGTTTAATACAAAATACAAGTTGGATATTAGTAGTAGTGCCAGAGCTAGAGAGGGAGAGAGTATAAGATATATAATATGTAGTATATATAATATATAATAAATATAATATATAATATATTATGATATATTAATATATAATACATTTATTATATATTAATAATACATAATATTGGTTTTATGTGTTATTTGGTTTATAAAAATTTAGTGATAACAGATATCCATTACAAATGAATATTTGTTATTTAATGTATAGGTCTTGAAGCTTCCCATATGCATTCATATTCTTCGATCAGTAAAACTCTATACATAATGGATATTTGTTACAAACGGATATCAGTTTTTTATTGTATAGGTATGCATACATATTAATATATAGTATAAATTGTATACTATATAGTATAAATTAATACATAATAAATATATATAATAATATTAATTTATATTAAGCCGATATTGGCATGGTGTACTGGTTTAAAGGTGGCATTGTTGTTCTTGCCACCAAGGTTCAAACCCCATTGGGGTGGTATTATTGAATGGTTGTATTCCAGTTCATAGCTCCGGTCAAAAGCGTTTACCCCTTGAATAAAAAAAATATATTAATTTA
>VDFB02058242.1:549234218-549303727 GCA_007258455.2 Sequoia sempervirens
GAGAGGGAGAGGGAGAGGGAGAGAGGGAGAAGGAGAGTGGGATAGGTGGAGAGAGAGAAAGACCTAGAATGGAGAGAGGGAGAGAGAGAGGGAGAGTATTCCAAAGGTCCCTACATTCTTTTTGTTGCATAAATCTTTTTTTTTTTTATCTATATCCAACAAAATTTAGCTTTTGGGAGATTCTCTTACATTTTATTTACAATTACAATAATTTGTGTGTGTTTTTTTGTTTGTGCAATGGGGAGCAGTAGTCGTTGGAAGAGAAAAGGGGAAAGGAGACTAATAGTAGATCAAATTGAAGCATACAGAGCAAAAGATAGAGAAAATTAGGAAAAAAAGACAAGGTATGACAAATATTCAATTTGAAGCTTCTTCTACACTGTTAAATGTTAATTCAAGTGAAGATGAAATAGAATTTGAAAATATTGATCATATTGAAATTGAAAATTAAAATGTGAACAACATTGAAAATGAAATTTTTTTTGAAAGTGTTATTGAAAATGAAGTTATTATTGAAAATGAAAATGTTGGAATTATTATTGAAAATGTTGATAACATTTAAAATATTGAAAATGAACCTTATGTAACACCTAGTTACATGAGAACCCCTAAATAGTTGCTTGAAAAAGGTCACAATGAACGGTTTGTTTATGGGCTACCAATATGTTCAATGAATATTTTTCCAATAAGACATTAACCAAAAAATGTCAACTATTTGTGCAACTATTTAAGTCTTACAAAATGAGACCATTATTAAGAAAATTGAAGATTTGTTTCACCAAAAAATTAAAATAAAATAGTATTATAGTAAAAAATATTTGTAATGCTCTAACCTCTATTGGAAAGAGTAGTAAGGAAAAAGATAAAAGGGCTGCTTGTAGAGTGATCATAACCTCACTAATAAGCCATCATTTGTGAAAGGATTTTTTAGTGAGACAAACTTGTATTGATTTAAATCTAAATCATAAAACATTACTCTCAAGAAGAGGAAGACTTGATAGTCCTTTTCAAAATGATACGTGGGATTTTAGTGGGAGGAAATTCAAGAATGCTCCCATGTTTTATTGGTTGAGAAGGATTCATATAGAGAGGGGTGTACCACATATTTGATTTTTTTTTAAGCTGGGCATGGAAAAGGTGAGCATGATGGCACTGGTGCATGTGTGAAGAGAGCTTTAGTTAAGGAACAAATGAAAATCAGAGGTGGTGCAACATTCAATGATGCATGTTATATTTTTTATTGGTGTACTTATGCATTATCATAAGGAGGGACACTTGATTCACAAGTGTGTAGGTTCTTTTGTTTCATTGAGGACGGAACAATGGGAAACAAATTGGAATGTCAAACAACTAAAGATTCTTCAAAGAAGCATTCATTTTGAAGCTCAAATGCAGATGCATAGACCATATAGACACAAGAGTTGGCTTATTTTTGTTAGAATTGTATTCAGTGTGATTGGGATCAATGTGAGTCAAGTGAGTGGGTACATACATGGATTCCATAGTACCTAACCCCTTTATTTGTAACACAATCCTCTTTAGAAGATGAAATGGAAAGTTCACTTGACTACGACCATCTTTCAGATATTGTACAACCAGGATATGTCTATTTAGTTGTAGCATCATAGGGGAATGAAGAGGGATCAAACTATTGGTTGGCATGATGTGAATAGGGAAACAAAAATCTAACACAATTGATGACAAATGATGATGGGTTCATGTATCCTACAAGTTCAATTGTTGTTTCTCAAACTTGGTTGCATTACCATTTCATCATCATTTAGGTTGTTTAGAATAATATAGATTTGTTATTCTAAGCATCTTTTATAGTTTGCATTTCCATTTAATCATCATTTATGTTGTTTAGTATAATATATATTTGTTATTATAAGTATATTTAGATGTTGATAAAAAACTTATGATCATACAGGTTCAATTGTTGTTTCTAGAACTTGGTTGTGAACATATATGATTAGAAAGAATGACATACCTACATTTGAAGACTATGAGAAACAAAAAACCATTCTCATGTATTCACACCTTGTTATAGCAACAAATGTTAAGCTATTGAGACATCATGCTAGACCAAAAACAAAGAAACTATGGAAAATTAGTAGTGTTGATCATGAACTAGTACTTGAAACTATGAAGGTAAGAGATGACCCTTCAGGCACACTTGAGTAAGAGTTAATTTTTTGTATGGGACATGTATGATATTTTTCATCACATTTTGATATTGTTTATCTGCTAAGGTTCATTATTTAGGTTGTTTAAAATAATATAGATTTTTTATTCTAAGCATCTTTCTTAGTTTGCATTACCATTTCATCATCATTTAGGCTGTTTAGAATAATATAGATTTATTAGTCTAAGCATATTTTCTATTGTGATCATATAGATTTGTAATTCAAAGTATATTGCGATGTTCGTGGCACGATGGACCATGGAGTTGCTTCAATAATAGCTAGTTCTAATCCTTTGCAAGAGGTATGCAACATATTAGAATAATATAGGTTTGTTATTCTAAACATATTTTCTAGTTTTCGTTACCATTTCATCATCATTTAGGTTGTTTAGAATAATATGGATTTGTTTGTCTAAGCATCTTTTCTATTGTGATCATATAGATTTATCATTCAAAGTATATTGTGATGTTCATGGCACGATGGACCATGGAGTTGTTGCAACAATAGCCAGCTATGATCCTTTGGCAGAGGTATGCGACATATTAGAATAATATAGATTTGTTATTCTAAGCATATTTTCTAGTTTGCATTACCATTTAATTATCTTTTAGGTTGTTTAGAATAATATAGATTTGTTAATCTAAGAATCTTTTCTATTGTGATCATATTGATTTGTCATTCAAAGTATATTGCGATGTTCATGGCACAATGAATCATAGAGTTGTTGCAACAATAGTTAGCTCTAAGCCTTTGGCAGAGGCATGCGACAGATTAGTAAATTCAACATTATATTTTCTCTTCTATCGCATATTATTGAAATTTTTTGTGATGCTTGTATGTAGTTTAACTGCTACCTTGATGGTTTGTACAGGCACTTGTCACTCTAGAACATAAACGTGCTATTGTTGTGGAAGAGTGTGCTGACTAAGAAGGCAATGTGTGATCTATTTCCTTCCCCAACTGGGAAATGACTATGTTAGGGTTGTTTGTTGTATTCCTACGTGGGATTTTGTAAATCCTATATTTGATAGCAATTCTTGAATGATAATATCATGTGTATTATATATAATTTATGTGTATTCAATTGTATACTTTACAACTTATGTGTATACTTTGTGACTTATGAGTATTCCAATGTATACTTTATGACCTACATGTTTTCATATGTATACTTTTTATTCATGTGTGTATTTCATGACTTAAGTATATTTGAGTAAATGATTCACTTATTCACTTATTCATGAGGAGAAAAATGAACCCTTTTTCCATCAACTGAAAACTCGACACCATGGAAAAATGCTTTAGAGATATCAAAAACTAAGAGAGGTTATTGTAGAGGGGCCGTACATGATCCTATAGACTCAAACAAATTGTTTCTAGGTGACATATTTTTTGAGTAATAGCTCATCAAAGATTGCTAACTTTTAGCACTTTGGACTCTTAAGGGAAATTGTCGATCCAATGTAGCTCAGAGTGATTCATCATGTTTGGGTGCAAAAGAGGACCATTCCTAGCATGAGAGTACCAATCCAAATGTGTTGGAATAGTTTTTTTGGTTGTATGAGTTGCAGAATGAAAGTTGCACCAATTTGCAACTATACACTGCTTGCATTTGACAAGTTTTTCCTCAACTGAAAACTCGTCCCCACGGGAAAATTCCTCCAAGCTAGAAAAAAATGAGAGAGGTTATTGTAGAGGGTCCCAATATGATCTCATAGCCTCAAAAAAAGAGTTTTTAAGCATCATGTTTTCTGAGTAATATCCCATCAAATATTTATTCCTTTTTGCACTTTGGACTCTTAAGGGATCGTGTCGGTTGATCGTAGCTTAGAGTGATTCGATGTGTTTGGGTGTGAAATAGGACCGTTCCTACCCATCCAGACATGTTGGAACAGTCTATTTGGTCGTACAATTTGCAGAACAAAAGTTGTACCACTTTTCATCTTTACATTGCTTGCATCTATCAACTTTTTCCTCACTTAAAAACTCGTCACCATGGGAAAATGCCTCTGAGATAGCAAAAATTGAGAGAGGTTATTATAGAGGGTCCCAACATGATATTGTAGCCTCAGACAGAGAGTCTGCAAGCATCACAATTATTGAGTAATAGCCTATCAAAGATTGTTGACTTTTTACACTTTGGATTCTTAAGGGATTGAGCTAGTTGAACGTAGCTCAAAGTGATTCAGCGTGTTTGGTTGTGAAAGAGGACCATGCTTAGTATAAATGTACCCATCCAGATGTGTTAGAATTTTTTTTTTGGTTGTATGAGTTGTAGACCGAAAGTTTCACCACTTTGCAACTTTACACTGCTTGCATCTGATAACATTTTCCTCAACTGAAAAATTGTCACCACGGGAAAACACCTCCAAGATAGAAAAAATTGAGAGAGGTCATTGTAGAGGGTTCCAAGATAATCCTGTCTCCTTAGATGAATAGTTTGTAAGTATCATAGTTTTTGAGTAATAGTAGACTAACCTCCTTTTTATTAAGAATAAAATCTTCTTCTTATCTTGTCATTCCTTTTGTAATTGGTTAATTTTAGTTTTCAATTGTTTTGCTTCAATTTCAATGCTTAGGAAAACAAGATCCATTTGTTTAATAGAGTTTTCAACACTTATGACAACAACTTCATTTTTTCAAATCCACCTCAAGCATCATCTCTCACTTTCTTTTCCTACACAAATTCTTACCAAATATGTAATGCCTCGTCTTGTAACCTAAGGAATGTTGCATTGTCGACAAAAGTGTAATAAATTTTTTTTAAAAAGTATTAATATTAACTTTATTATTTGCATGCATTCTCTAAGTTACACGATGTCACACTACTTGAGAATCCCATAGACGACTTTAGTATTTAGCATTGCACGTAATAAGTAACTTAAACTTAAAAGTAAACATTGCATAACATTTGAATTCCATTCATGAAAGTATAAAGTAAAAATATGATTCTTACATTACATTTGAAATAACATTACAATACTTCATCTTCAAATGAGGTAGATCAAATAATAGTTTACAATTAAATTTTACGAATGTTCACCTCATAACAATTGAGGGATGTTTCAAATACAAGATTTCCAATGATACAATAAAGGAAGTACATAAATATCCAAATAAAAGTTCTCCATCCATGAAGCTCTCATTTCCATGATCATAAACTGAGGACCCAACAGAGTAAGGTGCATGTTCCACCCAACCATGTGGTACCTGTAGGTCCACCCCCCGTGCTAGGAGATAGTAATATGGTTCCATAGACATAACCTACAAACCCTAGACACAAGTGCATACTTAACTGATGGTTACATTGCTTCCAAATTTAGGATAATCAAATATACTAAGTTCACAAGGTAAACTATTATTTTAGGTGGAGTGTCATCACAATGTTGCAAAGGTTACCCTGGTTTTTCTTCCTAGGTTCTAGCCCCCAACTTGGGTTACCCTGGTAACCTCTTACGAAACCCGGCCCCACATGCAAACTATTGCGGAAATCGAATACCTTTTAAAGTAACAAGATATTGATTTGCCATTCTAGGCCTTCTCAACTTAATCTCAAGACTGAACTAGCTCTTGAGTCTATAAGCGAGACATATTAATCTAATTAAAGATTTTAAGCTAACTAATGTTTCGTTTTAGTTTCCACTAACTTACTAACTCTTTGTAAGTTACCCTGGCACCACTTTGCGTGCCGACCCTCACACAAAGCCACTCCCCTAAAAATAACAAAGGAATCTAAGTTTCTCTGACTAAGGTAAACAAAGTGCACCAGAATACAACATATAATACCAAACGACACACAATGGTCATTAAATCTTTGTTCATAAATCCAGGTGTCAAAACACCATACTATAACATGTGCACTACCCTAGTCAACTCAAGGATTGCATTTCAACAATAACAACACCCTTACTATACAAACTAATCTGGAATACTTATGCATCTAAAACATTCCCACTTTGACCAATAAAAGAGAAAATACTATTTAAGGCAAATCAAGAAAAATAAACATCTATATTAGGATTTACTAAATCCACTTGAATCAGTTTGAAAATAGCACGAATATAAATCAACTTTAATAAAAGATCTATTCTTAAAACAATAAAAGAAATTGTTTCATTTAATCTTTTTTTTTAATTTTCTCAAATTCACATAAAAGTATATTCCAAATTTTCTCTTTCAATCTTACTATTTTAGAAATATTTAACCTTGAATTTCTCATGCAATATAATTTATAGAGAATATTTTTTTAAAAATACCAAAATAATTTTCCTAAACTTAATAAATTACAAATCTTACAAATATTTATAAATTATTATATATATATACACACATATATATATATAACATTATAAAGAATTTGAATTTAAAACATATCACATAAGATTATGTTTGTTTCATTAAAATAAAATAAAACTTAGTATTGTGCGCAGCTCCTAGCTACGACCTCCCTGTGGGGAGGACACAGCCCCTACCAAAGCTGCGCCCACCAGTATGAAGAATGGGGGAGGGTTTCGGCCCTCCCCAAAAACATTGTTTTTTTTCACCGCCCATACAGATCCCTTTTTTTTTAATAAAAATTTCATCAGTAAATATTACTTAAATATACTTGCGCAAGTAGATATTTAAATATAATTTATCAATAATTGTAAACATGGAAGCAAACTAGTATTTTCAACAGGGTTTATTCTACTTTCGGAAGAAAAAAATTAAAATCAAAATACCCAATTTTCTCAGAAATTTCCAGTTCAATACACAGAGGTTTCTTTTCCCAAAATTTGTAACAGAGCTATCTTTCAATCTATTTTGATTCTTTTCTATTGTTTAACAATATTCTTCTGGTTGTGGTATAAAATCTTTTTTCTGAAGCTCTCACAGAAGAACAACGAATTTTCTATTGTGTCGTTTAACGAGAAGAACAAAATTAAACTTTTTAATAAGAAATTTCATCTACAAGAAATCATTTGATTTCACAGTTTTTAACCAAACTTGCACAAATCTAATTTCTTTTCATAGGAAAACTTTTCAAAAGAAGTAAATTAAATAAATAACTAGTGAAGAACTTGTTTCCTGTAGCTTGAAATTTTTCTGTAGGGAAGAATCTTTACTACCTGTTGTGTGCAATCCTCCAAAGCTTCTCCAGAACACAAAATCCAGAAAGATGCAAAAACCAACACAAAGAGATCTTCAAGAAATATACAGCAAATCCTAAAGAAAAATTCACAAATTTACTCAAACCAATACTTTTTTAAACAGAACACTATTCTTTCTTTTCCCGTGAAAAAAAAAGTAATCTTCTATTTTCCCCAAATCCCAGATAACATCTGAGAAAATCCTCAACAAGAAGCAATTAATTCCACTGCCACACATGTCGAGAAGAAAATATCTTCTAACCACCTCCCAGATAAATCTTTTCTTTCTTCCTTATCAAGAATTCATGCATTTTAAAGTATTTTCAATTTTCAATTTTCAAAATACAAATTTCCCTTTTTCCTCATTTAATTTATTTATCTAACAATTAAAATACCATTACCCACATAACAATTAATTTTAAATTTAAATCTATTCACATAATTAAAACAATTTTAATTCAATTAATTAATTTATTTAATTAAATGAATTTAATCTCAATGATTAAATTACTTAACCAAACAAACTAATTAATTAATTAAATAAAATGTAAAACTTATTTTTAACATTTAAAATTAATTTAAATAAACAGAAAATTAAAGAATAACAAACTATCATTAAATTGACAAAATTTTCCTTTCAAAACAATTAATCCAATCAGGGACAAACAAGACCACCAAAGACTCCAAACTAAAACTGATGATATACTGTGACTGGGTTTAAGACTAGACTAGGATAAACCGTGTTACTACCTCCCAATCAACATTTCCGTTGAGTCTTGACACGCTCAGACTTGAGTAACCAGGTGGAGTCGGTGTCATGTACTTGCAATCCTGCAATCACACAAATGACATACATATATATAAAATCCATTGTACAAACACACCGTGTGGAGAAAATCACAAAAATCACAGGGCACTTGCAAGCGATTGATGCAACTCTGTTCTCCACACCAATACACGTCACATCAAACTAACAATTAAATAAAAATTAATCTACCATAAATATATATATAGCAATAACATTTGAAGGAAACATCTACACTAATACAAATCATGTCAGAAGTTAATTATCACCATACAATGTATCATCATATCACAAAACGAATCCACTGTCACTCAAAAGTCAGCGATCAAAATATCCAAAACAAAATACCAAAGTCTATCATATGTGAAAACATGCTAACATAAAACACAAGAAAAATGGAGGGGTACTACATCCTCCCCCTAGGATCAGGCTTACTCTTGGAAGCCTGCTAATAGAAAAAAAATAACACACACATCTAAAATAGGTCCTCCCAAGAAATAGAAGACTAGCCACTAGGATCCATCTGGATCAGTACTCAGTCAACGTCTTGACCCTTGAGGAGCAACTCTCGACGTAGAAGGATGTGCACGGTTTCCAAAGAACGATGCCGGTCCTCCACCAGGAACCTCTCCAACTGCACCCTGGTGCTCAACCTGGTGGTTATCCACCATGGTAAGCACCCTATGCGACCTGCCTGCATCTCCTACGGTCGACTCTGAAGCCGCCGATCTCTGATTAAACCTAGAAGCACCTTTCTAAGGACACTGACGAGTAATGTGACCCTGTTGGCCACAAGTAAAACATTCTATATTCCTTATGAATCCTCTATCACCTAAAGGTACACTAGACCATGGAAAACTACCTCCACTAACTGCAAACTAAAAACTCTGTACAGGCTGATCAGAACGATCACGGTGCACTCGCTGTCCACTCTGATCTCCCTCATACTAAAACCAACCACCACCATGTTGAGACCGTAAACTTTTATCCTGTTGGAGATGAGTATTACTTTTCTTTTGAGGACTACGCTGCTATTGTTGTCCACCCTTTGTGGGTGTCTGTTGGTTCCTAGAGGAACCCCCTGTCTGCACCTATCCACCCCATGGACTAAAACCTACTGCAGGAGCACTGCCTATCTGTACTCTTGTGTGACCACCTAACGCCATAACAAGATTCTCTTCCACTATACGAGCCTTCTCCACAACAACTTCCATAGTCTTTGGCTCAAAGACTCTGACTCCACCACTAATGCAGGCATTAAAACCCCTGATGAAGTGCTGAACCAACATAGATTCATCATCACCAATACCTCCATACTGCTTGAGTTCATAAAATATATGTTCATATTTCTCAACAAATAGAGCCAACTGATGTAAATCATGAAACTCGTCAGCTCGTCGTTGCCTCCAGTGTTCCGATAGGAACCGTGCTCTAAACCTCTCCGGGAACATCTCCCAAGACACTGACCCAATCTCTATGTGGAGCTTCTACTCCTCCAAGTTCCACCAAGTAGAGGTGAATCCTCTCAGATGCACGATAGTGCATCTCGCTTAGGTATTGCTACCATATGGGTGCATAGTAAAACATCTACCCAAATCCAATAGCCAGGTCTTTGCCTCTAAACCACCTCCTATACCATCAAAAGTAGGAGGCATGCCCTCAAAAATTCCCGCATGTGTCCTACAATAATAACATCCTGATGCACTGTATCATCTACTCTCCTTGGAGATCTATCACGCTCTCTAACTACCTCCTAATCAACTTCCTATCTAGGTCCAAGTTGAGCTAGGACCTCCTCTAATAAAGGACGTAATTGTGAACCCTCTACTCCTGGCTGTTCAGGAATCTATCCCTCATTCCTCTGATCCAACTGCTCTGCCTAATCACTCTGATGAGGACTCAAAGGGGGAGTAACCTGAGGGATTGGCCCTTGGCCTCCACCTCGACCTCTACCATGACCTCTACCACGTCGCCTAGGCATGATTCTACACATAAACAATAACGAGTCTCAGATACTAATCAACCAAAGCTAATAGATAGCGACACTACGTACTAGGTCAACTTAATGGGCTCATGATTACCCAGAGCATCCAGTGTTAGAACCTTGGCTCTGATACCAATCTGTAATGCCCCGTCTTGTAACCTAAGGAATGTTGCATTATCTACGAAAGTGTAATATTTTTTTTTTTTAAAAGTATTAATATTAACTTTATTAGTTGCATACATTCTCTAAGTTACACGATGTCACACCACTTGAGAATCCCATAGATGACTTTAGTATTTAGCATTGCATGTAATAAGATAACTTAAACTTAAAAGTAAACATTGCATAACATTTGAATTCCATTCATGAAAGTATAAAGTACAAATACGATTCTTACATTGCATTTGAAATAACATTACAATACTCATTCTTCAAATGAGGTAGATCAAATAATAGTTTACAATTACATTTTATGAATGTTCACCTCATAACAATTGAGGGATGTTTCAAATACAAGATTTCCAATGATACAATAAAGGAAGTACATAAATATCCAAATACGAGTTCTCCATCCATGAAGCTCTCATTGCCATGATCATAAACTGGGGACCCAATGGAGTAAGGTGCATGTTCCACCCAACCATGTGGTACCCGTAGGTCCACCCCCCGTGCTAGGAGATAGTAATATGGTTCCCTAGACATAACCTATAAACCCTAGACACAAGTACATACTTAACTGATGGTTACATTGCTTCCAGATTTAAGATAATCAAATATACTAGGTTCACAAGGTAAACTATTATTTTAGGTGGAGTGTCATCACAATGTTGCAAAGGTTACCCTGGTTTTTCTTCCTAGGTTCTAGCCCCCAACTTGGGTTGCCCTGGTAACCTCTTACGAAACCCGGCCCCACATGGAAACTATTATGGAAATCGAATATCTTTTAAAGTAACAAGATATCGATTTTCCATTCTAGGCCTTCTCAACTTAATCTTAAAACTGAACTAGCTCTTGAGTCTATAAGCGAGGCATATTAATCTAATTAAAGATTTTAAGCTAACTAATATTTTGTTTTAGTTTCCTCTGACTTACTAACTCTTTGTAAGTTACCCTGGCACCACTTTGTGTGTCAGCCCTCACACAGAGCCACTCCTCTAAAAATAACAAAGGAATCTAAGTTTCCCTAACTAAGGTAAACAAAGTGCACCAGAATACAACATATAATACCAAACGACACACAATGGTCATTAAATCTTTGTTCATAAATCCAGGTGTCAAAACACCATACTATAATATGTGCACTACCCTAGTCAACTCAAGGATTGCATTTCAACAATAACAACACCCTTACTATACAAAGTAATCTAGAAGACTTATGCATCTAAAACATTCCCAATTTGACCAATAAAAGAGAAAATACTATTTAAGGCAAATCAGGAAAAATAAACATCTATATTAGGATTTACTAAATCCACTTGAATTAGTTTGAAAATAGCACGAATATAAATCAACTTTAATAAAAGATCTATTCTTAAAACAATAAAATAAATTGTTTCATTTAATCTATTTTTCTGATTTTCTCAAATTCACATAAAAGTATATTCCAAATTTTATCTTTCAATCTTACTATTTTAGAAATATTTAACCTTGAATTTGTCATGCAATATAATTTATAGAGAATATTTTTTTAAAAATACCAAAATTATTTTCCTAAACTTAATAAATTACAAATCTTACAAATATTCATAAATTATTATATATATATACATATATATACATATATATATATATAACATTATAAAGAATTTGAATTTAAAACATATCACATAAGATTCTATTTGTTTCATTAAAATAAAATAAAACTTAGTATTGCGGATAACTCCCAGCTACGACCTCCCTGTGGGGAGGAAGCAACCCCTACCAGGGCTGCGCCCAGTAGCCCTGGCTGTTGTGCGCAACCTTGGTGGCTGTGCCCACTAGTATGAAGAATGGGGGAGGGTTTCAACCCTCCCCAAAAACATTGTTATTTTTTTATTATTATTTTTAATTTATATTCGCCCATACGGTGATCATACAGATCCGTTTTTTTAATAAAAATTTCATCAGTAAATATTACTTAAATATACTTGCATAGGTAGATATTTAAATGTAATTTATCAATAATTGTAAACATGGAAGCAAACTATTATTTTCAACAGGGTTTATTCTACTTTCAGAAGAAAAAAAAAATTTAAATCAAAATACCCAATTTTCTCAGAAATTTCTAGTTCAATACACAGAGGTTTCTTTTCCAAAAATTTGTAATAGAGCTATCTTTTAATCTGTTTTGATTATTTTCTATTGTTTAACAATATTCTTCTAGTTGCGCTATAAAATCTTGTTTTCCTGAAGCTCTCACAAAAGAACAACAAATTTTCTACTGTGTGTTTTAACGAGAAGAACAAAATTAAACTTTTTAATAAGAAATTTCTTCTACAAGAAATCATTTGATTTCACAGTTTTTAACCAAACTTGCACAAATCTAATTTCTTTTCTTAGGAAAACTTTTCAAAAGAAGTAAATTAAATAAATAACCAGTGAAGAACTTGTTTCCTGTAGCTTGAAATTTGTCTATAGGGAAGAATCTTTACTGCCTGTTGCATGCAATCCTCCAAAGCTTCTCCAGAACACAAAATCTAGGAAGATGCAAAAACCAACCCAAAGATATCTTCAAGAAATATACAGCAAATCCCAAAGCAAAATTCACAAATTTACTCAAACCAATATTTTTTTTAACAGAACACTATTCTTTCTTTTCCCGTGAAAAAAAAAGTAATCTTCTATTTTCTGCAAATCCCAAATAACAGCCAAGAAAATCCTCAACAAGAAGCAATTAATTCCACTGCCACACATGTCGAGAAGAAAATATCTTCTAACCACCTCCCGGATAAATATTTTATTTCTTCTTTATCAAGAATTCAAGCATTTTAAAGAATTTTCAATTTTCAATTTTCAAAATACAAATTTCCCTTTTTCCTCATTTAATTTATTTATCTAACAATTAAAATACCATTACCCACATAACAATTAATTTTAAATTTAAATCTATTCACATAATTAAAGCAATTTTAATTCAATTAATTAATTAATTAATTTAAATGAATTTAATCTCAATGATTAAATTACTTAACCAAACAAACTAATTAATTAATTAAATAAAATGTAAAACTTATTTTTAACATTTAAAATTAATTTAAATAAACAGTAAATTAGAGAATAATAAACTATCATTAAATTGACAAAATTTTCCTTTCAAAACAATTAATCCAATTAGGGACAAACAAGACCACTGAAGACTTCAAACTAAAGCTGACGATATACTGTGACTGGGTTTAAGACTAGACTAGGATAAACCATGTTACTACCTCCCAATCAACATTTTCGTTGAGTCTTGACACACTCAGACCTGAGTAACCAGGTGGAGTCAGTGTCATGTACCTGCAATCCTACAATCACACAAATATCATACATATATATATAATCCATTGTACAAACACACCGTGCAGAGAAAATCACGGAAATCACAGGGTACTCGCAAGCGAGTGATGCAACTCTGTTCTCCACACCAATACACGTCACATCAAACTGACAATTAAATAACAGTTAATCTACCATAAACATATATATAGCAATAACATCTGAAGGAAACATCTATGCTAATACAAAGCATATCAGAAATTAATTATCACCATACAATGTATAATCATATCACAAAATGAATCCACTGTCACTCAAAAGTTAGCGATCAAAATATCCAAAAGAAAATACCAAAGTATATCATATGTGAAAACATGCTAACAAAAAACACAAGAAAAATGGAGGGGTACTACAAAATACAAAACCTCAATTGCATTAGGTTGAATGGCATATATGACAACAATTGCAATATAACAATTTTGGTGTGGGTCAAGGTTGATTGAAATATATGACAATATCATATTAGTTTTATTGTTTTTGTGCAAAGTGTACATTATGACTAGTGTGCATCAAGCCTATATAGTATTCCTAGTTTTCTTATTCATGCATTATGGTTATCAACATTCATTGTTGTGCATTACGATAATATGAATTGCATGTAGAAGGTCAATTAACATGCATGTCATGGAGTTGTATTTGGTTTTTTTAATGGTTGTATCATACTCATTTGTTTTTTTTAATGGTTGCATCATGGTTGAGTGATGTCTTAATTTTTGATCATGACTATTGTATAGATTTCACCTGAATAATCTAATTAACATGTATCTTGTTCAATTGTAAGAACTTTGTTTGAAGGTTGCATCAAACCCCTATGGTTGAAACATAGTGATTCTTATTGATGATGATTTTATACCTTTTCCTTGTTATTAAGCTTGAATGAACATTGAGTTACATTGATTTTTATCAAGATGATTATATTACTTTTGAATGAACATTGTCATGACTTATATTTCATTAAGTTGTATTCATTTGTTTGAAGTTTTTAATCAATAAAAAGAATCAATGCCATAAGATTGTCATAAGTTGCTCTTTTCATCATTTTTGCCTTGTCTATGAGACCACAATTATTTGAGGCATATTTTCAAATAGTTCTTCTCAACAAATATTATACAGTGCTTCTCATACCATTTTTCATTAATTTTAATTTCTTTTGAAATAAAAATCAGCTACCCTGTAACGCCCGCCATGCAAACCCCAAAGAACAACCACATAAAAAGAACACAATTTTTTTTTTTAAATAAATAATCAATATACAAATATTAAATAATCATATACATAATCATACACTTCATTTCATTACAATACAAATAACATAACCAACTATGTTCTTTGGGGCACGTGAGGTCACATCGAATTAAACATTACAAAGCATCAACACATAAGATACCATTCTAACAACAAAGGAACTATTAAAGACAACATTAGATATATACATAGATTCCATCATAAGGTAAAACCATGAAGAATCACATAGCCAAATAAGGGTACAAGGTTGAAATTACATTACAACATCTTTTAAATATACAACATATCCATAAACATAATTTACATCAAGATTCCCAATCATGTGGGATGAATACAATATACAAGATTATCAAAACGCATAGAGATCAACTGGTACAAATCTTCAACAGGATGAGACTGGGCCAATGAACGCTGATGGGGAACCCAACGGTGTGCGGAGCACGTTCCACTCAACCACCCCCGTGCTAAGAGGTGACAGAGAAGTAACCCCGACCAAGACTGTCAACCAACAAGAACCGAGGTACGAACATAACAAGAAGTGCCAAACATAGAGCCACAACAAAAATACTTCAAATTGCAATAAAAACAATACATTATCATCCAATCATAGGGTCATAAGAGTACAAGGTCATAAGCCAAATATCAACAAGATTATACAAGACCACAATATGCACCAAAGACAGACCAAGGCAATAATCATAAATCAATTTAAGTCAATTCAAACAACAATCTTAACCAACTCCCATCACATACTTCTAGAGGAACACAATAAAGTAAACCACATGGGCAACTAGGAGAGAGTTTCATCGCATAGTCCTAAATGGGCTATCCTGTGCTCTTCCTCCCAACTGGAGGCGTCGGTCCCATCTATGGCTATCATGTGCCCTTCCTCCCAACTGGAGGCACCGGTCCATTGGGTGACTCATGCAGAGCCATAAACCTCTCGTGAAGACGAGGTCACGACCTTGCTAACCACGGCCTTCTCAGCCTTCCATTAGTCTGCGGAAGCATTAATGAAGACGAGGCATCCATTTTAAAATATTATAATGATATTACTACCCAACCCTCCTAAGTTAATTATTAGGTTTTCACTTGATTACTAACTCACTCGTGGGTTATCCTATGCCCTTCCCCTTAAGCGGGGCACCGGCCCCCACGAGGAGCCACTCTCCCTAGAGACCCAACCAATGCCAAAAGAAAATAGGGGTTGTACCATCACAATCATGCACATTGAAATACAATAATAATAACATGCGAGCCATAACCCATCTCGCTAATGAGTACATTATCAAAATCTCACAAGTCTATACGCCCCGTTCTCAAATCATGACATATCAAATACTCATAAGGAAAAGGCATAAATCCAACAAAATCACAATCCTCTGGAAGACTACAGTTTCAGAATACTTTCATAAAATTAACAGGGTTCCCACACCAATGAACTAACAATGTCCCGAACCCAACAAGTCTACAAGACTCAACTTCACAAAAAAAAAAAAAACATAAAAAGATAACTTATTTAATTCCTTAGTAAATTCTATTTCCACAATATACACATTAAAAATAAGAATTAAATAGTCAATGCTGACATATATTCATAAATTTCCTTTTCACTATATTATCATATTAAAGTTCATAATTTAACAAATTAATAAAAATCCCTTTCTATTTTCATATTTTCATTGCTATAATAAAATTTTGTTTTATTCAAACCAAAAAAAGAAACAATCTGTTTACAGACATAATTAATTAATTTATTTAACAGTTAAATTGGTGACTTACGAAATATAATTAAATGAATAAATAAATAAATAAATATATATATGTATGTATATATATATATATATTTATGTACGTTATAATTTTTTAAAAAAAAATCATTTTAAAAATAAAGCACATATTCGAAGCTCTACCATTTCGAATGGAAAAAGGACCATCCAAAGGCACGGGGTTATACCCGGCTGCGGACAGTCTACGGACTGTTCACAATAGTCCGAAGGACTACCGTGGATAGTTCGCAAACTGCCACACCAGTACTAAAGCCGGCTGGGTAGTGGTTACGGCCAAGGCCAAACCACCACTCAGTCAGGGGTTTACAATACCGAGAAGATCAATAAGGCCGACGGAAGTACGACAAACTCAAAAATTTAGAATTAAATTTACATTTAATATTTATATATATATGTGTATATATATATATCTAGTATATATATATATATACATATATATACTGTATTTAAATATTTTGAAAATAGGGAATGATAATCAACTGTACAATTTAATGTATATATTTAAAATGTATTTATAAAATATATATATTAACGAGAATATACACAACCTAGAATTCACAGTAAGGGGATTATCCTTTATTCATTTATTTATTTTCAAAAAAAACTACAGTAATACTGTTTATTTCCAGAACCCAACCAAAATTTTATTTTAATAAACAACAGTCCAAAACCCAACAAAAATTTCATTTTAATAAACAACAGTCCAAAACCCGACAAAAATTTCATTTTAATAAACGACAGTCCAGAACCCAACAAAAATTTCATTTTAATAAACAACAGTCCCGAACCCCAGTAAAATTTAGATTTTGATTGAATAACAGTCCAAAACATTTCTAAAGACCCCGAAGAGTTTTCTTTCAACACACATTTAATTTCAAACCTCAAGAGGAAATTTCATTCACAAAAACAATTTTTATTTCAATTGTTGCTACAGAAAGAAGATAATTAAAAAGGAGAAAAGAACCTGGGTGTCCTGTGCCTGTAGAGGATCTGTGGAAGCTTTTTCCTGAGCTTGATCAAACCCTTTCTGCAGAGTTATCCCTTCATTGCCGAATGTCTCCAGCAACAGATCCAAAACCTCCCTCAGGCTGAATCTTAAATTTTCTAGAATAATAGAAAAAGAATGCAATACTCCTCCAGAATGACAAAAAAAGTGAATGCAAAATTTCTCCTAAATCAGAAAGAGAGAATGCAACCCCGTACAAAGAAAAAACCCCTAAATAAAATCAACACTCAGAAAATATTTTCCGTTTCCTCTTCCCGTGAATACCAAAAGTCACTTTTCCAGAAATAAATAAAATAATTGTTAACCCAATGATTCCTTTTGTTGCCATTTTACATGCATTTGCATTTCATTTTTTTTTTTATCATGCATTTGTTGAAATGAAAACCCATTCCCTAAAAATAATTTTCCTTCTGTTACAAGAATATTGGATTTGACCAATTAAAAATTTAAATATATTCAAATCCATAAAATTGAACTTTTATTTATTTATTTCCATGAACACTTTATTAAATAATCAAATGCCCATTAAAATAATTAAAATCAACCATTTGCGAGATTTTCAAAATAAATTTAATATTTTCACAAACTACTAACATTTATTTATTTATCTATTTATTTATTAATTTATGCTTTGTTTTATTAATTGTTTAATTATTTAAATCACAACATAAAACCATACACCACATTATATAAGTCATAAAATCACAGTTACAAACAAAGACTAACGTAACAACAAAATGGCTATGACCAAGACGCACAAAACCAAGAAGGTGCAAGACAGTTGACATCTTGAGATGGAGTTACTTCCATGTCACCTTTGTTCAACTTCCTACCGTTGGGTTGGTTCGATGCTTGCCCTATCCTATCGAAATAGGTGGAATCGAGTCTTATTCCTGCAAAGCCTACATCCAACAAGGTGATACACAACATACATACATATAATCAATTACAAAGCATCGTGAGAAGGATTTGCAGTGTAGTAGGGCGCTCGTGAATGAGTGATGCTACCCTGTCCCCTCACCAAATCATATCTTCATCTATTTCATTTTAGAATTACATTAATTCGCATCAACATCATCAATCAATATTCTCTAGCCTACTGCATTCCAATTAACTCCATCAAAACAATCGTAATAAAAATGTCATTATAATATCCATGGCATCATAAGAGTAATATAATCAGAACAATCTAAGCTACCACAACATAACATCAACAGTATCATCAAAACCACAATGTGCCAAAAAAAACTACAGAGAATGTCAAGAACAAGTAGCAACATGAAGGGTATTACATACCCACTCCACTACAAGAGTTCAAAAAACAAAATAATGTCAAATGTAAATTCATTCAAGAGAGCTTGAAATCATGTGTATTCTCAAATTGAGTGATTTATAAAAATTCTTTGGTAGACATGTATGAAAAATGTGGTACAATAGAAAAGGTGGTGAATTGTTTGAAAAAGCTCCTCAAAGAAATGTGGTCTCATGGAATGTAATGCATGCGAACCTTAATATGAATGAACTCTAACATAAATGGATTACCAATTGTAATTCATCAGTTCTATTAAAATGAAATTTCATTAATCTATAACATGTTATTGATCATAACTTTAAACCATTCTAAGATAATTATACATTCCATTATGAAGATTCAAAGTAGAAAGACATGCACACGAGGAAAAAATTAGATCGAATATCAATTCTTATATATCAAAATGTAGAATAATTGTGTTTGTGCATACACAAATTTGGCATTGTGGCATATATGCCATCTCAAGATCTATCAAACCATAAATACAAATCAATATATATCAAATCCTAATCCTATGTTGGACCATCAAAATAGAGCCTCCTCGAAGAACTTAATTGCTCTAAAGCTTCTTGCACAATATCAATTCAAACCACAAATTAGATTAATTATGTGAATGGTTGACAAGATAGACTAGTAAATAGAAACTTATATACTATCATTTATAAATTATGAATTTAATATCAAAATCACTATATGTATACTATATTATATCAATAATGCAATTCTTGTTTACCTAAAGTCTTGCTCTCTTTTCTTCAAGATGTTTTGCATATGATTATCCATTAGGATGATGAAGAGTCCTCGTATAAAGAAATGGTCCCACACTCGTCATAGTCCCAAGTCAGGTAGAGGAATATAGTAGGTAAAATAAAAATGAAATGAATTAACATATAATTATTAAAAAATAATCATATTTATGAAATATATACCTATATAAACATAAATATCTGCAATATAAAATAAACACATACTTGATGTGATGCTTCTACACTTGATGGGATCATGGTGGATGAAGTAGCTAAGATGGTTTCCTATATAAAAAATGACAACAATGTAAGACAATTTAAATGCACATGCACATATAATCATAATGTTGAGAATATAAAAAAATATATACCTATTATGCAACTTCTTCCAATGGGTTAGGCTCAACTTCTTCCAAAGGGTCAGGCTCAATCAACATGGCTGTAAAAGAACTAGGTTGCTGCATAAAAAGACAAGATTATATTAGACTATCAATCTATGTAGTACATGTATTTAAACATAATAAATTTCAAAAATTAACATCTAAATAAAAATTTAAATGATACCATATATTGAGTCTCTAGGCCAAATGAAATGGCCAATTGTGTAGCATCTTGCACTTGGGAAATCTGGTCCTTTGTCAGTAGTTGTTAAAGATTCCAACGCATAAACATATACTAGTACAAATACCTCTTATAAAATATGAAATAATTTACATAAAAAACACTATGAAATTACTTTAAGTCTTACCGATACTCCCACATCGTCCTTGGAAGTCGATGTCTCTCCTCGAAATGGTTCACTCCATGCTCTATCAACTCCTCTATCTGAAATATCCCATAGGTCTCATAGTAAAATGTTTCTATGGGAGCCTTAGTGGATTGTTGAAGAGGTTGCAAACATAAATTGTTGCACGTCATGCAATAATGGGGCACACAAATGTGTATCGAAGAGGATAGTTTACCAATCAGAGTTGATGTAGCGGGTGCATCACCATCATGTTGGGATGTATCAGGTGCATCACCATCATGATGGGATGCACCGTCTAACGGTTGTGCAACATGATGGCTCTGCGTGACCAAATGATCACTCAATGAATGTAAGGAAAAAATGCTTTGACTCCTTGCATCTAAAGCAATCTTGGGGTAAGGTACTAGAGTTGGGGCAGCAATAGGCAAAGCAAGAAGAATTGGGGTGACTAGGTGTGCTCTAGGTCTATCATGTGGCATCCCTCTCCCAACACCTTGAAAATATCGCATGTCAAAGTAATTGACATGCCTCCCTAGGACAAACTCAGCTTATAATTTTTGGAGAAAATACTAAGTGATGTCAAGATTGTTGTTGGGTGGTTTATCAAAAACCATCCACCGATGTCTCCAAAAATTATCTAATATGGCTCTATGTATGCACCATTTAATTAAAAAATTTGGCTTCCACACATCTACGGATTGTCCTATTTTGTGATTGATGAATAACTATCAAGTGCCCTCACCTCATCATATGATAACCCATTGGCATAAAATTTCATGTGTTCCTCTCACCACTTTGCAAACATATTGTGCTAAGTTTCCAAAGTTTCTACATTTGAAATGATTGTTTTTACAGTGTTTTTCATATCTAATCGCTCAAGGAGTGTATCATAAATTTGACAAACATTTCTCAATTAATCTAAATTCTTATGAATATATTCATCTATTGTTGGCATGTTTTGGTTTGGAAACAATGGTTGCAATGAAGGAGGATTTGAAGGCTTTTTGTCTTGAGCAGGGTTAGGGTTTTCATGTTGAGCGAGGTTTGGATCATCCATTTTAAGCCTATTAATTGATTAAAAAAATCATAATTAACAATCATTTTAATGCAATAAAAAACCTATCAAATATCCTATTTTTGACTAAAATTCACAAAAAAAAAGGAAAAAATAATATGAATTGAAGAAAAACATTAAAAAATCCAAAAATACCTTTCAAATGTGATTGATTTGAGCCAAAAAAATTGACCTCCAAATGGATATCTAAGTCATCGAATAGAAAACCCATGTAGATTATGTAAGAAATGAGCTCTCGAGTGTTTTCGTTTTCATTTTATAAAACAAGAAATAGATATCCATTTCATTTATGTAGGTTTTTTAATATATGGTCAGGTTTGAGATCCGACCACATACATATTGGCATTTTTTTTTGAAATGTAAGTAATCATTTATTCTTTCATATACTATAAAATTATATTATATAATATATTATATGTATATTATATTATAATATAATATACATTATATCATGTATAATATATTTTATATTATAATATAATATATATTATATTATTATATAATTTACATTATATTATGTATAATATATATTATAATATAATATAATACTATCTTATTATATAATAATATTATATATATTATAATATAATATTACATAATAATATAATATTATATTATATTATATTATATTATATTATAATATATTATAAATTTTATTTTTTTATTCGTAAGAGAAGTATTATATTAGCTATCAAAAAAAGATTATAGTACATCTGCAAAGTAGGGATAAAAATTCAAATTGCAACCTAATCCTTGAAAGACTCACAAAATTGTAGAATTTGGCCACCAAGACAAACTATCAACTCCAACCAAATTCATAGCCAACCAGAGGGACCCAAAAAAAGAATTGGAAGCAACTAAACTATTTACAGGCATAAACTTTTAAACCCACCAGACAAACCACCACACATGCCACCATACTCAACCCGTAGAACTAGGCTAAAAGCCATTCCATTTAGAAAATCAATTGAATTCCACCATCCAGTCCAAACCTTCCACCACCTCCAGCTCGAGAAACTTCTTCAAGAAGCTAACCCCATAAGTCACAATCTGGTGGTGACGAACCAACGCCATGCCCTTGGGCTCCAACAGAAAAGGATAAACATGTATGACTTCTCTCGCCACCTTGACCAAAGGAAAATCATGAGCCCGCGATGCGCCTTGCCCTAGTAATGAAAATTTTAGCACCTCATCCACTACAATATTATATAATAATATAATTAATATATTTTAATATTATATTATTATATAATATAGTATAATATTATATAATCATATAATATAATAAATTTAATATTATATTTAACATATTATAACATATTAAATATATTATTATATAATTTATTAAATTAAAAAACATTATAATAATGTATTAAATTAAATATCCATGCTATATTAAAAATTATTAGAATATATTAAATTAAATAAGCGGTCGGCCCCAGACCCGACCAAATTAAAAAATCTAACCTAAACATAACGGATATCCATTTCGTAACTATAGACATCCAAATTTGACCACTCCCATATGGTCAAATTTGTCTCCTTTATTCATCTATTTCATCAATGTTAATTAAATGACTTATTTGATTAATATTTCCCCTCCCTCTAAGGTTTTAAAGTATTTAATTTAACAATTAAATACTTTACCTTCATCCCTTCTTCTCTAAATAAAATAAATATATCAATTTATTTAATTTAGTCATTTAACCTTTTTGAATTTAAATCAATTTTAAATTCCCTCTCTTCTCTCCCCTTGTCACATCCTCCATGTTTGGCCACTTGTCTCTAATCCTTCATTAGTCTTCCTAATCACCTGTTTCCACAACCTTAATCTAATCCTCATGCCATTTCTGGTATGTCCTCCAAGTCAACCTTTCATAAATGTTTTCTTTATTAATTCATGACCTATTCCCCATGTGAATTAAAAATTCACATTTATTCATTCAATGCTACCCTCTTCCCTATGAAGGTTGTTGGAAAATTCTAAATCCTCTCATAAGTCACATCACTCACATGGGACAAGGACCTCCTTTATGAGGACCTTGTCTTATCTTCAAGATACTTCCATTCATGTTTTATTATCCCAAAAACTTCTCTCTTCCCCATGATGATTAGTGAGGAATTCTAAAATTCCTCACTTGTCACCATCCTTCCCACATGGGGACAAGAACTTTTTGAGGAAATATTAATTCCCCTAATCCAAAGGTACTTGCAAGTACCTCTACCTCACATGTCCTCTCTCCACCTCATATGTCCTTTTTCCACCTCATTTTCCACATGGTAAGATGTGAGGGCTTGTGAGTCCTCAACTCACCATAGCCCTCCATCTTGTCCATGTTGGCTAAATCCTAGCCATTCAAATCTCTAGAGACTCTTCCCCTAAAATAGAGGATGGGATCTCATTTTTCTTAGAACACACACATTCAAGCAATCTAGCACTCTCAAGCTTAAGCATTCAATCACTTGCATTTTTCATCCTCCATTGTTGCACTTCAAGCTTGCATTCCATTCAATCTTATACATCTATCAAAACACCCACATCCATTATTGCATTCTCCACCCAATCTATTGCATGTTGCATATCATTTTAGTCTAGTTTCCATCAAGGAGAACACAAGAAATTGACATCAAAGGGCCAACCAAAAGGATCAACTTGAGCAAGGTATATCTTTCTTTTTATCTTTCGCTTGTTTAAGTTCAACTAGGCTTATCTAGAAGTGCTTCTTTGTATTGTTTATTCTTGTTTCATTTTTATTGTTTTTCATCTTTTAGGATAGGAAATCACGTTGTACACATTTCTGGCACACATAGTGGGACCCACAAATGGGTCTGCTCCTTTTACATTTTATGTTGTTTGAAATTTTGCAAGTTTAGGTTGCACAAAGGTGATTCTACCACTATCAGAGGCAATTCTACAATAACAGGGGTGATTTTTCCCTCAAGACAAGTGAGCTTGCCTTCAACAGAACTTGCGGAATCACCCATCTATGTAATAGGGGAAAATGTGCTCCCTATTTCCTGAATAGGTGACCCTACTACTGAGTTGGGTGAGCCTGTCTTTGAATAGGCGATTCTGCTCCTGACAGGGGTGAGCCTGCAATTGAGAGGGGTGATTCTGACATTGAGAGGAGCGATTCTACTATCAACAAGGGTGATTTTGCTTCAGATAGAGGTGATTCTGAGGTAAACAGTAACTTAAAGTTCATTTTTCAGAGTTCATTTCTTTATCATTTTTTTAGTACAGACCCCCTAACCTGTCTTATCAGTGAATGTGCTTGGTTTTACTCACGTTTGTGTAGATGTTTCATGCTTGTCTAAGAGTGGAGGTTCAAATTACTAACAGTTTCTTGCAAAATGGTCAGTCTCGGTGTAGTTAGTTTATTTGTTTATTTTTCTTCATACTAGTTAGGCACATAGAACTAATTAGGGGGAGTCAATATACTTGCTTGCTATGATTTTTAAGTGGATTATTGATGTATCCAATCCCCTTGCATCATTTGGTGATACTAGGTGAAGAGAAATCACAATCCAGGGATAGTAGAATGTTTAAACTTTCCCCTTGTGCTTCATGCGAGCCTGGGGACTAGCCAAAAATGCCTAGTGTCTTCTCTTAGCAAGACTTGCTTGGATATTTCATTAGCCTAAGGGATGATCCCAACCACATGTACCATTAAGGGTATTTAAAGGGGGGAGAGCCAAAGTTGTACCCCAATCCATCCACGCCATATTTGGAAAAGCGTCAAATCCAAGGTGATACCTAGATAAGACGTGAAGAGTTGGTCCAAGTTTCTAGTACCTTGTTGGGACTTCCGACTCACACCTGTGACAGCTTGGTGTTCACGGTTGTGCCTCATGTACTATGCATATATTGAGGACTCGCTAGATTTCCTTGTTCAGCTTAGTTAGAGGACCATGTTGGCCATACCCTTTTGACTAATCTTAGGATTGTGTTATTTGAACTATATTCTTTATGTGAAACTAGTGGATGTCTTTTTGGTTGAGTTAGCCTTTGCCTTCTCTTTGATGATTGTTGTTTTTTTGTCCTTTTCCTTAGCTATTTTTCATCGAAGTCTAGTCCAATTCTATTGTTTGGGTGAGTTTTCCTTTGTCTATGGTGAACTTGCTACTAACAGGGGAAAACCTGCTATCCACAGGGGTGAACCTACCTTCTGTCTGAGTCATTTTCCCAGTCTATTCCTATCAAAATCACCCATTCTTCTTAGAATAGGTGAGCCTGACACCTAAAGGGGAAATTACACTCTCTATCTGAGTCATCTTGTCAATCAAACAGTCCATCACATTCGCCTGTTTCATCAAAAGGGGCAATTTTTCCTATGAGTTGGGCAAGACTGCTTCATACTTGGGTGATTGTGCTAGTTGTTTTAGTCCCATGTCAACCCCTTGAGTCATCATATTCACCCATTCCCTAGAAATAAGTGATTTGGCAACATAGTTGGGCAATTTTTGCACTCTAAACAACCAATCTTGCTTTCTATTCAGTTAATCCATTTGTCTGTTTCCCCATTCGATTAGTCCATTTCTCTATTTAGTTGGTCTATTTCCCTGTTCGGTTAGTCTATTTCTCCATTCGGTTGGTCTATTTCCTTGTTCTGTTGGTTTGTTTCCCCATTCTGAGAGTCTATTTCCTCATTCTGAGAGTTTGTTTCCCCATTTTGGGAGTCTATTTCCTCATTCTGAGAATCTGTTTGCCTGCTCGATGAGTCTGTTTCCCCATTTCGTGAATCCATTTCCTCATTCGGTTAGTCTGTTTCCCCATTAGGTGAGCCTATTTTCTTGTTAGGAGAATCTGTTTCCCCATTTGGAGAGTCTGGTACCCCGTTTATCAACTTTGTTTGACCATTTTCAGATTTAGACAAATCCCAAAACTATTTAGGTGAGCCTGTCACCTAGTTAGGTGACCTTACACCCTAGTTGGGTGACCTTGCACCCTAGTTGGGCAACCTTGCATCTTAGTTGGGAGATCTTACACCCTATTTGGGTGACCCTGCACCTTAGTTGGGTGATCCTTCCCCTCATTGGGCAACCTTGCACCCTAGTTGGGTGATTTTTCCCCCTTTTTGGGTGATTCTATCACTTGTTTATGCGAGTCTGATCTTTGTCCAAAAATTTAATCTATTATGTTTCAAGTCATTTGAATCTTTCATTCATCAGTAATCTCCACCTTTGTCCATCTACGTTTTCCAAAGGTCGCCTGTTTATCATCCAAGTCATATAGGTACATCCTAAAGCATCTCTAGGTTGCATATGCATCATCAATTTTTTAATCCAAATCCCTTGAAATTCATTTGAAGTTATTATCTAAATTGGCCTAGGTGTCTTAAATCGATCATCATCCTTCAACATCTTCTTAGGATTATCATCTATCCCAAGTCAGCTATCATCTTTGGCCCAATCAATCTAATTTCAATCTTAAGGTGGATTTGGTGCCGCAATCATCTATCTATCCTTTAATCCTATCAATTAGCACCTTAAGTCACCTAGGGTGATTTTTAAACTTGGATTAAAATTCCTTCCATCATCTTATTTCATTCATCATCCAATCTTATCAATCATTTCAACAATCAATCTTATCCAATCTAATCCAATCGCATCCCTATCCAATCATCCAATCAATTGATCCCTCATCTAATCCAATCAATCCTTCAATCATCACTTAGGTCACCTCTACATTACATCTTAGAGTTTAATCACATCTTAGTTCACCTAGTAGCTTTCCACTTTCATGCTCGTTTGGACCCGATCACAAGCTAAGAAACAAATGGTAGAACAACAAGCCTAGGCTTTCCAACCAAATATCTCTCAAGATCCCAATAATGCTACAAATATCCCTCAGGATCCTAATAACGATGCTTCGTCACAATCCAATATTGACATTCAAAACACCTCACTACTTGGAGATGAGAACATGATCAATCAGCCCGAAGTCACAGTTGATGAATACATTAGCAATCCCACCAGCATTCAGATGATAGATCACCTCCTCAACAAGCGTGGGGATAAGATTCTTGCCACTCTAATCATGAAAGGAATCAAACCACCACCCGAATTTAATATGTCACAATATACTAGCACCCAGTCTCTTCCTGCACCTCAAGACCTGTAGACTATGAAAAACATTTCGGGAAATCCATATGTCCCCGAAGGTGCACCTATAGAGAATTGGTATCACCCATTGTTCAAAAATGTTGTGATACATCAAGTCGCAGGTTATCCTCACCTCCCAACCATGGCTTCTACTACACCACCTGATCCTAATGACCCTTATGCCTATGGAATGCCACATAATATTTCATTTGCTCCACCACTCCCACCTCAACATCTCGGTCAACCACCAGTCAACACTGGGGGCAATCCTATCCTTGCATTGGGGCCACCTCGAAGGCCTACACCCACTGGAAATCTACCAATTCCACCTCAAGGTAACATCCTAGTGTTCTAGCAGCCTCCCGCTAATCCTCAACATTCCATTGCATTACAAGTATCGCCACAACACACTTCTATCCCATCACAAGCACCGCCATAGCATATCATTGCCACTACCATGTCATCTCAACCACCTCATCAACAACCCCCGTAGAAAAACATCACAATCCCGCAACAGAATGTCACAATCCTACAACAAAACATTCTAATTCCACAACAACACACTACCATTCCTACACAACCCCCACATCAAGTGATGCAAGCTACATTGCAACCTCAACAACCACACCACGACACCTCTACAACAATCCCACAACAACAACACATTCCATCTCACCCACTTTATCAACAACCACCACAATAACAACAACCACTTTAGTATACACGTATTGCCACACAAACGCAATGGAATCCCTTCACACAATACCTGTACCATCCATCAAAAACATATATCACCTATGCTACTACATCCAATCCTAATCCAAATCTCCATATGGCCTTTCAAAATCCACCGCGGACTCAACTGCCACCTTACACCAACCCTTCACAATCACACTCAAATCCTTATAAAAAAAAACCTAATCCACAACCACCTCCATACATCACACAACATCCCAATGTTGCATACAATTACCAATCCAATCCATACTACACTCAGCAATAGTCGCCTTATCAACAGGGTGCTCCATCCACTTCCTACACTCAATAATAGCCACCTTACCAACAGGGTGCTCCATCTACATCCTACTATCACCAACCGCCACCATACCAACAAGGAGCTTCCACATCATTGTATTACCAAGCTTCTACACAATATCAGCAAGGTGCTCCATCCACTTCGTATTATCAATAGCATCCACCTTATCAACAAGTAGCTTCCACCCTTTAGTATCAAAATCTGTCATCCTCTTATCCACCTTACGTCAATCCACAACCACAATCCACATATGCTAATCAATACTAGCAAACACCTCCAATTTATGACCAAACCATTTCTTCCCCGTCCTCATCATATCAGCAATATCCTCCATATAATTATCCTATTCCATCTAATCTGACTCCTGCAATGCCTAGCAATAAAGATCTAGAAGAAGTCAAAGTTGCGTTGAAGGAATTGCAAGTAGGGACCGGTAAACAATCATTTATGTTTGAAGAAATTTGTGTCTATCCGTTTGATCCCTCCATTTCATTGGTTCCTTTCCCAAAGCATTTTGAAATGCCAAAATTTGATAAATACAAATGAACAAAAGACCCCAAATCTCACCTTCAAGAGTTTTATGCCCACTGTCAAGAAGTCATGCATAATGACAATTACCTCATGAGATTGTTTCCAAGGAGTTTATAGGGGATAACCCTTGATTATTTTATAGGTCTCGAGAAGGGATCTATCAAGTCCTTTGCACAACTTTCAGAAGATTTTGTCTCCCACTTCTCCTTTAATTTGGAGGACATCAATATGTTAGATCTCTTGAAAGAAAAGCAGCATGAGGGAGAAACCTTCATAAGTTATCTCCAAAGATGGTGAGCTCTAGCCAATTGGATGAAATCCCCACTAAGAGAAAAAGACATGGTCACCCTGTTCATCGAAAACTCTCATCCGGATATGGCCCACAATTTTAGACTTCACCGTGTCACAACTTTCACAGAAATAGTGGAGAAAGGTCCTATCCTTGAGAGGGCACTTATCGCTAAAGGGTTAGTCAAAAATTTTAACTTTGATAAAGAGAAGTCATCTGGGAATAAGCCTCATTGGAACAAAAACAAAAATGTTGTCAATGATGGTGTCACTAACACCAAACATGTCCAAGTGGAAAATGCTTCCCAGAAGCTACAATATCCCCCTCCTCACTAGCCAAATCCTCATGCCATATTAGTGCCACAAGGGGTACCTCGTCCTACCCAACAATCCAATCAGAATAACCAAGGGAATAAAAAACTTCAATTCACTCAACTAGGAGAACCCTTGAGTGTCGTGTTCCATAAGCTCCTTCAAGCTAATTACCTGATCACATATCTTGTGACCAAGCCTCCTGACAAATCCAAGCCCAAACCAGCCTAGTACAAATAAAATGAGTATTGTGAGTTCCATAAGATTAAAGGGAATACATTAAACAAGTGTCAGGGTTTAAAAACATACGTCCAAGATGTCATAGATCAAGGTGACATACATGTGGATGCCAAAATGGCACCCTCATCTAATGCTCACTTACAAATATATCAAAATGCTTATCCTAAGCATAATCAAGGTCCTACCACATCAAAATCAAACCCCGAGTCTAATAACAACAATGATTAGAATAACAACACAAACAACATCAGTTACAAAAATTTATTATTTGATTATTAATTCATCATCATGAATATCAAATAGGTAGAGCCACGCGTGTCTATGATACACGTAACAAGAAAGGATCCACAATGTGTTGTTACAACCCACCAAAACCACATCATAGTCCCTAGAGCCTCTACATCCACCCAACTACTGCCTGTGAGTTCTCAATACAACATTCTTTATCATCTAGGAAAGACCCCAACCCAGATATCTATTCTCGATTTTCTTAAGTCTTCTGTCATATACCAATAAATCCTAAATAAGGCCTTACAAGACACCCAAGTTCCCAATGACATAGATCCTACGCAATTTCAAGCATGGTTAGGACACCTCTTAGCAACTTATCAATTTGGTTTTAGCCAAAACAACATGCCTTGCATTGACTTCAACCATAACCATCCCCTCCATCTAGAGGTCCTTGTGAATCGTCATAAAGTAAAGAGGGTCTTGGTAGATAATGGTTCTGCCCTGAACCTTTGCACATTAAAATTCATAAAATAGGTGGGATATACCCATGCAAACTTAAACAATCAAGTCATCACTATTAAGGCATATGATAATGCAAAGCATATTTTTGAAGGGATGATCTATCTTCCAATCTAGGTTGGGCTAGTGGTGAAATACACTACATGTCATGTCCTTGATCTGGAACTCCCATACAACCTCCTCCTCAGCCATCCATGGATCCACACCATGCAAGTCGTATGATTCACATACCACCAATGTTTGAAATTCCCATTTAATGGGGCGGAAGTTACAATACACATTGACCCTCAACCATTTGAATATTGTCTCGCATTAGAAGCTTATTTTACCCATTCTCATTACTACCTTGAAGTGGAAATGGGACCACCTCATACATCATCAGCCCACTCATCTACCACTGCACTAGCCACTACATCCTCCACTCCATCATTTGCATCTGATTACAATCTTACCAACGTACAGATCATTAACAAGGGTTGTGGTGAATACAAAATGTGTACAAATTTGAATGTGGAAACCATGCCACCCCCACCAGACACATATGACCAACCTTCTCAGTCTGTACCAAAGCAAGAAGAGAAAATTATCACTTTGAGCTCCAAAAATGTGGGATCCAGTACCTTTCTCTCTCCTAGATTAAGGCAAGACACACCAAAAGATGACATCAGCTAGTGGGTATATCATGAGGAACCTAAACCCTCTCCCTCTTTGAAAGAATATTTCCAAGAGACCTATCCTTGGCCCTCTAAGTTTGCAGAGAAATACAATTATTTGGGGGGAAGCCTTGGTGTTGAAGAGCAAGGTAGATGACAGCTAATCGACACTTTTGTGTGTTTGCAAAATTTAGCTTTGGGGTATGATACCAAAATTAAAGGGTCCCGTGGCATCATCTAGTGCCTCTAACAATGTTAGTGAGAGCAACAGTCTCCTTGAAGACATACCGGAGGAGGAATCCATCAAACACGTGTACGATTATGTAGATCACACTAACCTTTCTTCCATGTTTGAATGCCTATTTGTTTACACCATCAGCCTATCCCTTCGTCATCTTGAACTAATAGACTGGGGCCTACATGGTAGCACACCTATTGACACCTTTCCCTCAATGGATCAATACATACATCTTATGGGATTGGGGGAAGATGAATGACCTAACCGTAAAAGTAAAAAGAAGCAAAATCAAAAAGGGTCACCTAGCGAAAACCTCCCTACGGCACTTTGTGACTCTAAAAAGGTAAAAACAAAGGATGTATCTGATAGCAAAAACCTCGATGAGGAGCTAGAAGATGGGGACATTCATCTTCCCCTTGTAGGAACTCAACTATTTGAAAGATTGCCCATTTTGATCGAGGAAACACAAGAAATAAATTTGGGAACTAAAGAGGATCCCAAAATCACATATGTAGCCAAAGCACTATCAGAGGAAGAATACTCTACCATCATGAAGCTTCTCAAAGAAGGCATCATCAATTTGCATGGACATATTCAAATATGTTGGGTCTTGATCTTTCTCTAGTAGTACATCATCTGGACGTACATCCTAATGCAAAACCTGTCAAGCAAAAACTCAGGAAAATGCACCCCCAAGTAGCTCTACTGGTCAAGAAAGAGTTGGAGAAGCTATTAGAAGCTAGATCCATAAGACCCATTGACTACTCTGAATGGATTTCCAATGTAGTACCAGTTTCCAAACCAAACGAGAATATTAGGGTTTTCACAGATTTTTAGGATCTCAACAAAGCCTATCCCAAAGATAATTTCCCTTTGCCAAACATAGAAATGTTGGTAGACTTAACTGCAAGGCATGAGATACTTTCCCTCATTGATGGCTTCTCTGGATATAATCAAATCAAAATTGCACCTAAAGATCAACATAAAACAACCTTCGTCACACCTAGGGACATGTTCCACTATAATGTCATGCCCTTTGGCCTCAAGAATGCTAGGGCAACCTACCAACATGCTATGAATGTCATCTTCCATGATCTCATTCACATCATCATGGAATATTATGTTGATGACCTGTTAGGGAAATCAAGAACAATAAAAGAGCACTCGGTAATCCTTAAAAATATCTTTGAGCATCTAGAGCACTATAAACTACAGCTAAATCCAAAGAAGTGTGTCTTTGGAGTCACATCAGGAAAACTACTAGGTTTCATTGTCTCTAGAAGATGCATAGAGGTCGATCCAGCAAAAGTTAGGGAAATTATGGATATGCCTCCACTGCATAACCTCAAACAATTAAGGAGCCTTCAAGGAAAGTTGTAATCCATCTGACGGTTCATAGCTCAATTAGCCGATAAATGCCAGTAATTCACTCATCTTCTAAAAATGGATACCACCTTTAAGTGTAATCAATAGTGTCAACTCAGCTTCAACAAGATCAAAGAGTATTTGGCTCACCCGCCCATCCTTATGCCACCAATTCCTAGTAAATAACTTTTATTGTATATTTCTGCTACTTCAGTAGCACTGGGGGAATTGTTGGCACAATATGATGAGTCATCAAAGGAGCACACAATCTACTACATCAGTCGAACCCTGGTAGGAAATGAACTCAATTATTCCTCGATGGGAAAAGCTTTCCTAGCTATGGTTTTTAGTTCTTTAAAACTCTGACATTACATGCTTAGTCACTCAATGAAGCTCATCTCCAAAGTTGATCCACTTATATATTTTTTATCCAAAACAACTTTGACTAGTCATATGGATAAATGGGTTATGCTATTAAGTGAGTTTTATATAGAGTATGTGGATCAAAAAGCTATTAAAGGACAACTGATAGCCAATCAGTTGGTAGATGCTCCTGTGGTAGATGCTTATCCTCTGGTCACAGAATTTCCTGATTGAGGGGTCTTCATAGTAACGAAAGTGACCACATGGACACTCTATTTTGATGGGTCATACACACACAATGGATTAGGGGCAGGAATCTTGCTCATCACTCCCCAAGGTGATTACATACTGAAGTCATTTAGCTTGGCTTTTATGTGCACAAACAACATAGTTGAGTATGAAGCTCTTCTTACTGGCCTCAGAATCACAATCCAATGGCATATTACTGACTAGAGATTCTTTGTCAATTCCAAACTCATCATAAAATAGGTCAATGATGAGTTTCTCAAAAAATATGTTAAGTTGTTACCTTATAAACGCATGGTAGACAACTTCAAAAAGTATTTCACCTCCATCTAGTTTGACCAGATTCCAAGAGTGTAGAACAAAGTAGTGGATGCAATGGCTACCATTGGTTCCTTAATTGACATGCTTATAGATCAAACAAAATGTGAGTTCCTCATTGAAAAACTCTTAATCCCTACCTACAATATCCCTGAAAGTGAGATGGTGTGCAACATTGTAGGTCCTACATCACCATGGTACCATGATATCTACACCTACCTTCATGAAAATATCTTACCTCTTGATCTGACATGCAACCAAATAAAATATTTCATCTAATGTGCATCCTATTATAATATCGTAGGTGATACACTTTATCATTGTGGGTATGACGGAACCCTCTGCAGGTGTCTAAATGAGACTGCAGCCAACACTATGTTGACAGAAGTACATAGTGGTTTTTGTGGGGCCCATTCAAATGGCATGGCACTAGCTAAGAGAATTCTCAAAGTAGGTTACTACTGGCCTACCTTGGACTATGATTCTTGCAAGTTTGTGAAGAAGTGCCTACCATGTCAACAACATGTGGATTTGATACATTCTCCCGCACAGGATCTCTAGCCTCTCATAGCACCATGGCCCTTTTCTCAGTGGGGTTTCAAATTTATTAGCAAGATATATCCCCCATCCTTCAATGGTCATACCTTTATCATGATTGCAATTGATTACTTCACCAAGTGGGTGGAAGCTATGCCACTCTCACAAATCACAGGTACTCAGATATCCAAATTTATTCTTTTCCATATTCTCTACAAATATGGAATCTTTTCCACCATCTTTTTTATAACAAAAAACCATTCAAGAACCAAGCCATGAAACATCTCTGTGACACCTTTCATATTCAAAACCATTGGTCTACACCCTATTACCCCCAAGGTAATGGTCATGTGAAAGCTACCAACAAAACCCTGATCAATATCCTTAAAAAGGTAGTCAATAATATTGGTCGAGATTGGAACTTTCACATTCATCCCACCCTTTGGGAATATCACACCTCCATCTACACTCCTAACGATGCCACCCTGTATTCTCTCATCTATGGCATCGAGGCCATCTTGCCGATTGAGGTAGAAATCCCTTCACTGAGAATCTCCTTGAAGAATCTTATCAGTGATGAAGACACTCAAGTCGCATGACTTAGCCAGTTGGAACTCCTCGATGAACAATTAACCATCTCCAAGCATATCAGAATCAACTTAAAAGAAGCTACAACAAGAAGGTCTGTCCTTGTCAGTTCAATGTCAGTGACCTAGTCCTTAAGGAGAATCAACACACTCAACAGGACAGAGATAAGAAGAGAAAATTTGAAGCAAATTGGCTTGGTCCTTATGTCATCATAGACAAATATAGATCAGGGGCATACAGACTTGCCACACCTAAAGGAGAGCCCCTAGAGGATCCCATTAACATCATGCACCTGAAAAGGTTCCACACTTAAGCCAACTGGGGTATCCTATCCTACAAAAATCCAAAAAAAAAGTATAAAAATTGTCAAAATACAATTTTTTTTTTTGTTTTTAAAATTAGAAAATACTAAAGAGAAATAATTTGTCATATGGTGAAAACCACCCTTGGTGGAACCTTGGATAAGTATTTGTGGTGAAAACCTGGTAACAGGCACCATTCATACAAGGCTTAATCATTATCTACCTTGAGTCCTAGTTACTTTGTGCATCCATCCATCATGATATTATATCCTATCATCCTATTGATCTTGTCCTTCCATTTCCATCCATCATCTAGTCACTTGGTATATTTTGGTTGAGCATTGGATGATCTTTATCTGCTATCTATCATCCTAATCTTTTATCCTCATCTGAGCTTGTGTTGTCAGTCTTTTCATCCTGTTAGTCCTTCACTTCCATCTAAATTCCTTCATCGTGTTAGTCTCCATTTAGATCTCATCTTGTCATGTCGATCTTCTTATCCTCTTCGAACTACATTTCCCCTATGCTTTCACATAAGCAAGGTCGATCATTTCATCCATCCTTGAGGCTTTGCTTTGCTTTGCTTTGGTTTTTTGGTCAGTTTGGTTGTTGTCCTCCATCATTTGTCTCCATTGTCCTCTTTTCACTTTTATCCATGGTCTTTTCTTGAACTATGAGGGCTCTGTACTTTCGCGTAGGAAAGGCTAATCTTTAATCAACCCCCAAGCCCCTAGCTTTTTAGGGTGTGTCAGTCTTGTGTCTTGTGTCTTGTGTCGTGTCGTCAAGTATGCCCTTGTCTAGTTGGTTCTTAAATAAATATACACTATTACACAAACAACAATATATGACTAAATAAACTACTAAAAATTGCATATAAATGACTAATTTTGGTCATGTGACCATTAGTAGTTTATTGCCAGTCATTTATAACGTGACCAAATTTATGACTAAACTATTTTAGTCATTTATTTAGTCATTGATTTAGTCATTGATTTATTCATTAATTTAGTCATTGATTTAATCATTAATTTAGTCATTGATTGTTTTTAACTAGTCATTTATTTAGTCATGGTAGTGATTTATTTAGTCATATATTTAGTCATTAATATAGTCATATATTTAATCATTAATTTAGTCATTTATTGTTGTTAACTACTCATTTATTTAGTCAAGGTAGTCATTTATTTAGTCATACATTTAGTCATTACTTTATTCATATATTTAGTCATTAATTTAGTCATATATTTAGTCATTAATTTAGTCATTAATTTAGTCATTTATTTAGTCATTATTTTAGTCATTACTTTAGTCATATATTTAGTTATTTAGTCATTTAGTCATATTTAGTCATTAATTTAATCATTACTTTAGTCATACAATTAGTCATTAATTCAGTCATCTTATTTACTAGTTTTCATTAATTAGTAGTAAATATAATCACGAAATAAATAATTTATTAAAAACCATAAATTTTATAATGCAAAACTAATATAATATTAAATTTGAACTAAAACATAAAAGTAAATAAAAATATTACATATGCGTACAAGCTACAACATACTAAAATTAAAAGATTGATTCAACATCATGATAAATAAAGGTAATCTACAATAAAAAAAATTAATTCAAATATATATCAATATATGTATCAAGTTATAAGATGTCAAAGATGTCTAAGAGTATATATGTAAATATAATAAAAAATGTCAAAGTTGTCTAAGAGTTTCCAAGTCTTTCAAATACACCATGATAATTAAGATCCCTAAACAACATATTCAAAATATTGCATAAAGTAGTGAGCCAAGATGTCTAGCAACTAGTACATGATAAATATGTTCAACTATGTCATTTTTTGCAAATATTTTAGTGGCCACTATGTGAAGGTTCCCTCTTTCTCTTTCAGACGAACAACTCCATCTATTTTGTCTTCATAAACAAGGGGTATGTTACTTGTGACCTTTAAAATGTTTACATTTGCATCCATTGTTCCTTTCAAGTTGACTCCATGTACAATAGATAGGGAGTGAATCCACCCAATGCCCACAACATCACCATCTAATGGATCCAACACCTTAACTTTATCTCCTTCTTTGAGTTTATCAATACATTCCTGCAAAAAGAAAAAAATAACACATTATAACATAAAATTGCATAAAGGCTTCCAACAAATAACACATTATCCATGTTCCTACTAAACTTGCATAAAGGCTTCCAACAAATTTTTATGCATGAATAACATAAACTAATAAACTTGTATAGTTTTCTCTTTAGATTACAACAGCTACATGCAGCTCAATCAATATCTCATTCAGACAAATAAAAAATTGTAAGATTTAATATTCAATACCATAGAACACAGAAAATACGATAAAATGTGTTCACTGAGGTCATCACAGAACTCACCGTGTTTGGAGAAGCAAGTTGCTTTCCACTCAACATACTAGCAGCTGATCTTTTTACAAACCCATTCTCATAAGCCTGCTTGTGCATACACATCAGCAATTTAAATATCAACAAGCATTCCATATTAACTATTGTTCAGTAATCTTATTACAAACCTGCCTTATAACATAGAAAACAAGAGAAAATTACAAAACATACATTTCTACCAAGGTGTGAGGAGTCAAAAATTAGGAAAAAAGAATTTTTTATCCAAAACCTGTGGATGATAGTTAATTTTTGTTCAAAATTTCAATTCAGCTTATAAACTCGAAGTTAACATTTTGAAAAAATGATTTGACCAGGTATAGGGTTGGTTTCCATCCACACATAAGGAGATTCGTAAAAAAGGATGCACAAGGTAGCCAAAAATAAATCCAAAGCATGACATTCAACTTATATTATATTTGATCTATAACAATCCTTGGAAGATATGTTGAGTTTTTATTACGTTCAAAAGTTGCACTTCATCCATGTTCCTACTAAACTTGCATAAAGGCTTCCAACAAATTTTTATGCATGAATAACATAAACTAATAAACTTGTATAGTTTTATCTTTAGATTACAGCAGCTACATGCAGCTCAATCAATATCTCATTCAGACAAATAAAAAATTGTAAGATTTAATATTCAATACCATAGAACACAGAAAATACGATAAAATGTGTTCATTGAGGTCATCACAGAACTCACCGTGTTTGGAGAAGCAAGTTGTTTTCCACTCAACATACTAGCAGCTGATCTTTTTACAAACCCATTCTCATCAGCCTGCTTGTGCATACACATCAACAATTTAAATATCAACAAGCATTCCATATTAACTATTGTTCAGTAACCTTATTACAAACTTGCATTATAACATATTAGAAAACAAGAGAAAATTACAAAACAGACATTTCTACCAAGGTGTGAGGAGTCAAAAACCAGGAAAAAATAATTTCTTATCCAAAACCTGTGGATGATAGTTAATTTTTGTTCAAAATTTCAATTCAGCTTATAAAATCGAAGTTAACATTTTGAAAAAATGATTTGACCAGGTATAGGGTTGGTTTCCATCCACACATAAGGAGATTAGTAAAAAAGGATGCACAAGGCAGCCAAAAATAAATCCAAAGCATGACGTTCAACTTATATTATATTTGATCTATAGCAATCCTTGGAAGATATATTGAGTTTTTATGATGTTCAAAAGTTGCACTTCATCCATGTTCTTGCTAAACTTGCATAAAGGCTTCCAAATTTTTTTTATGCATGATTAACATAAACTAATAAACTTGTACAATTTTCTCTTTAGATTACAATAGCTACATGCAGCTCAATCAATATCTCATTCAGAAAAATAAAAAATTGTAAGATTTAATATTCAATACAATAGAACACAAAAAATACGATAAAATGTGTTCACTGAGGTCATCACAGAACTCACCGTGTTTGGAGAAGCAAGTTGCTTTCCACTCAACATACTAGCAGCTGATCTTTTTACAAACCCATTCTCATAAGCCTGCTTGTGCATACACATCAACAATTTAAATATCAACAAGCATTCCATATTAAGCCAGATCCAGTGTTGAAGACCTTGTTGCTAAGCATGCCTCAGAGGAAAATTGTAAGTTCTTGTGGTTTATCAAGTAATCCTGTTGGGTTTCTTTTTTCAAATTGAAAGCAATTATCAACTGTTTATACTTGCTCTCAATTTGATTACAGTACCAGAAACAAACAGTGTCCCATCTCTTGCAAATGCATGTTGAAATTGTTAAGAGAGTTGAATTAATATATTAAAACTATTAATCCCCATGAAACAGATATTTACAAATGGTGACAAAGTTCATGCTACAAAGGTGCTCAGTAGGCTTGGGCTGGAAGATTGTTTTGAAGGTGTGATATGCTTTAAGATGCTCAACTCTCACCCAAAAGCTGTTGAAAACAACAATAGCTGGGATACACCTATTGCTTTTATGCCAAGAACACCAGTTATTTGCAAGCCATCAATAAATGCTATGGAGCGCGCCATTCACGTTGCAAATGATGATCCACAGAGAACGGTATAAATCCAAGGACTTTTATCACCATTTTCCCTCCAACTTATACCATGTCATTTTTACATCTTCTATAACTTTTTGAATCTGAATTGTTTTCTTTGCAGATCTTTTTTGATGATAGTACCAGGAACTTAGCAGCAGGGAAGCGTGCAGGGCTGCATACTGTACTGGTAAGACCATTTGGGAAGAGCTTAAACAATTGGTGCATTGTAGTGGGTGCATAATTTTTTTATGTGGAATTGGGTCTTTTATGTAAACAATTTTTACTTTGGTTATAACACACTGGTTGTTTATGATTGGACACCATTTCATTGGTGGCTACAATGCATTGGTTGATTATGATTGGACAATGCACTATTTTTTTTTATTGGACACCATTGGAATCTAGTGAAAAAAGTTGTGATTTCATAGCTAATTGATCAACCTAACATGTAAAATTTGATAGGTTGGTTCTTCAATCTGTACAGAGGGAGCAGACTTTGCACTTGAAAGCATTCACAACCTGAAAGAAGCCCTGCCAGAGATTTGGGAAGATGATGTTGGCTTTGAAAATATTGTATGCCCAAAAAGAGCTGTTGCTATTGAAACAGTTGTAACAGCATAAAACATGTCATTACAAAGAATGGGGTTCTACACTTGTTTTTTTAGGAGTTTTCTCCATTAATAGAAAGATGTCTTCCCCATCTCTGTAGTTTTAGATGCTTTATAGCATCCCTATTTCTGAATTATGTAGTACCAGTTTTGGATATTCTCCAGAGGAAGAACTTCTCAGACATTAAATGTAAATCTTCCATGGTTCTCATATGGTAATTTAAATATCAACAAGCATTCCATATTATTCTTTCATACCTCTAGGGCTCTAATTTTAAGTCCAACCTATTATAGTGAATTCAACTGGTACTCATTATGGACCCTACACATTGAGTTATGTGTTTGTATAATTGTATTTGTAGAGATCATTTGAGGACTAACAATGCAGGAACAGCAGGTCATAAGGAAAATATAGAGGTAAAGGAGGTAAGGATAGTGACATTTACATTTTGATTTTCCTACATGATAGAGAGAAATATGGTGGTCAGATTTCTCTACAACCAGAAATTTTGTGCTTTACATTTTGATTTGCCTACATGATAGAGAGAAATCTGGTGATCAGATCTAGATTATATGGGAATCTACAGCCCACTGTGAATTGTATTATGAAGAAAAAACAAGTTTGTTGTATCTCCCAAGTATCTGTACAGTTTGTAAATTCTAGTCACATCTTAACATAAAATTCTAAATTCCAAACAAAAAAATGCCTAATCGGCCTTAGAAATATATGATTAAACAATGATAGAAAATGTCCTTGACCCTACATCAGAAGTATGGTAAGTAACAATCAATAAAATTCCATAGATTAAGTACATTAACCAAAGAAACTAAATTTAACACTGGAAAATGATTGAAAACTATAAGGCTTCTCAAAATTAGTCTACTTTTGGGCTATTAACATGGCCCTCTAGTTAAAACTATTACAGGCTGCTATGGCCCTACAGGCTTATTTAGTACAGTAGTTGTAATCAAGTTCAATTAAAGACCAAGCTAAGTGGTTTGCGACCTCTTGTTGATTAGAATGATGTCTGTTATCAACACATTAAAAATAAGCCAGGTCTTCACCAGTTATGCAATCATCATTAGCAGCACATCAATTACCCATCAGTTATGTAGTCATGCAATCATGCAGTTAGTTATGAAATCATAGTTTAAAATCAGTCAATTACTCATCATTTATGTTGTCATGCAATCAGTTATTGTCATGTCCCCTTTTCCAAATTAGAACCATGGAGAGACCTCTAGCATATCATCATTTCTCATAGGCTAAAGGATAAATCAAGGGAAATGAATAATAATATTATTTTAAGTTGGGCCCAATAATATAATATTTATGGGGAAACTTAATAATATTTGATCTATAACACATGCAAATGTACAAACTACCAAAAACTTTAAATTTTACAAACTTAATTAAAATGAGGAAATCAACCATTTCTTCATCTAATACAGCTCCATATGCATTTGCATAATTTTCAAAAGGAAACCTACCAAAATAAAAACTATTTACTACTCTGATTGAGTAGAGAATTATAATTTTTGATCAATGTTTAGGTAACCACTGGCCTGATGATAAGTGTGATCACAAGATCAAATGAGAAAGCATTTCTAAGATAATCTATGCTTCCAAAAGGTCCAGAGCATCCATAATATAGAAATGATGTCTTTCTATATTATATTCCCAAGTATCCCTTTTTAGTTTTTTAATCATTTTGATCCACCTATTAGCATACCTATTGGTTAATAGAATAACTAGAATCTCACTTGGCAAATAAGTGGATCTGTGGGATCTATTGTGATGACTACAATAATTTTGAGATCTCTAGTTAAATCATCAGCAAGGGAATTCTTTTCCCATTTAACCCATTGTATATCAAAGTTATAACTTTGGAACTCAAAATACCATCCAACAATTCTCCCTTGGGCTAAATCTATGTTTGTTTTTTTCCTTAACAAATTTCTTATTGGCTAACTATTTGTTTTGCTTGCAAAATGTTTGGGCTTGAGGAATATTTTAAGATTTTCAATTCCTCTTTTAACAACCAAAATCTCCTTCTTATATATGTGTTAGTTCTTTTTACTTTGTGAAAATGTATGAAACTTGTATCCACAAATTTCGCTTTTCCATCTAGAAATTCTTGGCTCAACATTACTGACCATGTATCAATTGAAGCATCTGTGTTGAGGACTAAATAAATACCCCACTTGTGGCATTTGGAGTGTTGAAAGTTGGAGATGTTTTTGCTTATATATCCCTTTCAACTTATGTCAACATATTAGCCCATGTAGACTATTTTCTTTAAGTGTCTTTGGAAGTGAATTGTTGCTCTAACGAGACTTTCTAAGCTATAAGACTTGTAGTTGGGGAAATCAAAACTAATCCTAATATATTTATAGTTATTTACAAAGTGCATTCTTGATACTATGCTGCAAGCTGCTTAGGTTATCTTGCGGCACAATATCAAGAATGGCATCTTTTGTGAACTCATGATACAATTGGGTCCCCTTATACATATTGTTTGCAACAAATTCTAGTGTGTTGTTTAACATTAAGGCCCTTTCTAGGTACAAGGCTATCTCATTATCTTGGTTTTATATTTTAGAAGTAGATAACCTAAGTAGCTTACATTTAACCTAAGCAACTTGCAGCACAGTATCAAGAATCACATGTCAGTGGCACTGCCTCATGCTAAAGACACTAGTGCATATGGGTAAGCAGGGGCAGCGAGAATTAATCTGTGCACTTATCACAAACCTGTTTCAAGGAAAATGGACTCTCAATCATCCACCTTTACAAAACCAAACCTTTTTGTAACAAATTTTGATTGTAACTGCTCTTTCCTGTAATTATGTGTGTAGTTATTTTAGAACTTGAGGAAGGACATGTTTCTCAACTCCTCTTTGGTTCACCATCGGTGTAATATTCATAGATGAATTATCTAGGATCATCATCCTTGGTCTTTGATCTTGAAAATTCTCATTCTTATTCTTTTGTTTCTTTGTATACATATGTGGTAACCTGTTCCTGGTCAATAGAAGAGCACTGTTATGTTGTCTCAGTATTTCACAGGCATACAATGGTTTGAACTTTGGTGTCTATGGCATGTTCGTTATAATACAACTATTATTAGCTAATAACTTATCATGTTGTCTTTATTGCCACCCATCCCAAGCCCTATGGTGCAATTCATCGATGTTAGAGCATATCTTTGGCTCAAGACATCCTACACCAATTTAGGCTTGTGGCATCTGAGCAAGTCTTGGTAATGTCTCTCAATGTTTACTCACAATAGCAGAAGGAATGAGTACGACTTGGTTCCATATTAGTGAGCCAGACTATCTGCATGAGTGTTGTCGTAGGGGTGAGATGGTTGACTCTTAGAAGATGACTCCCAATGCCTCCATGAATGTTCAACAACTCATCAAGGACACTCTAGAGGAGCAACATGATGTTCTTCTTGGCATCTTTTGTGAACTCATGATGCAATTGGGTCTCCTTATACATATTGTTTGCAACAAATTCTAGTGTGTTGTTTAACATTAAGGCCCTTTCCAGGTACAAGGCTATCTCATTATCTCATTATCTCAGTTTTATATTTTAGTGTGTTGCTTAGGTTAGTATATTTTGTGTACCCTGTATGCATCATAATGCATGTTCAAATGGACATAAAATGGGTTGTGGTCCTTTGCACAACTGCATTAAGCAACTTATGGTCCATAAGAATCCATTTCATAACATATGAAAGGCAGCTATATGCTATGCAGTATTTCAGTTATTTATTTGATAAATTCTATATCGAAAACAATTGTTACATCCATGTATGTGTTGGTTTTGGCAGGCTTTAACAAGGCTGACCAAACTTTATGAGGATAGAGCTGAAGCATATGGCAATTCTGATGTAAAAGTGTCTCTTCAAAGTATGTTTTTGTATCTCTTACAGTTCATTTTGAACATGAGTTCAAGATGATAATGCACATTAATCACATTCTTGAGTTCCATATTGTTTTATATCTCTATTCCCTCTTATGTCTTTCTTTTTTTTATTTAATTATTTTGGTTTTGCATAGAACATGATTTCATTAATTTAAAGAGAATAATAAAAAGAAGCCATTGTTGTCTCCATAAATTGTATTAGAACATGGTCACAAAGATGTCTCTCCTCTCACTCCAACAATTATTGCAATTGAGGTATGCATTCTTAGACATTAATAGAATGTTTTTAGTTTATATTTAATATTTAAATTAGACTAAACACTTAAAATATATGACATTTCTCATGTTTTCCCTTCAATTTTGTTTTTCCATTTTCATGCCTTTTATCACGTTTTTGCTATGTTAATTTAATTAATGGAACCCCCCATGCTAATTTAAATGTAATGATATTTTTTCATCTCACCTCTAAGAGACACTAATTTGGTTTATGAGACCCCCTGGTGCAAGACATCAATGAGGGGATTGTTTTTCCATATACCTTACATTGTTTTGAGGTGTACAATTGTAAAACCCTCTAAGTTTAATGTGACCATTATGAATTACTCGTTCCTTTACCATCATGCAAACTTAGGATGTATGAGAGGTTCCCAAATTCTCATTTGATTGTCCATGTCACTTGTCCATTGCTTGATGAAATACCTAAATTTAAATTTTTTGGTAGTTTGTACATTTGCATGTGTAAAACTTGGAGTAAAACTGTGCAAATACTTGGGAGATACATCAAACTTGTTTTTTCTTCATAATACAATTCACAGTGGGCTGTAGATTCCCATATAATCTAGATCTGACCACCGGATTTCTCTCTATCATGTAGGAAAATCAAAATGTAAAGCACAAAATTTCTTCCTCTAATTTCTATTTTCAAGTGTTACAGATGTGACAGGTTGCCAATGGAATTAGGAAGGTTATTTAAACCTCTACAGTCTTCTATGTTCAAGTGTTGCAATTGTGATAGGTTGCCAATAGAATCAGAGGGGTTATTTAAACTTTTACACATTTCTATGTTCAAGTGCTACAACTTTAAGTACATGTTTCCCTAAAACTGTTTTGCCTAAAGGTTTTTCCCTATCATTTATAAGCAACCAAATGTTTTTCCCTATCATTTATAAGCAACCAAGGAAAATACTAGAACCAAAAAAAAATATTTTAGATGCTTAAAATGCACTCATTTCACATACCAAACATTTTAGATTTAAAAGAAATCATAAATGAATCTGATATACAATCCTAGTTGTGACCTATGCTCAAACCCAAAGCAGGCAAAATTAAAAATTAATCTAAAGGTTTTATAGCACTCACCTCAATATCATGCACATACTCCTTGAATTCGGCATAATCACTGTCAACATTGTCCTGAAGTTGTGTAGCTTTGCTGAGAGCTCTATTGATAGGGTCTTTTCCTTTTCATTCTTCTTTCATATGATTGTTCTGCAACTATAAAAACATATAGAGTAAGAAAATTATGAAGAGCTCAAAAAAGAAAAAACAACAATAGAGAAAGAGTATGCAAAAAAAATGATATAGTTGAGAATCAAAATATTGAGGAATAGCCTCTTACCTAATCTGAATCTATGGAATTATGGTCATTCCATGCAGAAACTATAGGCTTAACAGAGGCAACCAACTGTGAAACTTTCTCAGTGAGGCTCTTACTGGGTGTTCAACAAATGGCTATGAAATCTCTGTTGATGAACTAGATTTCCAATTCATACTACTCTTAGATTTAGTACAATCTAGTGTTGCCATATAATTGACAATATCTTCTACTCCTGCTTCTCTATTATTGTTTTCCACCTAAAAAACAATGTCAATTTCAACATATAGTCAGTTCAATAAAAAATTGAATTAAATAACACGATGTAAATAGAACCAAAAATCCATACACTTACTCCAAATTTGTCAATTTTGGCCTGCAACCCACCTCAGACAAATGTATATTCAACCCTCACATTATCTCTTGCTCTCTTGCCTCTATTACTCTTTGTCAAATATTATTCATAATGCATACTTTCTTTCAATTCCTCCCACTATTTGGGAGATAGAGTGGAGTCTAACGTCTCGTTTCCCTCCATGATTATTTTTCTGCAATTGTATCTAAAATTGTTCATCAAAAGTCTCATCTTGTGCTTGTAATATTTTTTGGAGATTTGTCCACCAATAGTGTCAAAGCAATTTTCCATTTTTTGTATAACATATTCCACATTTCGTGGATCTTGCTGTGCAAAATTTGATTTACAAATATCCAAATGGGCCCTACATCTTACACCCAACTCCGAGGCCCACCTTGCAACATTTTTCCCAATGGGTTCACCATCTCTTGATACCTCAACCAAGAATGGTTTCTTCCCTTCTAATATTCTTTCTTTTGCATTCCTCTCTATAGATCTGTATAAATCCTGACTCAATATTTGTCTTTTAACAAAAGCAGACACATCTTCTATTAAACCACTACCAATATTTCTAGCTGATCCACTAATTCCATCAAAATTTGTAGATGCAACAGGTGCACTCTGAGGCACATCAGATGCAAGCATACTCTCTTCGTGACTTTCATTAATCGAAACTTCATGCTCCTTGGCCATATCAGGTGTGGCATGAGTAGGTAGATCAGTACTGGTCTCCCCAGATTTCACTTCAAACACATCCTTTATGCATTGGCTTCTATGAGCTGGCAACACTATATCTTTACTTTCTTTTTGTTTTTTCTCTACATTTTCTCTGCACTCTTTTTCTTGCCTGTAAAATTTTAAAAAATATCATATCATGTCTTATATACATAAAGCTCTTGCCTATAAAATTTCATTAAACGGTATTAAATCAATAATATACTACTTAGTGGATTTACAACTTGCCTGTTTGTCAAACCATGACTCGATAAATATTCATTATTCTTGGCCACACATTCTTCATGAAAGCGCTCATAATCTGTCACTGGAATTTCAGCATTATGATCACTATCATCTAATTTGCACCTTAAATTCTTTTTCCTCATTTCCTGATGTCCAAAAAAACAATAATGTATAAATTAGCAACTTGATACAAAGATAATTAACCGTAATAGAAATTGCATAAATACAAGTTTATGAGGTCTCAGTTTTAATGAACAGTCATTAAAAAATGTAGGAAGTATAAAGCACTATAAACAACAATAGTCATTAGATGTTGTGGGTATTTCAATCAATGGATATTAGATAATGGTTCCCTGCAGAAATGCCAGTTGCATAAAAAGCTTAGTAATGTATTTGAATCAATCCATCAAATCTTGGGATTGGAATAAGGAGTCCTTCACATTGGATGTGGATTCACCATTAGGTCAGCGATAAATTTGGTGTTCTTGGTATTTTGGTTTCATTCCTCTATTCTTTTGTTTAATATACAATCTGTTCTTTGTGGGCAATGAGCAGTTATATCTAAGTCTCTATGGGATGAATGGGCTCAGAGTGAGGCAGATGCCCAAAATTTGTTTACATCAACACCTCCTTCATCTGAAGTAGCAGAGCTCACAAACACTTGGAATATCTACAGATTGCAAATCTCATTATCAAATATTATCCTAACTGTGAATTGGCATTTTCTGGTTTTGATATAGCTCCATAGCTTGATTCCAATACTCTGCTACTCAGCTTGATTAAGGTGCTTAGCTCATAGTTGAATTCTTGAAGCAATATCAAGGTTTCAAATAATTCACCTACAGCTGAGTAGCTAATGCATTATACATGTCATGGTATACAATTCCTCAAGTGAAATTTTCAAGAAAAGGGCAATGAGAACATGACAGAGACTACATATGGGATTCTAGATGACTTGGTTGTTGCATCAAGACAAAATGCAGTAGCTTTGACATGGAAGTTTCTTAACTACAAAGGTTTTCCAATGAAGATGAAAGATAAAAATGTGATAATGGTAGCCATTAGCATTCTAGGTGACTTGGCTGGCACCAGGACCAAATGTAGAAGTTTTGCTATGGAAATATGGCTTCTCAGAAGGTTTTTCCAATATGTGCTTGTCATCCAGGGATCAGCTGATCAAGAAAGCAACCAAATGGGCTGAGATAACTATTTGTCAAGTGATCTGATCCAATTTGTCCAAGAAGTCTGAAACTCCATAGTCATTTGGGTTCATCAAGTTGAAGATATATGTGATAGTTTAAACATCTAAGGATTAAAGATATTTCATCAGAAGATTTCTATTCATTATTTTTTACATTATTCTACTCCAAGTTCCATGAACTACAAGTTTACAAAAAGAGAATACACTTCTTTCAAAGATAAGCAAAACTATGTTGGACAAACTGCAAACCAACGAACAAATCTTTCTCAAAAAACTATTTACGATATTTTTCACTACTGACACTTTTCCTAGATAATCCCTCCATCCTCTGGCACACAAACAAGTATTTATCAACAGTCCATGCAGGTCTGTATACTATTGAGAAATGGAGAAAAGAACATTATTTGTAGCTTTAAATTTTCACTATGGCATTCGTATAATCTGTGATACAATGAATAGATGTTTCCAGGTAAAAAAATTTGTGGAAACTATTGAATGATAATTATAGCATGGAAGGCCTTCAAACGGATGTCATATATTCAGATGTAAGAAACAAGGACCTGAATTATAATTAAAATATATACCAAATTATTTGTTCAGAGATTAAAAATTTAAAAACCAAAAACTAGTTCCTGGAAGAAAAATTACTTGTGAGAACTGTGTGTCTCTAAAAGAAATCCTACAAATAGGATTTTAGCAATGCTATACATGGATCAGTAAAGTAAACAAATAAAGACCGAATAAGAACTATACCTAGATATTTACCTACACAAAATATGTTAAAATGGTTGGAAGAAGCCACAGTGTTGTGCAAGATGCGTGTAAACCTTGTCAAATTTTTCATAATTCAAAATTACATATGTTATATGACTCTCAAATCAATATTTTACACCATTCCATAGAGTCTTGGAATGAGGGAACAAAGGGCCTGGATTTGGGGATGACAACAGTTGGGGTTTGGGAGTGAAGCTCTTGTAGGGGTCGAGGGGCAGCATCCCTCATGGAAGTCAAGGGGCAGAGCCACATGGAACTTCATCACGCACACCATCTTTCATATTTTATCACTATATTTTTAACTTTTCTCTAGAACCAAACTCTCACTATTTTTTACCAAATTTTCATTCTTTAAACTTAAAGAACTAACAATGAAGCTAAAGAATCAGATTGGACTTACTAGACTAAATGATGATGATTACACATTTGAAGATAAGAATATCATCATTATCAAATCTTTTCAAATATTTTAACTTCCAAACCTTCCTTTCAAGGTATTTTGTCACTTGGCTACAAAATACCTCACCTACTGGTTGAAATCAAAGGACAAACGAAATGCAAAAATGAAAAATTCACATGGGTTTTAGTCATTTTTTCTACAGATGAGTCCACACCCAAAACATGTAAGTCAAGGGTCAAGTTTCTGATGAGTTTCAATAAAAAGAAATCACAAATTTCAGACAATTACTTGGCTGGGACTTGTGTGTGAGTTGTGTCAACTCATTGCATTTTATCAGGCCAAGTCTGCCAAGTTTTCAAAGAGGTTAGGAGAATATTAATATATTATATATCAAATATTGAACCTTACAATAACAAAATAAAATTTTCACTTGACTTAACATGAGAATCTGGCTCTTTCCATTCAAAAGTAGCCTCACAGTACCTGCACAAAATATGTTAAAATAGTACAAGCATTATAACAATCATAGCAGTGAGTCAAAGTACAATGGTTAAGGATTGTTATAACATCTTGTCATGATAGTGGAAGCAATGATCCAGAGGAGCTGTCAAGAAAAAGATCATTGTCAAATTAAAGAAATGATGGTATACATATTCATATTGCATTCATATTCATATTCATATTCATATTGCATCCTCATTTATATATGAAAACATATTCATATTGCAGACAATATTTATATATGAAAAAATATTCATATTGCATTCATATATGAAAACATATTCATATTGCATCCTCATTTTTCTATGAAAACAAATTCATATTGCATTCATATAGCAACTTTTTTTGACATTAATGCTTTGAAACAGGTATTAGTTTGAAGGTCCATGTCCTTAAAACATAAAACAGTCTTAAAACAACATAAAAGTCTTAAATAAAAGGTCATAAAATGGGGCTCATCAATAATCATCTGCATTACCAGGAAGATTAGAATCCTGATCACTCATGTCTGCATCTACTTGATTTTCTTCCTCATCCTCATTTGTGACATGCAATACATTCTCTCTTCCAATTTCTTCATTGGTAATCAAAATCTCTTCTTTAAATAGTCCCTCATTGTCTTCATCCACTTCTTCAAATGTTTCTTGTAAATTAACATATTTCCCATCAAGCATTACATCAACAAATTCCATGAATTTCCATTTCGAACGAGACTCTGTTTGAATGACATATGACCAACCTGGGCTTCTTACATCATCAATTAGAAATGATTGGTTAATTTGAAGAGGGGAAACATACGGCTCATCTGTCTCTGAAAACAATTGTCGTGTATTTGCACGTACAAATCCATACTCATCAAATTGCAGTGCGGATGGTTGGATCCACTTACATTTTAATAATATAGGACTATTTTCACCAAAATCCACTTGAATAATTTCTTGGATGAATCCAACATAAAATTTCTTCTCAATTTCATGAAGAAATTCAGCACTAACAACACAATCACAATTTGTCTTTCCTTTGTCTTTTTCTTCCACTCTTAAATGACTACCATAGGCCCACATTCCACTAAAATGCATAGCCCATAAATGTGGAGGTTGTGAAAGCTCACTTTCCTCTGTTGTTATATCTTGACCTTCTTCTTTTGCATCACTGATTGCATTAGCAATCCATTCTTCAAATTTTGGAAAAAAATCACCTCTAATCAAATCATGACATCTGTGCTTTTGAGGTCGATGTTGCATCCAAGCTTGATTCTCTTCTTCATGTTTTCTACATAGAATAATGATGTACAAATAGTAAGATTAATAATATAAATGTGTAAATGCAATTGAGTAAATAAATTATTGTGTAATTTTTTTTTACCTGTGCCACTTATCGAACGAAGATGTGTTTTGAAGAATAAAGGCATGTATTCCACTTCTTTCTTGATATGATAGCTTGAAGCGACATCCATTGCCTTCTAATACTTCACTTGCAACTCTCTCATCTTCATGCAATTGAGTAAATAAATTATTGTGTAATTTTTTTTTACCTGCGCCACTTATCGAACGAAGATGTGTTTTGAAGAATAAAGGCATGTATTCCACTTCTTTCTTGATATGATAGCTTGAAGCGACATCCATTTCCTTCTCATACTTCACTTGCAACTCTCTCATCTTCATCATCATCCCATACACATTGATTGACATTTTTAAAATCCTTCATATATTCTGTGCAAAATCCCATGGCCTCTTGCATTGAATATCCCTCAGACATGCTGTCTTCTGGTTTTTCCTTAGTACGAACAATTTTTTTCAAAACCTTCATATATCATTCTATAGGATACATCCATCTCGTTCTTATTGGGCCACAGTGCTCTAGTTCATATTGTAGATGTATCAAAAGATGCATAGAAATGTTAAAGATTGTTGGTGGAAATTCTCATTCCAAGAGACAAAGGACTTCAACAACCTCCTCCCTCAAACTATCAAAGTTCGAAGGATCTAATACATGTAAGCTCATTCTCTTCAATATTAGGCCCAACCTTATAATTGCCAATCTTGGCCCCTTTGCCAAACTCAATATATTTACCACAATAGGTAAAATATTATGTATTATGACATGATAGTCATGGGTCTTGAGGCCTCTTAAGCTATGAATGTCAGTTTGGCTTCTGATGTTGCTACTTACATATCCAGTGGGGAAGCGAGTTTGAGACATCAACTGTAAGAACTGTGCACATTGTTCCTTTGTCCAAACATAAGGAGCACTAGGTTTTTTATATTTTTCATTATGATATTTTTCAACCCAAAGATTTTGGCGAATCTTTATTTCTCGGAAGTCTTCACGTGATGAAATAGTATCAAAAGCACCAAAAATATTTTCTATAATAGCATAAGCTATATTTTTCTCAGTATGCATAAATTCAACAGTATGCCTAATGGCTATATCCTTAAAGTATGGCAACTTATACAATATGCACAACCGTTTTACACCACTTTCATTACATGGATCATATCTACTGCAAGCAATCCCATCATTTTCAATAAATGACCTTTTTTTTCCATTCTCAACAATGTAATGACCTGTTATTAGTAATGGTGCTTCATGATTCTCTTCTTGACCATTGAAATGTGTTTTTGTCGATGATATGGATGATCCATTTTAAGGTAAGCACAATGTCCACAATAAATACACTTATGCAAACTTCTTGAGTGCCTCACAAAATCCTTAAAGTTGCAAGCAGGACATCCATGGTATCCATGAACAGAGAGACCAGACAATGTGCCATATGCAGGAAGATCATGAATTGTAAACAATAAGGAAGCTCTTAAAGTGAATTTGATTGAATGACTATCCCTTAAAGATTGAATTGCTTCAATTCCTTTCCACAATTCCATTAGCTCATCATATAATGGCTCTAGATAAGCATCTATTGTATTTGAAGTCACACTTTTCTTTCCTGGTATAATCAATGATAACATTAAGAAAAATGGTTTAGTTGCTAACCATGGAGGCAAGTTATAATTTATTAGAAACACTGGCCAAGTTGACCATTTAGTAGTTTGATCTGAGAATGGGTTCACCCCATCTAGAGCCAAACCCAACCTTATATTATGAGGATCTTGAGAAAAATCAGGCCATCTATTGTCAAATTCCATCCATTTCTTAGAATCAGGCACATGTCATTGTTTTCCATTAGTTCTCTTATTTTTGGAATGCCACTACATAAGTTCAGTAATGTCTCTACACCTATACATTAATATTAATCATGGGATTATCGGAAAGTGGCAAAGAACCTTTCTAGGAACCACAACTGATTTCAACCCTTGTCTATACCTCACTTCATGACATTTCGGACATTCACTCTCATTTACAAGATTTTTGCAAAATAATACACAACCATTCACACATGTGTGGATGTTTTCATACCCCAAGCTGAGCTTACTGATTTTCTTTTTACATTGACTTCATTTTGATGGCAATGTGGAGTCAGCTAGTAACAATGAACTTAATAATGCCAATAACTAATCTACACTCTCATTTGTCCAGCCATGTACCACTTGCAAGTTAAGAATTTGAAGGATTGTTGCCAAATGACTTAACTTGCAATTAGCATACACAGGCTTTAAAGCATCCTCCATTGACTTGGCCCAATCATTGTTTAGACCCTCATTCAACATTCTATCAACTTCAAACCCTTCGTCAAACATTTATGTCTGTTCATCTATGTTTGGTGCCACATCATCTATGTATAATGCCTTTTCATCTCTCACATTCTACAATTCTATCATATCTTCATAATAATTGTAAGCCCAAGGGCTTACACCACTATGCCCATATCTTATCATATGTTGATAAATCATATTTCTTTTTTTCACCTTTCCACCAAGACAATTTTTACATGGACATGGATATTTGTCAATGTCCCTCTCATTAGCTACTCTCTCATCATATGCATGATATTGATCAGTAGTCAACCTTTGACGATGATCCATCTGTAATATTGTGCATTCCAGTATTAATTTAGTTTTTGATTTAAAGAAAAAACATAAATCTAAAAATAGAGATGCCAAAACATTGTTGAAAGTAGTCAACTTTAGTAGAGACCATAACAGAAAGAAGAGGATATAATGAGTCATTGTTCTTAGAGCTATCTTACATTCATTTGAAGTTTACCTACTGAGAATGGAATATGCCTATTTTTCCTATCAGCTTACTTTCGGCAATGAGGGTTTCAAATTACCTCTGAATTCACTGCAGAGGGCTTCGCTGACTTCAAATTTGTTGCAGAAAACTCTGAATTCCTTGCCTGCCTTTTCAAAAGTCTCCAAGTCCTATCCAAACAAGCTTTATCACCCATGCAAGTGCTTCAATACCTCTCCACAAGAATATCAAACATCAACAACAATCCAATTTCATTCCCATGCCAACAAAGACATAGTCCAGAATCAGTACAATTAGACAATAATGGCGTAAAAGAAACAGAGGAAAATGAGGTGGCATCTAACCATGCCTTGATGGATTCTCAAAAACAAGAGAAAAAAGAAAAATTCCCTAAGAAGAATGTTGCTCCTTCAAATGGGAAAATAGCTAAATTACCCCATAAGGGAACACCCATTCCATCAAAAACACCATCCAATGTTACATCCAGGACATCAAAAGTTCGGGTTTTAGCAGTGATGAAGAGTTAGGAGGATTCAAAACACATCTCACAAAACCTTCAACTTGCCTTCCTTTGACACACTTAATTCAACTATATTTCTCTCAATATCAACAAAGATCAAATTCTTTCACTATTTCCCTTAAATACACATCATGGCTCTTGGTTCAAACACTCAAGACTCCAAAACAGAGAACAAGGCCATATTCCTCTTGTAGTTACTTCATGACACCATGCAGTGATAATTCAAATGGGATTTCATTCATACCTTCTCTGTCACAAATAGCTAACAATGGAAACATGAATGGAGAGCCTTATATGAATGAATGGAAACAATGGCTCATTTTGGTATACTACCCCGATATGCCATAAATGATCTTCAGATGAGATGGTTTGAGCTACCAAACTGCTACATATTTCATAATGGTAATGTTGAGAAACAAGCTTCATATTTTAGTCTTTCCTTGTGTCGATAACTCATAGTTCATGTTGTCTTTGGCTTCCTTCCAGATGCATCTTTTCTTGCATTGTTTAATATTATATTTTATATACTTACATTTTCTCCCTTAGAACAAAAATTGGATAAGTTCCTATTGATATTTGCATGGTGCTTTGTTCAAAATTGAGGAGAATCGTCTGCTGTTAGTTTTATTCTACATAGGCTAGTCAATCATTCTGAGGCCAACCTGAGATATATCTTAGGAGTCTTATATGTCTCTGCTTTGGGTATTGTGTACCAAATATTAGCCAATGCATGGGAGGAGGGTGATTAAGTTGTTCTTTACACTTGTCGATTGGTTGACTTGGACCTGGAATTGGTTGGTGGAATCATCATAGAAAAAAAATAAAAAATTTCCAGAATGAGCTGTATGTGAACCATTCAATATAACCTTTTCTTTTGTGCTTCACTAATTAACCTATGCATTAAAAAAGGATAAGTCATAATGTATTATCTTTTTGACTTTGGTGATCAGATATGAGATGCATTTCAATTTAAAGAGTGGGGAGGCTTCGCAAAAGAAACTGTCAGAGTCTGCAGTAGATTTTCCAAGGATTAATGAAAAGTATATTGGCAGGTAAGAAAATTCTAAGAGATAATACATACACTCTCCCAAAACACTACAGCTATTTTTTTTCCTCCATTCTCTCCCTCATAAACAATGCTTGTGGATCATATAACCAAGGATACAATGTTGATTGGGAAATATCTAATTTTGCTTTATGATTAACATGGGTACAGAAAGCAATGTTATGTGTATGGTACTACACTAGATTCAATAGCTAAGGTCAAGGGACTCATAAATTTTGATCTTCAAGCAGAACCTGAGGTTGGGAAGTCGCAGATTGAAGTTGGAGGTAATGTGCTAGGGGTTTTTGACTTTGGACCTGGAAGATTTGGTTCTGAGGCAATATTTTTACCCAGGGATTCTGGGTTAGACCTTGCAGAAGATGATGGTTACTTGATCTATTTTGTTCATGATGAGAACACTGGGTATGGTTCTATGCTTCTAGCTTACTTACATTCAGTTCTTTTGAGTCTTGACTTGTCTTATACTTTTTCTTGAGAGATGATAAGAAGTAAATAATATTTATATGAGGGCTATTGCTTGTGAAATACATGATGATTAGGTTGTCTAGTGTAGGCCAGTATTTCTAGAGATCCAGTCTTTAACAAAATGGCTCAGATAATAAAAATACCATAGGCAATAATGAAACTAGGACCTAGATAAATCATAGTATTAATCGCTACATAAATGAAGATTATCATTCAGATATATAGTAAAAGAAAAAGCAATCTTGGAATAAACATTTATAAGTCTTCCATATGCATATTATGAGATTGCAAATTGGAAATTCTAAGGTATATATTACCAAAATGAGCCATTGTAGTATACCTTCTCTGTCACAAATAGCTAACAATGGAAACATGAATGGAAATATGAAAATTTATGAGATGACAAAAGTTTGTGAAGGTTGTTTGAATGGAGAGCCTTATTTATCAAATAGTATCTCAGAAGATACATCATATATCATTTTGGAAGCACCATTGAAAAGAATGTCAAAAGAGTAATTAATATCCCATTATTTAAGGGTTGTAGTAGCAACAAGAAGGGATAAGGATCATGTTCTGGCTGAAAAAATAGAAGAGATTTACAAGCTTAAGTGGGACATTTTGAGGGAGAAAGGAAATGATAGTGAGATGCATGTTTTATGAAAAGTGTTGAATGACACGACTAGAAAATTGGATGAAGTTATGAAAGAGAATGAAAAATTGATCCTCTCAAGAAGGTTTGAAAACAAGAACTCTAGAATGGTTTCTAATTTATAGGATGAATTGCAAGCTGAGGATAGAAGAATGACAAAGCTGCATACAGGGAAAGAAAGGGAATTCAAAGCATTATCTGATAGTAAAGAGCTAGATAAGTCATCAAGAGAATCCTACTTACTGAGTCAAATAGTAGTGTTGGAAAATGATAGGGAAGAAATAGAAGAGAAAAACAGGAACAAAATAGACATACTAAGAATTTTTTTTGAAGAGGTTAGCAAGGAGATATCAATTGCCTTAGATATGGCATTGAAGGAATGTGTAGAGCTTAGAAAGCATAAGCATTCACTTAACAAGATGATCCATGATAAAGATAGGGGTATGAGTTTAGTCTTAATGGAAAAGGAAATTCAGAGGTAGAAGATAGCAACAATGGATAATGTGCTTGACCAAAAGGGAAATGAATATAAAGAACTACATGGTTTGTTTTAGAATATGCTGGAAGAATGTAAAGAGCTAAAAGGAAATACATTTTAAATTGAAATGCTTCTAATGGGAAAAAAAGGATTTAGATTCAGCTAAGACAGAACAAGATGAACTAAAAAGGAAAGTTAGTTTGTTGGAAGAAGCTACTGAAGAAAATAGACACCGTGCAAATGTAGCCTTAAGAGTTTTGGAAGAAACAAGGAAAGAGAAATTGATTCTTGAGGATGCTATCCAAGATAGGGGAAATGTCATAAGCAGTATTATGAAGGAGGAGGAAGGGCAGAGAATAGATATTGAAGGAATCATTACACAAAAAGATTATGCCTTAGCCTTGGTTCAAAGAGAAATTAAAAAACAAAAAAAAGAAACAATTGCAATCAAAGAATCTTTTGAAGAAAAGAAAGTAGCACTGGAGCAAGCCATGGTTCAGATTAAAGAAGAAGAGCAAAAAAACTAGTTCTTTGAGACAAAAGTGCAAAAACTTGAGGACTGCCTCCAAAGAATGCAAGTAGACTTACAAATGGAGCAGAAGCAGAGTCAAATGGAATTATCAAGTACATTAGCAATATCACAGACGCATCTCTAAAGTTTGAAAACTTGGCATTGGAAAAGCTTCATCATAACTTCTCAAGGTAGTAAATCTTTGCCATCACCATTTTTTAGTTCATTTTTTTTATGCTTGCATGAAACATGGCATAATTTTCAGCCACTGAAATTCAGTATTTGATTCATGGGGTGTATTTTCAATGTTCATTTTGAGAATTTTTATTTACACTTAAAGAGTTTGTTTTTGGTAGCGAATGTGAATATACTTTCAGACATTTTGATTGAGAGGATAAATCCAAATCTATTGCTTATCACAAATTTCCGACTTTAACTAGTAAAGAAAAATTGAATTTAGTTATTTATGGATATAGCCAGTATATGATTGCCATTATTTTTAAGTGTGTTTTCCTGCGGTCATTGTAGAGCATGGCTTCATTTGAATCATATCGGTAAAAGCTATAGGTCAGTGTTGTCTATGATGTTTCTTAAACATTAAAGCATGATTGTTATGTCCTATTTCCTAATCTCTTTGAAAAAATGACATTAGCCAAGGTTCTTTGAATTAAATTTCGTGTTTTTTGGATTATGAAAAAAATTATTCATCAGGTTCAGAGGATCTGATAGACAGATGGGCATTTCCAACTAACGAAGGAAAGGGTTCAGGGGAAGACTTGAAGCAAAGAAATAATGGTTCACCTCAAGCAACATGAAGACCCTAAAAGCATACCACCTTACAAGCAGGGCATATGAATTTTTGAAGATTACAATAGTCTATAAACAAAGATTTAGATAGCATACATCAATATTCTCATGGGTTGGGTCATTTGTTAGAGTATGTGTTCCTAGAAATGAACACTCACCATGAATCTGTTAAGAGGCAGCATATCAAAGTTCACAGTCACCTTTCATGCCAAAAAAGTTACTGATTTTTGCTTTAGTACGAGGAAAAGTAATGTCCCTGTTCTTAAAAAATGCTAATAGGACCTAATGCTAGTGCATATGTAAGTAATTGAATTGTACTTTCTCTGAATGTTTTGGAACAACTTCCTATTGAAGAGCTATTTGACAGAATGTGGTTGAAAGGACAGTCAACTAAATGCAAGGGAAATTTTTAGGCTTCACAAACTAGTCATAAGTGCAAAAGATTAGATATAAATGAGTAAGTTTATGACAGTCATTAATGGACTGTGTGTGAAGGGACAATCCTTTAAAATTGATATGAAGTGGAATGTGCATAGATTGAGGGGTAGTTTACTATACTGTTATGAGAACATATGAACCACCTTGCTCAAACATCAACAATAGTAACACTGCCTTTAAGACTACTTCTAACCTTTGAGTCACCTTAGATAGCTTTCACAAAATAGTTTCTAGACACTTTGATTCTGTGATGGAAAATACCTTAGAGACCTAATGCCCTTTTGAGACTCTATCCCACCTTGATAGCCACAAGTCATCATTTATAGATACATACAAGCTTCTAGAGATATACCAAAAGAATGCTTTGCTTACCATACGTGAATAAGAGACATAGAATCACAATAGAAAAGGAATCCAAATCTATTTTCTCACTATAAATATGATTCCCCAGTCTTACCTGTAAAGCTATGTGTTGTTGAGCCTAAGCTAAGACATTCTCTTGGTTTGGTTTTGGTTGACCACTACTATGAGAAGGAAATAAGATGGAATCAATTAGATTGTCAGAAGTATAGATTAAAAGTAAATAATATAGATTCAATTGTATTATAGCCTCATGCATATCTATACCTGGTTGTAACACGACGAACAATCAAAGTTTTATCTCCCAATTTAGGGAAGCACATTCAATGTCTGTCATAGTTGGATCCTAATATTTTTGATAAAAGTAATTAGCATCTTGAAAATGACAAGAAATAATGATGCTTGTATCAGAGTACTGAAAATGCGATTTCAAATAAAATTTGTTAAGAACTTACAAAAATATCAGCATAAAGGCTCACCTGGTAGACGCAAAACCCATAACCTTTTGAATTCCTGGTATCTCTATCTTTACATTCACCTATGCATTCACCTATGTTGTATGTAAAATTTCAGATCTTTTTCATCTTGTCTACTATGATATCAAAAACAGACTTAAAAACAAATGTGAAAAATTTGAAGGTTCTTATTTAAATTCACCATTCTCATAACTGAATTTCTTGTGTATTCGTAGTCACAGCACCATATAATGAAATAATTAGGAATTACTTAATAGTTGTCATTAGTAGGTGGAAAATTAGTTTGAGAACACTAATTGTATCAATCTATTGGAAAATTAGTTTGAGAACACTAATTGTATCAATATATTGAGATAAACAATGAAAATAGACTATTAATTTACAACAATTTATTTTAGAACGAGTTTGTTTTGCATAAAGATCTGGGGTTTTTAACAATATTACCTATTTGCTTGCAGATGACCCACGGGTTGAAGAAAATAGAAACTAGGGCATAATATTTTCTGCATATCCTCATCATTAAAAAGCTAATACAATGGCCACTTCCTGCCACACCCATTGTAAGCTTTCCCACCAAAAGAAGCTGCATCCCGAGTGCAACGCCATGGCTATAGTAGCAGATGAGAGAGCCAACTCAGAACCATCGAAAAGATGGGAAAAAGAAATAGTTTTAATGGCTATAGCAGTAGACACGAGAGAGAGCCATCAAAAAGATGAGAAGAAACATCAATTTTAATTTTAGGGAAAAGGTGTGGGAAAATTAATTATATTTTTAGGGAAAAGGTAATTTTTCTATTGTCTTAATTTGAGACAATATAAAATTAAAACTAGCACTTGCACCTATAGGAGGTTCAAGAATAAGCCGATCGGAAATTGAACGTAAAATTTAAATGTGTTTTAATATTGCATTAAATGAAGTATTACACTCATTGCAATTATAAGAATGACATATATGCAACTTAACTGAAACACTATGATATCATTTTAACTGTACAATTTTAATTCAAGTGGTATTCAAGTTAGGTGATATTTCTAAGGTCCAAATTGAACGAAATAATGGATAACAATTATTGTAGATGAAATGACAAATTTGAAAGCAATGAGCAACATACTCTAAGCAATTGCAATCTCTATTGTATAACACCCTTTTAATTCTTTTTAGGTTGGTAAAATAGTAGAAAGAACAACAAAAGTTATAAATTCGCCAATATGTCTTCAAAACCATATTTGTACAAACCTAAGCTCTCAAGGAAGGTAAAATTGTTGTAAAACCCAAGCTTCATTGTTGTTATTGTAAATACATATATCAAAAGACCAAACAAAACATGCCAAGGGAGTATACCAATCCTCAAAGAATTTGGTGTATGAGGAAAGAATAAACAAAAGAATCCAACCAACCTCTAAAAAAGAAACAAAACAACCTTTGTATCTATCGTTTTTAGGGAAAAATAATTCCCTAAATTTAAGTTGTTTATTCAAATTCACAAAAGGATTTCACTTTGAAGGGAATGAACAACAATGTCATTGACATTTACAAGTATAGGAAAATAAGAACCTTTTCTAAGTGAACTTCTAATTTTTTCACATTAAAGGAAAGTTCCATCATTCCAAAATTGGTTTCCATAAGAAATGTGATAAAAATTATTAATCTTAGAATATTTCCAATGAAAATATTCTTGTAAATTAATCCTAGAATTTTTTTGGGAAAGTTGGAAAATATTATAAGCACTACATTTATTCATAACAAACATAAGTCTAGAGGAAGATAAAAGCTTGAATAGAAATCTAACAATCAATATTGCATAGTATTGAACCTACTCCATTATTGAACTATATCGTAGTCTAGATGATCAACAAAGAGAGACCCACATGATAGAAATGGTATTGCAGGATAGAGGAGGGATGTCTCTTATTAAATGGCTTGTAAATGTGTGGCATAAACCAAATCTATGTCGTAAATTATAGAAGAAAAACAAAATCTAAACATGTTCTAAAGTTTTAAAATAATATCTATTCCCTTTAAATTAATCCTTTAAAAGACATTAGCTAGTATCTTCACTTTTTGCTTTTAAGTGGGGGTGACTATAAAAAGACAATTACATCTTTATTAAAAAGGGACAACACATCATACTAATTTTTAAGAAAATAATACTCTCTTCTCTAGCAATTCACCATGGGAATCACTGCCATGACAAATTCACCTCAAGGAAAATTCACCACTAGCAATTCACCTCGACTGAAAATTCATCATCGCAGAGAAAATTTGATTTGAATTGTGGTGGTGAATTTTCCTTTGAGATGAATTTTCATGGTGGTGAATTTTCCCGCACCTATAAGTATACTTTTATGAAATAAAAGTAATTAAAAATATATTTTTTAATTCTACTCATAGAACTCATTGTTGTTGGCCTTAGATTTTCATGTATTGTGTGTGGCCCTTAACACCATTTTTAATTAATATTAAATTTATTAGACTATATAGACATAAGTCTAGTTGCATACATAGATTCTAAATTATGTATTCTAAAAGGAAATTGACATGAAGGCAAAAATTCTCATAATTAGAAATCATGCAATAGACATTATTAATAAAAAATAGTAATTATCATAATAGACATGTTCTAAAGTTTTAAAATAGTATCTATTCCCTTTAAATTAATCCTTTAAAAGACATTAGCTAGTATCTTCACTTCTTGCTTTTAAGTGGGGGTGATTCGAAAGCCATGATGTTCACCAATTACTTCTCAATCATTTCGTACAAAAGTTGATGTTGCAAAAAAACAAATAACAAAACCACATAAGAATGTCAAAAAGTGTTTAACCAAAATTGACAAAATTGGATCTTGGTCTTCAAGGTTACAGTTGGTTACTACATAAAGCCGTAGTATTATTAAAGTTGTTGTCAATGTGTTTGGATACTACAGGCAATATAGTTTATGTTTTTTGAAATAAATTAAAAATTTAATAGATTTTAAACTAATAAATCATGCACAGTAATTTGTGTTGCCAATACCTAAAAATTACCTTTTCTTTTGATTCTCTTTTTTGAAGCCTTTGTCATCATTTGTGCAGATAATTTTTCCTATTTTTTTAGTCATTTGTGTAGATTTTTAAAGTTTAAAAGCTTAATAGTTGTTCTATTTTTTTGTTGTTTATATCTACCAATGATATATGAACATAGATATCTAAATAGTACAATCAAGAAAACATCAAATAGATCAATAGATATTGTTTTTGCATAATAAAGATGTTTCATATTCTGAATATAATCCATCTCAATCCACAAAGGCTAATTATACTAGAACTTTAAATAAAAGGTAGCAAGAAAGCTTGCAAATAATGAGTGTTCTTTCATAATGACATGAATTCCAAATAATTGGAGTTCCCTTACATAAGACGTTCAATTAATATAAAGGAAAAGTAAAGGTACATTCAAATTTGAAGCCATATCATAAGGATTTAGGTGCATTCAATTACAATCCTAGAAAAGAAAATCCACATTCAAATTTGAAGGAGTGTAATTGCAAATATTGCTATGAAAATCTACAAATGAGTATCTAGTTTGTGAAAGGAAATTATCTCGAGAAAATATGGAGTTGGGACTTAATGTCGAAATAAAATATGACATAAATGAGGAACTCCAATGGCATTTAGTGCTAGCAAAATGGTTGAGTTGTGAGAGTGTTTGGTTTATTTTGTTGTTGCTTTTATGTATTTGCATACTTGTAGGAAATTTGTTAGAAAGAGAAAAGATGTTTTTTTGGTCATGTTTTAGAGCAAGTTGATATTAATGTTTCATGTGTAGTGTATGACTACTTTTTTGAAAGAAGGAATTTGGATTAATCATTGGAGACACTTTGTAACTAAGTATGCAATGAGGGTTTTTTGGTTGGAAGTGGGAAAAATGTAGTTGATAAAATCAAAGTAACTAACCTATAGTTCTTTTTTGTATTAGTGTTCATTCAAGATTTTGAATTTGATAATGCCAATAAGCGTTCTTCTTCTTGCTTTCGATGAGCTACCTATGGACTTTGTTGCATGCGTCCATATCATTGAAATGTGAAGGCTAGTTTTATGCATAGGTTTGCAAGTTCACACACTCTAGAAATAGTTGTTAATGTGACATGTCATACTGATCTACATTGTTGATATTGATTGTTGCCTTTTCAAGTGTTAGGCTTTGTGATTTGTGTATTATTAAGGCCCATGCCATTTTGAGTGGGATTTGACGGCAGACACCATGACTAAAAGGGGAAATAAGTACATTTTTTAGAATATTATTGTAATTTTATTCCACAAAAACAAAATATTTATTCCACAAAAACTATTAATTAGTAATTTTATTTGTAATATTTAATTATTAATTATGGCAGGCTATGATAAAAAATAAGGTCTTGACAAATATTTTAGAGTATGTTTATTAAAATAAAAATTATGGCCAAGATTTTAATAATGAGCACATTTATTTAGTCATTTAGTTGTGATTTTACCCAATGACCAAATTAGTCACTTATAAATGACCAAATTAGTCATTTATTTGTCAAATTCTACTAGTGTTAGTCACGTGACTAAAAATTTTAGTCATGTAGTCATTTATTTGCCAAATTCCACTAGTGATATCAATTTATTTAATTTAGTCATTTAGCCTTTTTGAATTTAAACCAATTTTAAATTCCCTCTTTTCTCTCCCCTTGTCATATCCTCCATAACCCTCTTCTAATTTGGATTAGTTTAATTAATCCATGATTAGGATGTGCACAACTTTAATCAGGATTAATGTCACATCCTCCATCTTTGGCCACTTGTCTCTAATCCTTCATTAATCTTCTTAATCACCCATTTGCACAACCTTAATCTAATCCTCATTTCATTTATGGTATGTCCTCCAAGTTAACCTTTCATAAATGTTTTCTTTATTAAGCCATGACCTATTCCCCATGTGAATTAAAAATTTACATTTATTCATTCAATGCTACCCTCTTCCCCATGAAGGTTGTGAAATTCTAAATCCTCTCATAAGTCACATCACTCACATGGGACAAGGACCTCCTTTATGAGGACCTTGTCTTATCCTCAAGATACTTCCAATCATGTGAATTTAAAATTCACATTTATTATCCCAAAAACTTTTCTCTTCCCCATGATGATTAGTGAGGAATTTTAAAATTCCTCACTTGTCACCATCCTTCCCACATGGGGACAAGAACCTCCTTTTTGAGGAATTATTCCTCTAATCCCAAGGTACTTGCAACTACATCCACCTCAGATGTCCTCTCTCCACCTCGCATGTCCTTTTTCCACCTCATTTTCCACATGGAAAGATGTGAGGGTTTGTGAGTCCTCAACTCACCACAACCCTCCATCTTGTCCATGTTGTCTAAATCCTAGCCATTCAAATCTCTAGAGACTCTTCCCCTAAAATAGAGGATGGTGTCTCATTTTTCCTAAAACAAACACATTCAAACAATCTAGCACTCTCAAGCTTAAGCATTCAATCACTTGCATTTTTCATTCTCCATTGTTGCACTTCAAGCTTGCATTCCATTTAATCTCATACATCTATCAAAACACCCACATCCATTATTGCATTCTCCACCCAATCTAGAGCATGTTGCATATAATTTTAGTCTAGTTTCCATCAAGGAGCACACAAGCAATTGACATCAAAGGTTCAACCAAAAGGATCAACTTGAGCAAGGTATATCTTTTTTTTTATCTTTCGCTTGTTCAAGTTCAACTAGGCTTATCTCAAAGTGTTGCTTTGTGTAGTTTCTCCTTGTTGCATTTTTGCTATTTTTGCATCCTTTAGGGTAGGAAATCACGCATGTCAAAAATGTGTGTAGCATTATTTCCTACCCTAAAAGATGCAAAACAAAAAAAATGCAACAAGGAGAAACAACACAAAGCAACACTTCGAGATAAGCCTAGTTCAACTTGAACAAGTGAAAGATAAAAATAAAGATATACCTTGCTCAAGTTGATCATTTTGGTTGGCCCTTTGATTTTTATTTTTTGAGTGCTCCTTGATGGCAACTAGACTAAAATGATATGCAACATGCTCTAGATTGGGTGGAGAATGCAATAATGGATGTGGGTGTTTTGATAGATGTATTAGATTGAATGGAATGAAAGCTTGAAGTACAACAATGGAGGATGAAAAATGCAAGTGGTTGAATGCTTAAGCTTGAGAGTGCTAGATTGCTTGAATGTGTGTGTTTTAAGAAAAATGAGACCCCATCCTCTATTTTATGGGAAGAGTCTCTAGAGATTTGAATGGGTAGGATGTAGCCAACATGTACAAGATGGAGGGTTGTGGTGAGTTGAGGACTCACGAGCCCTCACATCTTGCCATGTAGAAAATGAGGTGGAAAAAGGACATGTGAGGTGGAGAGAGGACATGTGAGGTGGGGGTACTTGCAAGTACCTTGGAATTAGGGGAAGATTTCTTTAAAAAGGAAGTTCTTGTCCCCATGTGGGAAGGATGGTGATAAGTGAGGAATTTTAAAATTCCTCACTAATCATCATGGGGAAGAGAGAATTTGTTGGGATAATAAATGTGAATTTTAAATTCACATGATTGGAAGTATCTTGAGGATAAGAAAAGGTCCTCATAAAGGAGGTCCTTGTCCCATGTGAGTGATGTGACTTATGAGAGGATTTGAATTTCCCAACAACCTTCATGGGGAAGAGGGTAGCATTGAATGAATAAGTGTGAGTTTTTAATTCACATGGGGAATAGGTCATGGCTTAATAAAGAAAACACTTATGAAAAGTTGACTTAGTGGACATACCAAAAATGGCATGAGGATTAGATTAAGGTTGTGCAAACAGGTTATTAGGAAGACTAGTGAAGGATTAGAGACAAGTGGTCAAACATGGAGGATGTGACATTAATCCTAATTAAAGGTGTGCACATCCTAATCATGGATTAATTAAACTAATCCAGATTAGAAGAGGGTTATGGAGGATGTGACAAGGGGAGACAAAAGACAAAATTTTAAATTGATTTAAATTCAAAAAGGATAAATGACTAAATTAAATAAATTGATATATGTATTTAATTTAGAGAAGAAGGGATGAAAGGTTAAATTAAATACTTTAGAACCCTTAGAGGAAGGGGAAATATTAATTAAATAAGTCATTTAATGAACATTGATGAAATAGATGAATAAAGGAGAAAAACTTGACCATATGGGAGTGGTCAAATTTGGATGTCTACAATAATAGATATCCATTCCTAAAAAATATTTGTTTTAGTCTAGTTTTTGCTTTGACACTATGTACTTTATACCTAAGCCTAGATTAAGTCAAAGTGGATTTTTTCATTTTTGAGTAGGTTAAAAACACCTTTTTTTTCACATCACCACTTTTTGGACCCCCATGATCTTGCACAAACCCTACCCCTAAACCCTAATCCCTATCAAAGTATTAAAATTATTTATCTAAGCATCCCTTTTAGCCATTTATTTCCATAATTCCATCTTCCACCATGATTTTATAGTTTTCCATCCTATCATCCTTTTTCACTAAACCCCACTCTTTCTCTCACCTACATGCTTTTTGTCAAAGTTTCAGCCTCCCCTTACTTGAGTACCTTTCCCATGGTACTCTAAAACTCTAGCCACCCACCTCTAAAATCTCCACTTCTTTGTACTATTTACCTCATCTACCTCTTGAAATGACCTAGAATGCCACAAATGGTTATTTTCATACTACAATTGCTACATAAGTATTTTTTTCTAAAAAAAATATTTTATCTCTTGGCATAATTTCAAGTGACTCTTAGGCCATGGATAAAGATGACAACTATTTTTTACCATTAATGTAGAAAAAAATAATAGATCACATAAAAAAAAATTACCTCATACCTCTTGGGTACATATAGGCATGCATGAACATGATTTCAAGTGTGCTCCAAGGGAAAATGGTGCTTGATAGGTATTAACATTTTCTATAGTATACCCATCATGATATTATGCAATTAAATAAAAAAAATTATATCCTTTCTTGTGGGTATTAATGTTATAGATAATTCATTTGGAATAATAATCTCCATTCTACAGAAAAACCATAACTAAGAAACTATTTTGAACCCTTATGTATTCAAGAAACTAGATCTGAGGATGAAAAGCCTTAAGTTTTATAGAGATTAAAGGATGTAAACCATTTGATTTTTAGTATTAGAGGATGAAATACCTTTGTCTTGGTACATTTATCTCATCTATATTTCATGACTAAGCTTTCATGGTTGTATATTTTGGTAGTAGTAATTTTGTATATTTTATATTTTATCATAGGTGCAAGTAGTGTATGTTCAATTTGTTTTTGATAAGGAAAAGTAGGTTTTGAAAGGGCCTCTAAACCTTTTACAATGGAGAGAATATGTAAGAAAGACTAAACCAATAAAGCCCACAACCCAAAAAAACAAAATGCTAACAACAAAAATAACTAGGAAACTCGTTAGCAATCTCTACAACAAAACATTAGCAACAAGGTTGACCATGCAAAAGAAACAATAAAGCTACAACAATTTTTCAAGAACATTGGCCAAGGCCATATTTTCCTCAATGACCCCCTCATTCATCTCCATCACATCCTTGAGCTCCTCAAACGAAATAGCATTCCTTTTCTTGGTCTTGCTCCTCATTCTCAAACATGGGCCAACATCCATGTTCCTCTCCACAACAAGACCAATATCCTTAGTCTTATCCACCAGATTCATGAAATTGACATCCTCCATGGGATTCTCTAGATCACCCAGATCTAGAGACTTACTAGTCCATTTTATGGCTTTCTCATTTAAAACAGAGAGGCCCTTAGTAGTCATTTTCAAGGAATTGTTACTGATGTTAACCATAGTCTTCAAATCATTAGAAATCTTACTAATTTTCTGCTCAATGTTAATAAACCTCTCCTTAAAGGCTTATGGATAGCTAATTCTAGGGAAGTAATCCTCTCCTCGTGAGTTTTACCAAGACAATCAACATCATAACAAGTTCATCAAGCATAACATTCATGGTCTTAACCCTACTTTTGATAAAAAAATTCCTTCTAGTTGCTATGCACCAACACCACAAACATCTTGCCAATTCTTAAGTTGAACATTGAGCTTCTTGACTTTCAAGAAAAGCCACTTCACCAACAAGAGCAAGTTGTGAGCTCCATCCTCAACCATCCTATAGAACATGCCCATGTTAACCTCATCCCAATTGACTAGTGGCACAGCTTGAGAACCAACATTCTCCACGGGATCCTCCCGAGCCTCCTCTTTATCCTCCATTTCCTCCTAAACAAGGGAATACTCCACTTCAATCACCTCAAATTTAACCCAGTGCTTGTTTGGCATGTTTTCCAAGTCTGCCAAAATTTCCAGTTGCTTTTCCTTCA
>VDFB02058242.1:549303827-549441495 GCA_007258455.2 Sequoia sempervirens
GAGATTGTAATGTTTCGACAATCGAGATGAATGCATGTGGAAAGAAACTATCAAAAATATCATTCTAATGCAAAAGTATAGTCCAAGAATGGCAAGGAAGGATGGGCATTTCCAACTAACGAAGGAAAGGGTTCAGGGGTAGACTTCAAGCAACATGAAGACCCTAAAAGCGTATCACCTTACAAGTAGGGCATATGAATTTTTGAAGATTACAATAGTCTATAAGCAAATATTCAGATAGCATACATCAATATTCTCATGAGTTGGGTCATTTGTTAGAGTATGTGTTCCTAGAAATGAACACTCACCATGAATTTGTTAAGAGGCAGCATATCAAATTTCAAAGTCACCTTTCATGCCAAAAAAGTTACTGATTTTGGCTTCAGTACGAGGCAAAGTAATGTCCCCATTCTTCAAAAATGCTAATAGGACCTAATGCAAGTGCATATGTAAGTAATTGAATTGTACTTTCTCTGAATGTTTTGGAACAACTTCTTATTGAAGAGCTATTTGACAGAATGTGGTTGAAAGGACAGTCAACTAAATGCAAGGGAAATTTCTAGGCTTCACAAATTAGTCATAAATGCAAAAGATTAGTTATAAATGAGTAAGTTTATGATAGTCATTAATGGACTGTGTGTGAAGGGACAGTCCTTTAAAATCGATATGAAGTGGAATGTGCATAGATTGAGGGGTAGTTTACTATACTGTTATGAGAAAATAGGAACCACCTTGCTCAAACATCACAATAGTAACCCTACCTTTAAGACTACTTCTAACCTTTGAGTCACCTTAGATAGCTTTCACAAAACAGTTTCTAGAAACTTTGATTCTCTGATGGAAAACACCTTGGAGACCTAATGCCCTTTTAAGACTCTATCCCACCTTGATAGCCACAAGTCATCATTTATAGATACATACAAAAGAAATCATCAAACAAGTGACAGTCTTAACAGTCATTAAGGAAGACAACCTATTGAAAGAGACAACATATAAGAGGTTGAAAGCATAGGAGGCAGATTTATAGATGGTATAAGAAAGAATAATAGTTCACTATGAAATGAAGACAAATTTGGGGAGACTCTACACATAGGCAATCAAGCATAATGAGGCTAGTGATCAAGAGATAGAGGATGACAGTCACATTGCAAAAGATTCAATAATAGTGATAAGAGATTGTAAAGTTTGGACAGTCAAGATGAATGCATGTGGAAAGAAATAGTCAAAAATATCATTCTAATGCAAAAGTATAGTCCAAGAATGGCAAGGAAGGATGGGCATTGCCAACTAACAAAGGAAAGGGTTCAGAGGCAGACTTCAAGCAAAGCAATAATGGTTCACCTCAAGCAACATGAAGACCCTAAAAGTGTATCACCTTACAAGCAGGGCATATGAATTTTTGAAGATTACAATAGTCTATAAGCAAAGATTCAGATAGCATACATCAATATTCTCATGAGTTGGGTCATTTGTTAGAGTATGTGTTCCTAGAAATGAACACTCACCATGAATCTGTTAAGAGGTAGCATATCAAAGTTCACAGTCACCTTAATTCATGCCAAAAAAGTTATTGATTTTGGCTTCAGTACGAGGAAAAGTAATGTCCCTGTTCTTCAAAAATGCTAATAGGACCTAATTCAAGTGCATATTTAAGTAATTGAATTGTACTTTCTCTGAATGTTTTGGAACAACTTCCTATTGAAGAGCTATTTGACAGAATGTGGTTGAAAGGACAGTCAACTAAATGCAAGGGAAACTTTTAGGCTTCACAAATTAGTCATAAATGCAAAAGATTAGTTATAAATGAGTAGGTTTATGACAATCATTAATGGATTGTGTGTTAAGGGACAGTCCTTTAAAATTGATATGAAGTGGAATGTGCATAGATTGAGGGGTAGTTTACTATAATGTTATGAGAACATAGGAACCACCTTGCTCAAACATCAACAATAGTAACCCTACCTTTAAGACTACTTCTAACCTTTGAGTCACCTTAGATAGCTTTCACAAAACAGTTTCTAGACACTTTGATTTTGTGATGGAAAACACCTTGGAGACCTAATGCCCTTTTAAGACTCTATCCCACCTTGACAGCCACAAGTCATCATTTATAGATACATACAAAAGAAATCATCAAACAAGTGACAGTCTTAACAGTCATTAAGGAAGACAACCTATTGAAAGAGACAACATATAAGAGGTTGAAAGCATAGGAGGCATATTTATAGATGGTATAAGCAAGAATAATAGTTCACTATGCAATGAAGACAAATCTGGGGAGACTCTACACACCAGAAATCAAGCATAATGAGGCTAGTGATCAAGAGATAGAGGATGACAGTCACATTGCAAAAGATTCAATAATAGTGATAAGAGATTGTAAATTTTGGACAGTCAAGATGAATGCATGTGGAAAGAAACAGTCAAAAATATCATTCTAATGCAAAAGTATAGTCCAAGAATGGAAAGGAAGGATGGGCATTGCCAACTAACAAAGGAAAGGGTTCAGGGGCAGACTTCAAGCAAAGCAATAATGGTTCACCTCAAGCAACATGAAGACCCTAAAAGCGTATCACCTTACAAGCAGGGCATATGAATTTTTGAAGATTACAATAGTCTATAAGCAAAGATTTAGATAGCATACATCAATATTTTCATGAGTTGGGTCCTTTGTTAGAGTATGTGTTCCTAGAAATGAACACTCACCATGAATCTGTTAAGAGGCAGCATATCAAAGTTCACAGTCACCTTAATTCATGCCAAAAAAGTTACTGATTTTGGCTTCAGTACGAGGAAAAGTAATGTCCCTGTTCTTCAAAAATGCTAATAGGACCTAATTCAAGTGCATATTAAAGTAATTGAATTTTACTTTCTCTGAATGTTTTGGAACAACTTCCTATTGAAGAGATATTTGACAGAATGTGGTTGAAAGGATAGGCAACTAAATGCAAGGGAAACTTTTAGGCTGCACGAATTAGTCATAAATGCAAAAGATTAGTTATAAATGAGTAAGTTTATGACAGTCATTAATGGACTGTGTGTGAAGGGACAATCCTTTAAAATTGATATGAAGTGGAATGTGCATAGATTGAGGGGTAGTTTACTATACTGTTATGAGAACATAGGAACCACCTTGCTCAAACATCAACAATAGTAACCCTACCTTTAAGACTACTTCTAACCTTTGAGTCACCTTAGATAGCTTTCACAAAATAGTTTCTAGACACTTTGATTTTGTGATGGAAAACACCTTGGAGACCTAATGCCCTTTTAAGACTCTATCCCACCTTGATAGCCACAAGTCATCATTTATAGATACATACAAAAGAAATCATCAAACAAGTGACAATATTAACAGTCATTAAGGAAGACAACCTATTGAAAGAGACAACATATAAGAGTTTGAAAGCATAGGAGGCGTATTTTACAGATGGTATAAGCAAGAATAATCTGGGGAGACTCTACACACAGGCAATCAAGCATAATGAGGCTAGTGATCAAGAGATAGGGGATGACAACCACATTGCAAAAGATTCAATAATAGTGATAAGAGATTGTAAAGTTTGGACAATCAAGATAAAAGAAATAGTCAAAAATATCATTCTAATGCAAAAGTACAGTCCAAGAATGGCTAGGAAGGATAGGCATTGCTAACTAACAAAGGAAAGGGTTCAGGGGCATACTTCAAGCAAAGCAATAATGGTTCACCTTGCAAGAAGGGCATATGAATTTTTGAAGATTACAATAGTCTATAAGCAAAGATTCAGATAGCATACATCAATATTCTCATGTGTTGGGTCATTTGTTAGAGTATGTGTTCCTAGAGATGAACACTCACCATGAATCTGTTAAGAGGCAGCATATCAAAGTTCACAGTCACCTTTCATGCCAAAAAAGTTACTGATTTTTCCTTTAGTATGAGGAAAAGTAATGTCCCTATTCTTCAAAAATTCTAATAGGACCTAATGCAAGTGCATATATAAGTAATTGAATTGTACTTTCTCTGAATGTTTTGGAACAACTTCCTATTGAAGAGCTATTTGACAGAATGTGGTTGAAAGGACAATCAACTAAATGCAAGGGAAATGTTTAGGCTTGACAAATTAGTCATAAGTGCAAAAGATTAGATATAAATGAGTAATTTTATGACAATGATTAATGGACTTTGTGTGAAGGGACATTCCTTTAAAATTGATATGAAGTGGAATGTGCATAGATTGAGGGGTAGTTTACTATATTGTTATGAGAACATAGGAACCACCTTGCTCAAACATCAACAATAGTAACCCTACCTTTAAGACTAATTCTAACCTTTGAGTCACCTTAGATAGCTTTCACAAAATAGTTTCTAGACACGTTGATTCTGTGATGGAAAACACCTTGGAGACCTAATGCCCTTTTAAGACTCTATCCCACCTTGATAGCCACAAGTCATCATTTATAGATACATACAAGTTTCTACAGATATACCAAAAGAATGCTTTGCTTACCATACATGAATAAGAGATATAGAATCACAATAGAAAAGGAATCCAAATCTATTTTCTCACTATAAAGATGATTCACTAGTCTTACCTGTAAAGCTATGTGTTGTTGAGCCTGAGCTAAGACATTCTCTTGGTCTAGTTTTGGTTGACCACTGCTATGAGAAGGAAATAAGATGGAATCAATTAGATTGTCAGAAGTACAGATTAAAAACAAATAATATAGATTCAATTGTATTATAGCCTCATGCATATCTATACCTGGCTATAGCACGGCGAATAATCAAAGTTTTATCTCCCAATTTAGGGAAGCACATGCAATTTCTGTCACAGTTGGATCCTAATATTTTTGATAAAAGTAATTAGCATCTTGAATATGAAAATAAATAATGATGCTTGTGTCAGAGTACTGAAAATGCCATTTCAAATAATTTTTTTTAAGAACTTACAAAAATATCAGCATAAAGGCTCACCTGGTAGATGCAAAACCCATTAATTCTTGGTATCTCTATCTTTACATTCACCTATGCATTCACCTATGTTGTATGTAAAATTTCATATATTTTTCATCTTGTCTACTATAATATCAAAAATAGACTTGAAAACAAATGTGAAAAATTTGAAGGTTCTTATTTAAATTCACCATTCTCATAACTAAATTTCTTGTGTATTCGTAGTCACACCACCATATAATGAAATAATTAGGAATGACTTAATAGTTGTCATTAGTAGGTGGAAAATTAGTTTGAGAACACTAATTGTATCAATCTATTGAGATAAACAATGAAAATAGACTATTAATTTACAACAATCTATTTTAGAACGAGTTTGTTTTGCATAAAGATCTGGGGCTTTTAACAATATTACTTGTTTGCTTGCAGATGACCCACGGGTTGAAGAAAACAGCAGCTAGGGCATAATATTTTCTACATATCCTCATCATTAAAAAGCCAATACAATGACCACTTCTCGCCACACCCATTGTAAGCTTTCCCACCAAAAGAAGCTACATCCCAAGTGCAACATCGTGGCTATAGCAGCAGATGAGAGAGCCAACTCAGAACCATCGAAAAGATGGGAAAAAATAACAGTTTTAATGGCTATAGTAGCAGACGCGAGAGAGAGCCATCGAAAAGATGAGAAGAAACATCAGTTTTAATTTTAGGGAAAAGGTGTGGGAAAATTAATTATATTTTTAGGGAAAAGGTATTTTTTCTATTGTCTTAATTTGAGACAATATAAAATTAAAACTAGCACTTGCACCTATAGGAGGTTCAAGAATAAGCCGATAGGAAATTGAACGTAAAATTTAAATGTGTTTTAATATTGCATTAAATGAAGTATTACACTCATTGCAATTATAAGAATGACCTATATGCAACTTAACTGAAACACTATGATATCATTTTAACTGTACAATTTTAATTCAAGTGGTATTCAAGTTAGGTGATATTTCTAAGGTCCAAATTGAACATAATAATGGATAACAATTATTGTAGATGAAATGACAAATTTGAAAGCAATGAGCAGCGACTCTAAGCAATTGCAATCTATATTGTATAACACCCTTTTAATTCTTTTTAGGTTGGTAAAATAGTAGAAAGAACAACAAAAGTTATAAATTCGCCAATATGTCTTCAAAACCATATTTGTACAAACCTAAGCTCTCAAGGAAGGTAAAATTATCCAAAAACCCAAGCTTCATTGTTGTTATTGCAAATACATATATCAAAAGACCAAACAACACATGCCAAAGGAGTATACCAATCCTCAAAGAATTTGGTGTATGAGGAAAGAATAAACAAAAGAATCCAACCAACCTCTAAAAAAGAAACAAAACAACCTTTGTATCTATCATTTTTGGGGGAAAATAATTCCCTAAATTTAAGTTGTTTATTCAAATTCACAAATGGATTTCACTTTGAAGGGAATGAACAACAATGTCATTGACATTTACAAGTATAGGAAGATAAGAACCTTTTCTAAGTGAACTTCTAATTTTGTCACATTAAAGGAAAGTTCCATCATTCCAAAATTGGTTTCCATAAGAAATGTGATAAAAATTATTAATCTTAGAATATTTCCAATGAAAATATTCTTGTAAATTAATCCTAGAAATTTTTTGGGAAGTTGGAAAATCTTATAAGCACTACATTTATTCATAACAAACATAAGTCTAGAGGAAGATAAAAGCTTGAATAGAAACCTAACAATCAATATTGCATAGTATTGAACCTACTCCATTATTGAACTATATCGTAGTCTAGATGATCAACAAAGAGAGACCCACATGATAGAAATGGTATTGCAGGATAGAGGAGGGATGTCTCTTATTAAATGGCTTGTAAATGTGTGGCATAAACCAAATCTATGTCGTAAATTATAGAAGAAAAACAAAATCTAAACATGTTCTAAAGTTTTAAAATAATATCTATTCCCTTTAAATTAATCCTTTAAAAGACATTAGCTAGTATCTTCACTTTTTGCTTTTAAGTGGGGGTGACTATAAAAAGACAATTACATCTTTATTAAAAAGGGACAACACATCATACTAATTTTTAAGAAAATAATACTCTCTTCTCTAGCAATTCACCATGGGAATCACTGCCATGACAAATTCACCTCAAGGAAAATTCACCACTAGCAATTCACCTCGACTGAAAATTCATCATCGCAGAGAAAATTTGATTTGAATTGTGGTGGTGAATTTTCCTTTGAGATGAATTTTCATGGTGGTGAATTTTCCCACACCTATAAGTATACTTTTATGAAATAAAAGTAATTAAAAATATATTTTTTAATTCTACTCATAGAACTCATTGTTGTTGGCCTTAGATTTTCATGTATTGTGTGTGGCCCTTAACACCATTTTTAATTAATATAAAATTTATTAGACTATATAGACATAAGTCTAGTTGCATACATAGATTCTAAATTATGTATTCTAAAAGGAAATTGACATGAAGGCAAAAATTCTCATAATTAGAAATCATGCAATAGACATTATTAATAAAAAATAGTAATTATCATAATAGACATGTTCTAAAGTTTTAAAATAATATATATTCCCTTTAAATTAATCCTTTAAAAGACATTAGCTAGTATCTTCACTTTTTGCTTTTAAGTGGGGGTGATTCGAAAGCCATGATGTTCACCAATTACTTCTCATTCATTTTGTGCAAAAGTTGATGTTGCAAAAAAACAAATAACAAAACCACATAAGAATGTCAAAAAGTGTTTAACCAAAATTGAAAAAATTGGATCTTGGTCTTCAAGGTTACAGTTGGTTACTACATAAAGCAGTAGTATTATTAAAGTTGTTGTCAATGTGTTTGGATACTACAGGCAATATAGTTTATGTTTTTTGAAATAAATTTAAATTTAATAGATTTTAAACTAATAAATCATGCACAGTAATTTGTGTTGCCAATACCTACAAATTACCTTTTCTTTTGATTCTCTTTTTTGAAGCCTTTGTCATCATTTGTGCAGATAATTTTTCCTATTTTTTTAGTCATTTGTGTAGATTTTTAAAGTTTAAAAGCTTAATAGTTGTTCTATTTTTTTGTTGTTTATATCTACCAATGATATATGAACATAGATATCTAAATAGTACAATCAAGAAAACATCAAATAGATCAATAGATATTGTTTTTGCATAATAAAGATGTTTCATATTCTGAATATAATCCATCTCAATCCACAAAGGCTAATTATACTAGAACTTTAAATAAAAGGTAGCAAGAAAGCTTGCAAATAATGAGTGTTCTTTCATAATGACATGAATTCCAAATAATTGGAGTTCCCTTACATAAGACGTTCAATTAATATAAAGGAAAAGTAAAGGTACATTCAAATTTGAAGCCATATCATAAGGATTTAGGTGCATTCAATTACAATCCTAGAAAAGAAAATCCACATTCAAATTTGAAGGAGTGTAATTGCAAATATTGCTATGAAAATCTACAAATGAGTATCTAGTTTGTGAAAGGAAATTATCTCGAGAAAATATGGAGTTGGGACTTAATGTCGAAATAAAATATGACATAAATGAGGAACTCCAATGGCATTTAGTGCTAGCAAAATGGTTGAGTTGTGAGAGTGTTTGGTTTATTTTGTTGTTGCTTTTATGTATTTGCATACTTGTAGGAAATTTGTTAGAAAGAGAAAAGATGTTTTTTTGGTCATGTTTTAGAGCAAGTTGATATTAATGTTTCATGTGTAGTGTATGACTACTTTTTTGAAAGAAGGAATTTGGATTAATCATTGGAGACACTTTGTAACTAAGTATGCAATGAGGGTTTTTTGGTTGGAAGTGGGAAAAATGTAGTTGATAAAATCAAAGTAACTAACCTATAGTTCTTTTTTGTATTAGTGTTCATTCAAGATTTTGAATTTGATAATGCCAATAAGCGTTCTTCTTCTTGCTTTCGATGAGCTACCTATGGACTTTGTTGCATGCGTCCATATCATTGAAATGTGAAGGCTAGTTTTATGCATAGGTTTGCAAGTTCACACACTCTAGAAATAGTTGTTAATGTGACATGTCATACTGATCTACATTGTTGATATTGATTGTTGCCTTTTCAAGTGTTAGGCTTTGTGATTTGTGTATTATTAAGGCCCATGCCATTTTGAGTGGGATTTGACGGCAGACACCATGACTAAAAGGGGAAATAAGTACATTTTTTAGAATATTATTGTAATTTTATTCCACAAAAACAAAATATTTATTCCACAAAAACTATTAATTAGTAATTTTATTTGTAATATTTAATTATTAATTATGGCAGGCTATGATAAAAAATAAGGTCTTGACAAATATTTTAGAGTATGTTTATTAAAATAAAAATTATGGCCAAGATTTTAATAATGAGCACATTTATTTAGTCATTTAGTTGTGATTTTACCCAATGACCAAATTAGTCACTTATAAATGACCAAATTAGTCATTTATTTGTCAAATTCTACTAGTGTTAGTCACGTGACTAAAAATTTTAGTCATGTAGTCATTTATTTGCCAAATTCCACTAGTGATATCAATTTATTTAATTTAGTCATTTAGCCTTTTTGAATTTAAACCAATTTTAAATTCCCTCTTTTCTCTCCCCTTGTCATATCCTCCATAACCCTCTTCTAATTTGGATTAGTTTAATTAATCCATGATTAGGATGTGCACAACTTTAATCAGGATTAATGTCACATCCTCCATCTTTGGCCACTTGTCTCTAATCCTTCATTAATCTTCTTAATCACCCATTTGCACAACCTTAATCTAATCCTCATTTCATTTATGGTATGTCCTCCAAGTTAACCTTTCATAAATGTTTTCTTTATTAAGCCATGACCTATTCCCCATGTGAATTAAAAATTTACATTTATTCATTCAATGCTACCCTCTTCCCCATGAAGGTTGTGAAATTCTAAATCCTCTCATAAGTCACATCACTCACATGGGACAAGGACCTCCTTTATGAGGACCTTGTCTTATCCTCAAGATACTTCCAATCATGTGAATTTAAAATTCACATTTATTATCCCAAAAACTTTTCTCTTCCCCATGATGATTAGTGAGGAATTTTAAAATTCCTCACTTGTCACCATCCTTCCCACATGGGGACAAGAACCTCCTTTTTGAGGAATTATTCCTCTAATCCCAAGGTACTTGCAACTACATCCACCTCAGATGTCCTCTCTCCACCTCGCATGTCCTTTTTCCACCTCATTTTCCACATGGAAAGATGTGAGGGTTTGTGAGTCCTCAACTCACCACAACCCTCCATCTTGTCCATGTTGTCTAAATCCTAGCCATTCAAATCTCTAGAGACTCTTCCCCTAAAATAGAGGATGGTGTCTCATTTTTCCTAAAACAAACACATTCAAACAATCTAGCACTCTCAAGCTTAAGCATTCAATCACTTGCATTTTTCATTCTCCATTGTTGCACTTCAAGCTTGCATTCCATTTAATCTCATACATCTATCAAAACACCCACATCCATTATTGCATTCTCCACCCAATCTAGAGCATGTTGCATATAATTTTAGTCTAGTTTCCATCAAGGAGCACACAAGCAATTGACATCAAAGGTTCAACCAAAAGGATCAACTTGAGCAAGGTATATCTTTTTTTTTATCTTTCGCTTGTTCAAGTTCAACTAGGCTTATCTCAAAGTGTTGCTTTGTGTAGTTTCTCCTTGTTGCATTTTTGCTATTTTTGCATCCTTTAGGGTAGGAAATCACGCATGTCAAAAATGTGTGTAGCATTATTTCCTACCCTAAAAGATGCAAAACAAAAAAAATGCAACAAGGAGAAACAACACAAAGCAACACTTCGAGATAAGCCTAGTTCAACTTGAACAAGTGAAAGATAAAAATAAAGATATACCTTGCTCAAGTTGATCATTTTGGTTGGCCCTTTGATTTTTATTTTTTGAGTGCTCCTTGATGGCAACTAGACTAAAATGATATGCAACATGCTCTAGATTGGGTGGAGAATGCAATAATGGATGTGGGTGTTTTGATAGATGTATTAGATTGAATGGAATGAAAGCTTGAAGTACAACAATGGAGGATGAAAAATGCAAGTGGTTGAATGCTTAAGCTTGAGAGTGCTAGATTGCTTGAATGTGTGTGTTTTAAGAAAAATGAGACCCCATCCTCTATTTTATGGGAAGAGTCTCTAGAGATTTGAATGGGTAGGATGTAGCCAACATGTACAAGATGGAGGGTTGTGGTGAGTTGAGGACTCACGAGCCCTCACATCTTGCCATGTAGAAAATGAGGTGGAAAAAGGACATGTGAGGTGGAGAGAGGACATGTGAGGTGGGGGTACTTGCAAGTACCTTGGAATTAGGGGAAGATTTCTTTAAAAAGGAAGTTCTTGTCCCCATGTGGGAAGGATGGTGATAAGTGAGGAATTTTAAAATTCCTCACTAATCATCATGGGGAAGAGAGAATTTGTTGGGATAATAAATGTGAATTTTAAATTCACATGATTGGAAGTATCTTGAGGATAAGAAAAGGTCCTCATAAAGGAGGTCCTTGTCCCATGTGAGTGATGTGACTTATGAGAGGATTTGAATTTCCCAACAACCTTCATGGGGAAGAGGGTAGCATTGAATGAATAAGTGTGAGTTTTTAATTCACATGGGGAATAGGTCATGGCTTAATAAAGAAAACACTTATGAAAAGTTGACTTAGTGGACATACCAAAAATGGCATGAGGATTAGATTAAGGTTGTGCAAACAGGTTATTAGGAAGACTAGTGAAGGATTAGAGACAAGTGGTCAAACATGGAGGATGTGACATTAATCCTAATTAAAGGTGTGCACATCCTAATCATGGATTAATTAAACTAATCCAGATTAGAAGAGGGTTATGGAGGATGTGACAAGGGGAGACAAAAGACAAAATTTTAAATTGATTTAAATTCAAAAAGGATAAATGACTAAATTAAATAAATTGATATATGTATTTAATTTAGAGAAGAAGGGATGAAAGGTTAAATTAAATACTTTAGAACCCTTAGAGGAAGGGGAAATATTAATTAAATAAGTCATTTAATGAACATTGATGAAATAGATGAATAAAGGAGAAAAACTTGACCATATGGGAGTGGTCAAATTTGGATGTCTACAATAATAGATATCCATTCCTAAAAAATATTTGTTTTAGTCTAGTTTTTGCTTTGACACTATGTACTTTATACCTAAGCCTAGATTAAGTCAAAGTGGATTTTTTCATTTTTGAGTAGGTTAAAAACACCTTTTTTTTCACATCACCACTTTTTGGACCCCCATGATCTTGCACAAACCCTACCCCTAAACCCTAATCCCTATCAAAGTATTAAAATTATTTATCTAAGCATCCCTTTTAGCCATTTATTTCCATAATTCCATCTTCCACCATGATTTTATAGTTTTCCATCCTATCATCCTTTTTCACTAAACCCCACTCTTTCTCTCACCTACATGCTTTTTGTCAAAGTTTCAGCCTCCCCTTACTTGAGTACCTTTCCCATGGTACTCTAAAACTCTAGCCACCCACCTCTAAAATCTCCACTTCTTTGTACTATTTACCTCATCTACCTCTTGAAATGACCTAGAATGCCACAAATGGTTATTTTCATACTACAATTGCTACATAAGTATTTTTTTCTAAAAAAAATATTTTATCTCTTGGCATAATTTCAAGTGACTCTTAGGCCATGGATAAAGATGACAACTATTTTTTACCATTAATGTAGAAAAAAATAATAGATCACATAAAAAAAAATTACCTCATACCTCTTGGGTACATATAGGCATGCATGAACATGATTTCAAGTGTGCTCCAAGGGAAAATGGTGCTTGATAGGTATTAACATTTTCTATAGTATACCCATCATGATATTATGCAATTAAATAAAAAAAATTATATCCTTTCTTGTGGGTATTAATGTTATAGATAATTCATTTGGAATAATAATCTCCATTCTACAGAAAAACCATAACTAAGAAACTATTTTGAACCCTTATGTATTCAAGAAACTAGATCTGAGGATGAAAAGCCTTAAGTTTTATAGAGATTAAAGGATGTAAACCATTTGATTTTTAGTATTAGAGGATGAAATACCTTTGTCTTGGTACATTTATCTCATCTATATTTCATGACTAAGCTTTCATGGTTGTATATTTTGGTAGTAGTAATTTTGTATATTTTATATTTTATCATAGGTGCAAGTAGTGTATGTTCAATTTGTTTTTGATAAGGAAAAGTAGGTTTTGAAAGGGCCTCTAAACCTTTTACAATGGAGAGAATATGTAAGAAAGACTAAACCAATAAAGCCCACAACCCAAAAAAACAAAATGCTAACAACAAAAATAACTAGGAAACTCGTTAGCAATCTCTACAACAAAACATTAGCAACAAGGTTGACCATGCAAAAGAAACAATAAAGCTACAACAATTTTTCAAGAACATTGGCCAAGGCCATATTTTCCTCAATGACCCCCTCATTCATCTCCATCACATCCTTGAGCTCCTCAAACGAAATAGCATTCCTTTTCTTGGTCTTGCTCCTCATTCTCAAACATGGGCCAACATCCATGTTCCTCTCCACAACAAGACCAATATCCTTAGTCTTATCCACCAGATTCATGAAATTGACATCCTCCATGGGATTCTCTAGATCACCCAGATCTAGAGACTTACTAGTCCATTTTATGGCTTTCTCATTTAAAACAGAGAGGCCCTTAGTAGTCATTTTCAAGGAATTGTTACTGATGTTAACCATAGTCTTCAAATCATTAGAAATCTTACTAATTTTCTGCTCAATGTTAATAAACCTCTCCTTAAAGGCTTATGGATAGCTAATTCTAGGGAAGTAATCCTCTCCTCGTGAGTTTTACCAAGACAATCAACATCATAACAAGTTCATCAAGCATAACATTCATGGTCTTAACCCTACTTTTGATAAAAAAATTCCTTCTAGTTGCTATGCACCAACACCACAAACATCTTGCCAATTCTTAAGTTGAACATTGAGCTTCTTGACTTTCAAGAAAAGCCACTTCACCAACAAGAGCAAGTTGTGAGCTCCATCCTCAACCATCCTATAGAACATGCCCATGTTAACCTCATCCCAATTGACTAGTGGCACAGCTTGAGAACCAACATTCTCCACGGGATCCTCCCGAGCCTCCTCTTTATCCTCCATTTCCTCCTAAACAAGGGAATACTCCACTTCAATCACCTCAAATTTAACCCAGTGCTTGTTTGGCATGTTTTCCAAGTCTGCCAAAATTTCCAGTTGCTTTTCCTTCACATCACTTCCCTTAGCCTGCGCAGTGCCAATAGGAGAGAATAAATTATCCAGGTTAGGGTCAACCGCTTTTGAACACACCAAACTATCATTCCCTTACTCAATATCCTCCATAGAATGCTCATACCCAAGGAAGTTGTTGCCCACACCATGACTATCCTCTAGAATAGGGGAAATCTCCATATCACCCAACTTGGGGCTCCTTTACATATTTAGACATCTCCACCTTCTACTTGACAACATTCCTCTTTCTTGGGGAATTTTTTTGTCCCCTTGGAATTCTTCTTTACTAAAGGCACCACAACTTCCTTCAATTCATTATTAGTTTCATAACCCTTAGAAAAATATTTAGAAGCCTCAAAACCCTCAACAGAATCACTAACCTCCTCTGACATCTCCTCAAAATTGGAATCAGAATCCTCAGAATTCCCTTCCCATTCCACCACTGAATCACCAGTTTCATACCTAGATTTTTTTCCACCCTTTTTACGGGTTGGAGTCTTAGGAGAAACATGAACCAACTTCAGCTTTATGTGCTCAAAATTGAGATTCAGAAGGCCTTCATGGAGAATAGCCTTCCTAGAGCTCTTCCAATGATCCTCAATACTAGTCTCCATTGAAAGGAGAAGGTAAAAAGGAAATGAAACTAGAGCATTATGGAAAAAATGATTCAATAGCATGAAGTGATAACCATAGATTATAGAAAACCTACCCTCCAAGGTGAAATAATTCATAATAGCCAGAGCAATATCCCTCCAAAGCGGCTTGAGAGATTTGCTAGCATACCCACCACTACCAACTGACCTAAGCTTCTTCTCATCAAATTTGAAGAAATTTGCAAGAAATTTATTTTCCGTACCTCTATGTCTATAAAATTTCCTTCCATTGGAAGGAAGACTAGTTACCTCGGCTATGAAATTCTCATCAATGTTAAATTCCACACCCTTGAATCAAAAAATCTTATTGTTCCACCCTTTAATGAAAACCTTCATCGCTTCAGGGTTCAGACCTTGGATTTTTAACAAATAGGGGATGACCCCACCCTTTTCCATGTGCTCCAAAATAATTTCATTACTCCTAAAATCACAAGAGCTCGACTCTACTATGCAATGAGCTCCTCCCATGGTAGCATTTAGCGAACAAAACTCCACCAACACCTTAATTTTCTATGAAAGCAAGATTAGGTGAAAAATCCACAAAGCAATGCAAAAGAGACCCACAAAATGTGTGAGCTTGCCACACCAAGTATAGCCAAAACTAAGCTCCCATTCCATAATTTCATGGATATCCAAAATGAAATTATTAGAAGAGAAGGCACAAGACTGGACATGCAAAAACCAATTCAGGAATAAATGAAAGAGCCTTTCTCCCGTCTCATCCACCTTTGAGACATGACAACTAGAAATTATTGAAAATGTTCTTAAGGTTAAGTGGCAAGGATTCATAATCATCCCAATTATTTTGAGCCACCACTCCCAAGTTAGCTAACCCATCAACCAAAGAATTAGCTTCCCTAAACACATGAGAAATTCTAACTTCATCAAATGAATTAATGATGGATAAAGAATCATTAATCAAATGGGCTATCAGCGATGATAGTGGGATATTCAATCTAAGACACTTAATAATGTTAAGAGAATCCCCTTCAAGCCAAAGTTTGGAGACCCCATAATTTTTAGCCAATAGGAGGCCATGATAGGCTACTACTGCCTCTGCAAAGTGGTTTGTCTAGGTTCCCAAAGGGATTCCCACCACAGAGACAAATCTACCATTCTCATCATGTAACACTCCACAATCAGAAAGTCCCAGATTCCCCTTAGAAGCCTCATCAAAGTTAACTTTGGACCAACCACGAGAGGGAGCTTTCAATTGAACCCCCTCCCTAGAAGTTTTTATCTTCCTCACCGAATTAGAAAGATCACAAGAAAGATTTCATCTTTTACCCTCTAACAAATCATAAGAAGAGACTTCTGCCTTGAGATTGAAAGAAGGGAGCACCAAGAATTTAGAGAGGAAATTTTCCTTAATGGCTTCAAAAATTTTGAAGGCCATCCTAGAAGGTCACAGTTCGAGTTGACAAAAAACATGATTGTTACATTCCTTCCAAACTCCCCATGCCAAATGTGGTAGGGTAAGATACCACAACATCGAAAGAGTTGGATCAAGAGTAGGAGCCACCCACTAAAACCATAAATTAAGGAAAGAAGTAGGAAACACCCAAGATAAATCCCATAGCTGAAGAATACGATCCCACACTTCCCAAGTATAACTATAACCAACCACAAGATGAAAGAAATCCTCAGTTGATTCTTTACATAAGAAACACCTATTCGGCAGAGACATACCCCTTTTCACAAGAATATTGAGAGTTAAGATCTTGTCTTGACACATAAGCTAGAAGAAAATATTATATTTAGGCAGAAGCTTCACATTCCACAAATGAAATCGAGTCTTATCCAACTACCATGAAGGATATAATCAAACACAAAAGGATTTGAAAGGGGCCACCCAAGGTTCATCATTCAAGGGACTATGACCAATCCACAAATCATCCCAGAAAAAGATCCTCCTACCATTCCCAAGGACCCACCGCAGGCCAGCAGCCACAATTGAACAGGCTCAAAGCATGAAGTTCCAAAGGATAGACCCCTGAGGAGGAAAAAAATTCTCCCTTAAAAAATCTCTACAATTATCCACCCCCCTCAAATATTTCGACAAGTGAATATCATTCCATTCTTTTTCACTCACAAGAAAGCTCCACAACTTTTTTGTCATAAGGGATGAATTAAAATCCTTCAACTTACATAGGCCTAAGCCACCTTGGACTTTCGACCTGCAAACCTCCTCCTAGGACAATAAGTGTAATATTTTCTTCTCCTCCACCCTGAACCATAGGAATCTTTTTTGAATACCCTCAATTTTTTCCCAAAACCTTCTAGGAATTTGGAACAAGCTTAAGGCATAAACTAAAAAATTCCACAAATTCGACCTGATTAATTGAATTTTACCTACTTGGCTAAGTAGGGCACCTTTCTAACCAACAAGTTTCAAATGAAACTTATCAATGATACCATTCCAAAAGGAATCAGGAACACCATTAGAACAAAGAGGAAGCCCCAGATAGGTAGAGGGAAGCTCCCCAATACCACATTCCAAAATACTAGAAATCCTCAACTGACGATGCTCCAAATTATTAAGAAAAAAAGTAGTGCTCTTAGGAAAACTCAACTTCTGACCAGAAATCACCTCATATTTCCCAAGAATGAGATGAATAGATTTAGTTGCAGCAACAGAAGCCTCAACAAGAATATCAGTGTCATCAAAAAATTGTTGATGAGAGAAACAAAGCTGACATGAAGAGGGATAAAGACCTTTGAAGGCCCCATTAGACACCACCTAAAGAAGAAACTTTCCCAAAGACTCCACCATAATAATAAAGAGAAAGGGAGAAATAGTATCCCCTCATTGTAGACCATGAGAGCTTATAAAAAAGGCAGAAGGTGAACCATTAACAAGCATCGAGAATGAAGGGGAGGAAATTAATTTCCAGAAAAATTACTGGATCCGGTCCAAGAATCCAAATTCCTTGAGAATATTGCTGAGGAAAATCCAATTCACTTGATCATAAGCTTTCACCAAATACAGCTTTAAAATGAGCCCAAGCTTCTTGTTAACTTTGAGAGAATGAATGTTCTCATGCACCATAAGGGCATGTGCAGGATCATCATGGAAAAAATAGGCCCTTAAGTAGTAAAAAATTTAGAAAAATTAGTGTTAGGAAAATTGACATAAAAATTTGAATAACTTATCTATATTATTTCAAAAATATGGAAGAATAGAATCTGAAGAAAATTTAATTTAGTTTCTAAACTACTAGGTTTATTTAAAAATAAATAAAATCTATTTGGTGAAAATTTGAAATTTCAATGTAGTAGTACTTAAATTTCAGGGAAAAAATATGTAGGTGTCTGGACCACCCTAACCATAATAAAATGATAATATTTTATATATAAGTAGAGGACTCATGTCGAATGTGATGCATATTTTTTTGTATTTTTTTCCAAGTAAATAATTAATTATGAATTTTTTATTACAAATTTTAAAAAATATAAAAACTCATATGTCTGACCACCTTAACTTGGTCAAAACTTAATGAAATTTATTTTTTATTTTTTTAATCCTATAGTATGTGAAGAATAGAATGTGACGCATGTTTCATATTCAAAAAATGTGATACCGTTTGAAAGTTATAGATGTTTTTCAATCAGCCTATCGATAAGGACTTTAGTCGTAATTCTAATAGAAAATGAATAATAATTATTTATTAAAATCAAATTAAAGAATAATTTATATTGGTGGAAAGCTGAGAATCTCCTCTAAAAACCCTTTTCATTTCAACAATTTTGGGTAAAAATAAAGTCATCAGCCACATACCCTACAAATACCCATAATATTGCCACTTTTTGGCCTATCATGATCCTGCACATACCCATAAGAACATAATCCAAAATCTGCATTCTCGACAGAAAACCCTTCTACTGGGGTGAAATAATCTTAGCAAGAACCCTTTGTAGCCTTGAAGTAAGCACCTTAGAAAAAATATTATAGATAGAATTACATAAGTTGATGGGCCTGAAGTCACCAAAATGCTTAGCCCTAGGCTTCTTAGGAATTAATACAATAAACGTGGAGTTCAATTCCTTAAGAAGATACCTACTCCCAAAGAATTATTTAGTGGAATTGATAGCATCCTTAGAAATAATATCCCAATAAGAATGAAAGAATAACATCGGAAACCCATTTGGTCCTAGAGATTTGTTTCCTTCAAAAGAGAACACAACCTTTCTAATCTCCTCATCCAACGAAATACCAGCCAAAACCCTATTCTCCTTCTCTGACACCAAGTTAGGAATAACATTGAGAAAGCTCTATTGGCTGATAGGATCAAGAGGATGATCCTCCGAGAGAAGGTCCTCAAAGAAAGACCAGGAAGCTAATCTTATTTCATTATCCTCTTCAAGAGAATAATTATTCACAACAATTTTAGATATCCTATTAGAGGATCTATGCTTCAAAGTCATAAGATGGAAAAGTAGGTATTTTTATCCCCACTTCGAAGCCAAATAGCTCTAGACCTCTGCTTCTAGAACTCCTCCTCCCTAGCCACAATGTTATGCGAACTGTCCAAAAGAACACTTTCCTTCCAAAGAAGTGAGACATCAGATCTAGAAGCCTATATTCTTTGGTGCACAATATCTAGTTTAGCCTTAAGCTCTGATTTCTCCTTAAATATGTTTCCAAAAGAAGACTTATTACATGGAATCAAGTTCTTCTTAACAGAAGCAAGCTTCTTAGCAACTTTATACATGGTAGAACCATCAACATTAATATTCCACCACTTCACAATTTTAGAATGCAACTCCAGATGGCTAAACCACATTTTTTCAAATCTGAACGAAAAGGAAATTTTTCTACCAAAAAGCTTAGCATTCAAGGATATAGGAAAATGATCTGATCCAAGTCTAGTTAGAGAAAAAAGAGAACAAGCATAAAAATGTAACCATTCAGGAGAAATAAGAGCCCAATCCAACTTGACCTGAATAAGAGCATCCCTCACGTTCCTATTGGACAAAGTATAGGATGCCACTCCCAAGTCCAAATCCAATAGAGAATTGTCATTGATGAAGTTCATGAGATCAAGACAACTATCATCCACACCCTAGGAGCCCCCAAAATTATCAACATCATTGAGCGGGGTGTTAAAATCCCCCATCACCAACCAATTCTAAAAAAAGAATTGAGCCTTAAAAGTATTCAAACTCCCCCAAAAACACTTTCGAGAACTTTTCGAATTGGGAGCATAGATACTTGACAACACCCAAGAGAAATTATCCTTGGGGCACAAAAAAGAAGTAGCAACATGATTCTCAAAAGAAAACAAGGAAGAGCCCACAACCACCTTAGGATTCCAAAATGTAACCACCCCCCTAAAAGCACCATCAAAATCAAAAGCCTGATAGCCACAGTCCTTAAAAAATATCTTCTTAATTCTTTCGACCTTCTTCGCACTCATCTTAGTCTCCTGAATCAAAATAATATCAAGACAATGATCTCTCACAATGTTTGCAAGAAGATCTGATTTATGAGGATTATTTAATCCTCTTATATTCTAGGAGAGGATCTTCATAAAAGATTCTGTGAGGGACCATTCAGGAGCATCTCAAGTAGAGTAATCTGTGAACCATCAACAATATCACATTTGCTTTCCCTCTCCCAGACTTTCTACAAAGGCCTTCCTCTACCCTTTGGATCCAAACCACAATCTAGCTTTAGCTGGTTCCTTGTAGCCATATCCACCACAAAAGGAGTTGATTTATTCTTATTACGAGACTTAGAAGCAAAGGGAATAGGGATCCCTACCTCCTCTCCCTAAGGATCAAAATATGAACAATCATTAATAGAAGAGGTGAGCACTAGCTTCTCCGACAAAACCGTCGCCACCAACGACTCTTCCAAAAGAAAATTTTGTTTGTCCACAACTGGTTCCACCAACAAGGAACTCGATGTTCATCAACCTTGGAAGTTAAAAACAAACCCTCAAAGACCATCTTTGGAGGGGTCACCTTCTTTGGCTCAGCAACCACAATAGCTAAAGACTTGGCATTGACCTCCTCCACCAGTTCCATAGCATGCTCACACGAGACCTTAAACTTTCCCTCCTCAGAAAAAATTCCTCAATAGGGTAGGAACAAACAGGATCAACAATAGGTTCCTTCACAACAGAGACATCGAGAGGCAGATCCTCACACACCACCTCCTCCAAAGGCTTAGCAAAACTCGATTCAATCCCAAAATGTCTCCCAACCTCCTTCCAAACTTTGGCCTACACCGAGACCTTCTCAGAAGGGGTCGAGGCCTTTTGAGTAGGAAATTTTGGCTTCAGAGGACACTTCTAGTGGAAACAGACAAACGAGATAGATTTACACTCAATCGCCTACTCCCACACACCAACTTAGAGTTTATCTTTATCATTGATGGGATATCCGTAGCCTAGTCTAGAATCACACACAACCGAGCATAAACAAGCCTATGCCTCGAAGTAGTGAGATTATCAATAGATAAAAAATGTCCAAAGGTAAACACAATTCCCTTAAAAACTTGCTCATAATAGAATTTGAGAGGAAGCCCATGAAAGTAGACCCACACAAGAGCTAAGTCAAAAGAACAAGAAATCAGAGAGAAACATTCCTCCCATTTCTTTGGCACCAGAGTAGATTTACCAATAATCCAAGGCCCCCCACCAAAACCTTCAACAAATCTTCATCACAAGAAAAGGAAAATGAGAAGAATCCCTTCGCAAGGGCCGCTACCTCAACCTGACCTTTCAGATGCCACTGATTCTTAGAGAGGTTGCAAACCATTTCAATATTAGGACAAGGTCCCAAAAACTTACCAACCAACGATTGCTCCATGGAAAGAATACCCTTGTTAATAATACAATTTGGCACAGAGATAGAATAATCACCAGCTAATAAGTTAGCAAAGAAGTCCACGGGAGGTGAGGAACTCTTCTCCTTAAGCTTAGCACCAAAAAAAATTGACCAAGTCTTCCCCTCCACTGAGGTAGCAACTTGCTAAGCAGCTTCAAAGACCACAACAGCCTTGGGAGCCACATAAAAAGATCCCACCTTGTCCAAGGAAGTACCATCTAGACCCAGATGCAAAAGGGAGGAAGTAATTTTGAGTTACCCAATGAAAAGGACCCACAAGATGTCCCATCCGAAAGACAATTGTCAAGCACCTTCCTAACGTTAGCTTGACCTCCACCATTAATGCCAGCCCCTAGAGCAAGGTTTCCCACCTTACAAAAATTTGAAAAATCCTTACCACCATCTAAAATCGCAGCTACAGCTCCACCCGATGAAAGCTCCATCCAACTTTTTATCTATAAATCCTTAAATGATATTTATTATTGTTGCTATAGAAATGTATTATAATGTTAGAATTATTTAATATTATTAAATTTTCTATATTTTATCTTCTATTTGTGGGTTTGATTTGTAATATGAATATCAATCTTTTGTGTAAATTGTGAAGGAAGAAACCCTAACCGTAATTAATTTACAATCATTTCTAAGGTCTGTTGTCACAAAAAGTTCCCATGTCCTAGTTGTCACTTCAACCAATGCTCTATAGAAAGGTGGTCCAAAAATCTAGTTTGGATGATTGGGAGGTATGAAAGAATACCTAATTTCACCCCTTACAACACCTGAGCATTAATAATTCATGGGGGTGAGTGAAGAAGTTAGAAAAATAGCAGAAGAAATTTGTAGTAGTAACTACCTAGGGAATGGCATGTCAAAAAAATATTGACAAATAATAAATGAGGTAGTTGAGCACCACTTTTTCCCATTTGAATTTGTGCCAATGTGTATTTGAAATAATTTTATATGTGCACCAACTAGATTTAGTTGTTGGTGAGCATTATAGGCTCACTAATGGTGAAATACAATGGTAAATGGAAGAAATTAATGTCTAACATGAAAATCATGTATTTTATTTTGGAACCTAGAGCTTTGTTGATGACTAGGAGGGTTCTTGAAACCTTCTCAAGATTCAATAGGGAGTTTGAAACCTACACAAACCTACAACATACAATTTTCTTTTTATTGCTTGAAATGGGGAGGTTCAAAAATGGTTGTTGGGTCCTCACATAGCTATGAAAACCTTTTTGTGAGTCGATGAAATTTCTACAACTTCTTCCAACTCTCAATGACTTAATACATAGCACCTTTGAATTTATCTTCCTTGATGTCAACAAAAATTTCCATTACTAATCCTATTTTTAGAACCTTATTGAGCTTTGATGACATTGTGAGAACCTTGTTGAGAGAAAATAGAGGTTTCAAAACCTTTGAAAACTTTTGATAAACTAATATTTTTCATTTCTCTTTAATTTTTGGCACTTTGGGTGGTTCTAGAACCAATCCAAACCTTCAACACATGTTTTTTATTCAAATATTTCTCTTCTTTGTTTATAATTTTGCGTCAAAACTTATCATTGAGATTCAAACCGATTTTAGAAACCTTGTCAGGATGTAAAAGTTGTGATAACTTCTTTGGGAGTCAACACTAGTTTTAATAAAACCTATAAAACCTGATACTTTTTTTTCTCTAAACATGCCTCCTTGTGTACATCTCTTATCCTCCTTTAAACATCATGGCACTTTGAGAAAAAAATTACTTTGTTAGTAATTGACATCGATACTTGAACCACTTGTGATAACCCAATGATGTAACTTAACATTGTGTTCTTCACTTGCCCCATTTCATGCTTGTCAACAAAATTTTCAACCCTTGAAATAATTTCAAAAACCTTATGGAGTGCCAATAAATGTTTCAAAACCTTTAAAATTTGTCAACACAATTTTGATATTTGAACATTTTTCTCCGTCCCTTTGATTGCTGGCAAAACTTATCAACTTTGAAACCATTTTTAGGAACTTAGAGATGTTTTAAAACTACATGTAAGTTTCATAAAATATAACACTTGCCTCTTTCAAAGGAGTTAGAAAACCTATGTTGAGATCTAATTTGGTTTTGAGAACCCTATTAAGAGCCAACAGGGTTTTGAAAACCTTGTTGTGAGCTAACACCAGTTATAAATACAACCTATCAAAAAATTTAACAATTTTTATACTTGGCCATTTTTTAGGCTTTACAACTTGGGAAATTAACTAAATCTTGAAAGGGGGAAGAAACACAATACCAAGAGGAAAATTTTAAGAATGAAGGCCCTTTTATGTTTTTTTAGATTAGTTATAATCAATTGGCAATGAAGGGAGGCATGAAATGAATACAATACTACATCAGGTTATTCTCTATAAGAGATCAATTCTACATTGAGGAGTTACCTCCAATCTAAATAGAGTATAAAAGATAGTATCACACATTAAAATAGAGATCAATTTAGAGGATACCATTTTAAGAATCTACACTCTTTTGTACTTATTTATTTTAATAATTCAAGAGTACTTTATATTTCTAATTATAGTCCCTAGAAACATAATTTTTTGATGTGATTTTTCATAGAGAATGAATAAAGTCTTTGTTTCATTTATACAATGGTGTGATGTGAATATTGTGAGAATTTATATGTTGTTCCATGATTTTTTTGATTGAATTATGTAAGGCTAAATGGATGGATAATACTTAATTGAATCTTTCATCCATGACTACATCAATAATAAAAAAATAACTTGAAAAAATACCTTATAAAAAAAACTAGCATACAATTATAGCATTGTTTAAATTCGATTCAAAATAATAATATCATAATAGATTAAGAATCAAAAGAAAAATATTCAAAAGAATTTAAACATGCAAAAGATTGACCTAGCAACACAACCATCAACTTCTTGATGCAATCTTAATAGTGATTACTTACACCAAAATATGTCATACTAACTCCAAACCTAAAGTTAGATTTATAACAAAAAGTTGATAATCACTCATGCACCTTGAGTGCTCCAATTCATGCAAAAGTAAGATAAATAAAAAGACACCTCCCAATAATAGCATTCTTTAAAACTAAACTTGAGTTATACTTTAAAGAAAACTTGTAATACAAGTAATCTCAACTCTCACAAAACTTGGAATTGAACTATTGGATAACTCCAATATTACTAAGAGAAGTGCACATAAGTATAACTATCCTAAGTGTGATTTATGATGTTTTTAAGGATTTCAAAGTATATAACACACACCTAACCTAATATTAACATATAATTTTTATTGTTGTATAAATAGTTCTTCCTTAAGAATGTTTGTTATTCAATTTCATGTTTATTTCTTATTCTAGTTTAATGTGCATGATTCATATCAACTCAAATGCGAGTCAAATTGGGGGCAAAAGGTAACCATGAAAAGTGCATACTTTGCACTATTCCCATATATTTTGGATTCTTTTTAGTTTGTTTATCTCATATGCAATGAATAATGTATAAATAACATGTTTATGTGTACAATTTGGCAACTAAATAGACTTACTGGATCCTACCTTTACTGTAGTACCCCTCCATTTATGCTTATATTTTTTGCTGATATGTTTTTATACTGTTAGTCTATGGTACTTTGTTTGGATATTTTCATCACTGGTTTTGAGCGACAGTGGATTCACTTTGTGATATGATGATACAATGTATGGTGATTACTATTTTTTGATATGCTTTGATATAGTGTAGATGTTTTCCTTCAAGATGATTATTGTTATATGTATGTTTATGATGGACTAACTGTTATTTAAGTTGTCAGTCTGATGTGACGTGTATTGGTGTGGAGAACGGAATCGCATCACTCGCTTGCGAGTGCCCTCTGATGTCTGTGATTTTCTCCGCATGATGTGGCTGTATTATGGATTATATATATATGCATGTTATTTCTTGGTTGCAGGATTGCAGGTACATGACACTGACTCCACCTGGTTACTCAGGTCTGAGCGTGTCAAGACTCAACAGAAATGTTGATTGGGAGGTAGTAGCATGGTTTATTCTAGTCTAGTCTATAACCCGGTTATAGTACATCGTCAGTTAGTTTGAGTTTTGGTTGTTTTGTTTGTTTTTGTTTGGATTATTTGTTGAAAAGGAAAATTTTGTTAATTAATAATAGTTTATTATGTTTTAATTTATTGTTATTTAATTAATTTTTAAATGTTAAAGAAATTAGTTTTATATGTGATTTAATAAATTAATTAGTTTGTTTGGTTAAATAATTTGATCTTAGAGATTAAATCTATTTAATTAAATAAATAAATAAATTAAATTAAATTGTTTTAAATTATGTGTGAATAGATTTTATTTAAATTAAATATTTTTGTGGAAATGGCATATTTTATTATTAAATATATTTGCAATTTTAAAAATTTTAAATTTTAAATAAATTAAATAAATGCATGTAAATCTTGAAAGGCAACATTCTCGAGAAGTGGTTAAAAGATATTTTGTACTTCTTGACATGGGTGCAAGTTGCATTTATTATTTTTTTGTTGAGGAATTTGCCGGAGGATATCTGAGATCTGGGAAATACAGTGGGGTTATTAGTTTTTTTTTCACAGGAAAATGAAAAATAATTTGCTGTGTAAAAATCAATTTTAAAGAAGTTGTTACTTCCTCTGTTTTGGTTGTATATTTGTGGAAGATCCCTTTGGTGGGAAGTTCTTTGTGTTTGGTTAAAGTTTTCTTGAGGATTCGGTGTTTTGAAGAAGATTTGGAGGATTGCATTCTACAGGCAGAAGATTCTCTCCAACCACCGGATCTTCAAAACATAGGAAACAGGTATTTCCCTTGTAATTTTTAGTTTGTTTGTTTTTGAAAAGAAACTGGTTGTTAAAACCCATCTTCTTGGCAATTGTCTGTAGAAAATATTTCTTTTCATAATTGATATTTGTCTGCAAGAATTTCCAAGAAAGTAAAGTTTTATTAAGTTTGTAGAACAACCTCAGAACATGGTTAAACAAAAGAAGGATTTCAAAACAAATTTTAAATGAAATCTCTGTGAAAATTGTAGAAAAGAAATGGAGAAATTAAATCTGAGTGAAATGTTTATTATTGTAAAATTGAAATCCCAAATTGAGAATCTCTGTGTTATTTGGTTAAATCTGTATGAAGAATATTTTATTTACAAATGCTCTTTTTGAGCAATTAGTTTTGTTTTGTGAGAATGTTTATTATTTATTTACAGTGTTGTATATGTATGCAGCCTGTACATGATTTTATATTACAAATGAATTTTAATTTTTACAGTGATTTGTTATTTAAAATCATCGTACGGGCGAAACAGGGGTTGGAAAAAATTATTTAATTATTTTTATTTAAAATGATTAAATTTTCGCATGGATTTTAATGGGTAATATTATAAAAAAAAAAGAATCCAAAATTTTAATTCAGATTAATTATGTTTGGGAAGGGCTAGGGTTAAAACCCCAACCCTACCACTCCCATTGTGGGGGCGCGGCCGCAGTGAGGCAGCGCCCACCACGGCTGCCAAAAGGCAGTGCCCTCCATAGAACCGTGGAGGAGACGTCCCACAAGCAGCATGCCCTCCACTGGGGAGTCTGCCGCGGCTGTGGAACTTCGTCTGCATAAAAAAATTTGTTTCTTTTACTTTAAATAGAGATTTGTATGGTTTATATTCAATTTTGAGTTTATCAAAAAAAAAATAGAACAATATGTGATTTATATTTAATATGAATTTCGAAATTAATATATATATTTAATATTTTATATATATGTATATGTATATATATATATATTAAATTAAAATATATTTAATATTTATTTTTAAAAGAAATACTTTTGTATTTAAATATGGAATTGTTTAAGATATATAAAAAGTATAAAAATAATTAGTTTTAAACAATAATTGATAAAAAAAATTATTTAGTTTTCATTTTTATGTGAAATTGAGGAAGTTAAAGTTAGAATTTATTTAATGCAATTTCTTTAGTCATTTGAGAAAAGAATTACAATTTAATTGCTATAATTTTTTTGTTAATTCTTCTGAATGACTGGATTTAGTAAATCCGAATAATAGACATTTATTTTCTTGATTTTCTTTAGTCTTGTTTTTTTTTTAATTGGGTAAATTGGGGAAAGTCTTAGATGTATAAGTCTTCTAGAGTGGTTTGTATAGAAAGGGTGAAGTTATTGTTTAAATGCATTTCTTGGGTTGACTAGGGTTGTGCATGTGTTAGAGTATGGTGTATTGATACCGGGTTTATGAATAAAAGATTTAATGACCATTGTGTGTCATTTGTTGTTATGTGATTGAAATTTGTGCACTTTGTCTACCTTAGTCTAGAAAACTTAGAATACCCTTGTTATGTTTAGGGGAGTGGCTCTGTGTAAGGGCCGACACACAAAGTGGTGTCAGGGTAACTTACAAAGAGTTAGTAAGTCAGTGATAACTAAACAACATAGTAGTTAGAATTAAAATCTTTAACAAGATGTTTATACCTCACTTAATGACTCATGAGCTAGTTCAATCTTGAGTATAAGATGAGAAGGCTTGGAATGGAAAATCGATGTCTTGTTTCTTCAAAAGACATTCGATTCCGCAATAGTTTTCAATGGGGCTGAGTTTCGTAAGAGGTTACTAGGGTAACCCAAGTTGGGGGCCGAAACCTAGGAAGAAACACCAGGGTAACCTTTGGAATATTGTGATGACACTCCACCTAAAGTAATAGTCTACCTTGTGTACTTAGTACATTCAATTGTCTAAAATATGGAAGTAATGTAACCATTAGTTAGTTATGTACTTGTGTCTAGGGTTAGTAGATTTTGTCTAGGTAACCATATTACTATCTCCTAGCACGGGGGGTGGACCTACGGATACCACATGGTTGGGTGGAATGTGCACCTTACTCCGTTGGGTCCCCAGTTTATGATCATGGCATCGAGAGCTTCATGGATGGAGAGCTCGTACTTGGATATAGATGTACTTTCTTTATTGCATTATTGTTAAACTAGTATTGTAAATCATCCCTCAATTGTTTATGAGGAGAACATTTGTAAATGTAATTGTAACTATTATTTGATCAACCTCATCATATGAATGAGTATTGTAATATCTTATCAAATGCAATGTAAGAAACATGTTTGTACTTTATACTATGTTGAATGGAATTTCAAATGTTATGCAATGTTTATCTTTAAGTTTATGATTAATTAAATATGTGCAATGTGAAATACTAAAGTCGTCTATGGAAACTCAAGTAGTGTAACATCGCGTAACTTAATGAATGTATGCAACTGATTAACTTAATATTAATACTTAAAAAAGAAAAATTATTACAGCTTTATACACAATTGCAACATTCTTTATGTTATTAAGATGGGGCATTATAGATTGGTATCAAAGCCAATGTTACAAACACTGGACGCTCTGGGTAATCGTGAGCCCATTAGGTTGACCTAGTACGTAGTGTCGCTATCTATTAACCTTGGTTGATTAATATCTAAGACTTGTTATTGTTATGTGTAGGAATATGCCTAGGCAAGGTGGAAGAGGTCGTGGTAGAGGTCGAGGTGGAGGCTGAGGGCCAATCCCTCAGGTTACTCCCCATTTGAGCCCTCATCAGAGTGATCAGGCAGAGCAGTTGGATCAGAGGAATGAGGGACAGAATCCTGAATAGTCAGGAGTAGAGGGTTCACAGATACGTCCTTTATTAGAGGAGGTCCTAGCTCGAATTGGACCTAGATAGGAAGTTGAGCAGGAGGTAATTTGAGAGAGAGATAGATCTCCTAGGAGAGTAGATGATACAGTGCATTAGGATGCTATTATTGCAGGACACATGAGGGATTTATTGAGGGCACACCCTCCTACTTTTGATGGTACTAGAGATGGCTTAGAGGTAGAGACTTGGCTACTGGATTTGGGTAGATGCTTCGCCATGCACCCTTACGGTAGCAATACCCGTGTGAGATGCGCTATCATGCATCTAAGAGGATTTGCCTCTACTTAGTGGCACTTGGAGGCGCAGAAGCTCCACTTAGATATTGGGTCAGTGTCATGGGAGATGTGCCTTGAGAGGTTTAGAGCACGGTTCCTATCGGAACACTGGAGGCACCGTCGGGCTGACGAGTTCCATGATCTACGTTAGTTGGCTCTTTCGGTTGAGCAATATGAACATAGATTCTATGAACTCAAGCAGTATGTTGGTATTGGCGATGATGAGCCTATGCTAGTACAACACTTTATTAGGGGTTTAAACGCTCGCATTAGTGGTGGTGTCAGAGTCTTTGAGCCAAAGACTATGGAAGTTGTGGTGGAGAAGGCTCGCATAGTGGAAGAGAACCTTGTTATGGCATTAGGTGGTCACACAGGAGTGCAGATTGGCAGTGCTCTTGCAACAGGTTTTAGTCCACGGGGTGGGCAGGCACAGACAGGAGGTTCCTCTAGGAACCAACAGACACCCACAAAGGGTGGGCAGCAACAGTAACAATGTACACCTCAAAAGAATAACAATCCACAACCACAATAAGGAAATAGTCCACAAACAGGAAAGGGTCGCAACTGGTGGTGCAACAAGTGCAATAGGTAGGATCAGCCTGTGCAGAGTGCTCAGTCTACTGTCAGTAGAGGTAGTTTCCAGCAATCCAATGCACCTTCGGGTGGTAGAGGATTCGGTAGAGGCACAGGTTATTACTCGTGTGGACAGTAGGGACACATTGCTAGGCCCAATGAGAGGTTCTATTGGTTTTGGGCCTCAACCTACAGTTTTAGAGCCTACAGTGGGTAATGCAGGATGATCACATACAATATATGTTGCGGTTAATGACTGCCAAGCCGATCACCAGAACACAGTGGTCGAGACTTCAGGTAAGTTACATGGTGTTAGTGTTTCCATTATTTTTTATTCTAAAGCTATCGACTCCTTTATTTCACCGACCATCGTAGACCGTTGTGGTCTTGTGGCGGTAAAACAAGGTGGTAAGTGGTAGGTTGAATTCGCCTCTGGGGTGAAAGTAGTAGTAGAAAACTTAGTGCATAACTGTGAACTTAAAATTGGTACGTTAACTACCTTAGTAGATTTATATGTTACACCTTTAGGATCATATGACATAGTTCTAGGTATGGATTGGTTAGTATCTTATCATGCTGTGATTGACTATCAACTTAAGACAGTTAGTTGCATTAATGATTTAGGTGCGAAAGTGGAAATCATAGGTGTTCAAAGACCTATCTCTTTGCGGATGATATCTACTATGCAATTAAAGAGATGTCTTCATCAGTGCTGTCAACTGTTTGCAACAATAGTTACAGATCTGGAAGAAGGTGAGAGTCGAGAGATATCTCTTGGTGATCATCATCCTATTCTTAGGGAATTCCCTGACGTGTTTCCAGATGATATACCTGGAATGCCACCAAAGAGGGATATTGACTTTAGAGTTGACCTAGTTCCTGGAGCTGAGCCTATTTCTAGAGCTCTATATAGAATGAGGAATCAAGAGTTAGAGGAACTCTGTATTCAGTTAGAGGAACTATTAGAAAAGGGTTTCATTCATCCTAGTGTTTCCCCTTGGGGAGCACCTGTCATCTTCGTAAAGAAGAAGGATGGGTCACTTAGACTGTGCATTGACTATCGTCAATTGAATAAGGTTACGATTAAGAATGGTTATCCTTTGCCTAGAATAGATTATCTTTTCGATCAAATCAAGGGAGCTAATGTGTTCTCTAAAATCGATTTGAAATCTGGTTATCATCAATTGCGAATAGCTGAAGCAGACATTCATAAAACTACATTTCGTACTCGTTATGGGCACTACGAATTCACAGTAGTACCGTTTGGGTTGACGAATGCATCATCAGTATTTATGAGTTTAATGAATGGTGTTTTTTGTACATACCTTGATCGCTTTGTCCTTGTATTTCTCGATGATATTTTGATCTATTCGAGAAACATGAAGGAACATGAAGAACACTTGAGACAGGTATTGCAATGTTTAAGGGAAAATTAATTGTATGCGAACCTGAAGAAGTGTGACTTCTTTCAAATTGAGATTAAATATCTTGGACATGTGATATCTGGTAAAGGTATTGTTGTGGATCCTTCAAAAATTCAAGCTATTGTAGATTGGCCCGCGCCTACTAATGTAGGTGAAGTTCGTAGTTTTATGGGTCTAGCTGGTTATTATAGGTGGTTTGTTGAGGGATTTTCTAGAATCGGTCATCCTATTACTTCTCTTCAGAGAAAAGGGAAGAGGTTTGTTTGGATAGAGCAGTGTCAGTTGGCTTTTCAGACACTTAAAGAAAAGTTGACTAATGTGCCTATACTGAATGTTCCTGATCCTACTAAGGATTTTGTAGTTTGTACGGATGCATCCTTAGAGGGTTTGGGAGCAGTTCTGATGCAAGATAGGTGTGTGATTGCTTATGAGTCTCGCAAACTCAAAGATCATGAATTAAACTATCCCACTCATGATTTAGAACTAGCTGCAGTAGTGCATGCATTAGTTCGGTGGAGGCATTTCTTATTAGGTCATCGTTTCGAACTTCATACTGATCACCGTAGTCTACAATACATTTTTACGCAACCTAACTTGAATGTTAGGCAAAGACGGTGGATGGAGTTCTTGTGTGAGTACAATTTTGAAGTGAAATATGTTCAGGGAAAAGAGAACGTTGTGGCTGACGCTCTTAGTCATCGTCGACATGAGATCTCTGCTACTACTCTTGAAGTAGATTTGAGAGGTCAAATATTAGCAGCACTTCCTACTGATAGATTATATCAGGAAGTAAGGTCGGAGATTGAATCTGGTAGACCTTTAGAAGGTTGATTTGTAGGATATATCCTAGAACCAAATGGTATATTACGACATTTATGTCATATTTATGTACCACATTTTGAGGGTCTTCGTACATTAATTATGACAGAAGCACATCGAGCTTCGTATTCAGCTCATCTAGGTGTTAAGAAAATGCATGGTGATCTTCGGCAATTGTATTTCTGGCCTGGTATGAAACATGATATTGCTGATTATGTATTGAGATGTCTTGAATTCCAGCGAGTCAAAGCTGAGCATCAACATCCCACTGGATTATTGCAGCCACATCTCATTCCTGAATGGAAATGGGATATTATATCCGTTGACTTTATTGTAGGGTTACCTACGTCATCACGTCGACATGATGCCATTATGGTAACTGTTGACCGATTGACTAAAGTAGCTCACTTTTCACCAGTACGATCATCTTATAATGCTTCATCCGTCGCTAGGATATTCATGGAGGACATCGTTAGATTGCATGGGATTCCTCGTAGGATTATTTCTAATAGAGATCATGTATTCACTTCAGCTTTATGGACTTCATTACAACATGCTCTAGTTACACAGTTGAACTTTAGTTCAGCGTATCATCCTCAAATCGATGGACAAACGGAGAGAGTTAACCAAATATTAGAGGATATGCTTAGAATGTACGTAATGGACCAATAGTCTTGTTGGGAGGATTATCTATATTTAGTAGAATTTGCTTACAATAACGGATATTAGAGTTCTATAGGTATGCCATCATTTTAGGCATTATACAGTCATCCTTGTCGAACTCCTTTGAGTTGGGATCGACTAGAGGATAGAGTATTACTTGGACCTGAGATGCTTCAAGACATGGAGTAGCAGGTTGATCGTATTAGAGAACATCTGATAGCAGCACAGGATAGGTAAAAGAAATATGCCGATGTGCATAGGATAGACTGACAGTTTGCTGTTGGTGATAGAGTGTTTATTCGAGTGCGACCGCGAAAGAGTCCAATCCGTTATGGAAAAGGCTCTAAGCTTGAGCCTCATTTCGTTGGGCCATTTGAGGTCTTAGAGAGTATTGGTCTTGTGGCATATCGACTTGCCTTACCACCCAGTTTGTCATGTATTCATGATATTTTTCATGTATCAGTTCTTAGACCATATCATCCTGATATTTCTCATGTACTTGATTGGAATGCGTTACAGGTAGAGGACGGGCAGCTGGCTTTGGAGCCCGTGGCCATTCTACAGCGCTGGACGCTCGGTCTCAGGGGTCGAGACATTGATCAGGTGAGGGTCCAATGGGATCCTAGCCATGAGGCTTCTGCTACTTGGGAGGATGCGACACGCATGAGGGAACTTTATCCCTATCTGTTCACAGGCTTTTAGGAGCAAGCCTAATCCTAGGGGGGAGGATGTAGTACCCCTCCATTTATGCTTATATTTTCTGCTGATATGTTTTTATACTATTAGTCTATGGTACTTTGTTTGGATATTTTGATCGCTAGTTTTGAGCGATAGTGGATTCACTTTGTGATATGATGATACAATGTATGGTGATTACTGTTTTCTGATATGCTTTGATATAGCGTAGATGTTTTCCTTCAAGTTGATTATTGTTATATGTATGTTTATGATGGACTAACTATTATTTAATTTGTCAGTCTGATGTGACGTGTATTGGTGTGGAGAACGGAATCGCATCACTCGCTTGCGAGTGCCCTATGATGTCCGTGATTTTCTCCGCACGATGTTCCTGTATTATGGATTATATATATATATGCATGTTATTGCTTGGTTGCAGGATTGTAGGTACATGACACTGACTCCACTTGGTTACTCAGGTCTGAGTGTGTCAAGACTCAACGGAAATGTTGATTGGGAGGTAGTAGCATGGTTTATCCTAGTCTAGTCTATAACCCGGTCATAGTACATCGTCAGTTAGTTTGAGTTTTGGTTGTTTTGTTTGTTTTTGTTTGGATTATTTGTTGAAAAGGAAAATTTTGTTAATTAATAATAGTTTATTATGTTTTAATTTATTGTCATTTAATTAATTTTTAAATGTTAAAGAAATTAGTTTTATATGTGATTTAATAAATTAATTAATTTGTTTGGTTAAATAATTTGATCTTAGAGATTAAATCTATTTAATTAAATAAATAAATAAATTAAATTAAATTGTTTTAAATTATATGTGAATATATTTTATTTAAATTAAATATTTTTGTGGAAATGGCATATTTTATTATTAAATATATTTGCAATTTTAAAAAATTGAAATTTTAAATAAATTAAATAAATGCATGTAAATCTTGAAAGGAAAGATTGCCGAGAAGTGGTTAAAAGATATTTTGTACTTCTCGACATGGGTGCAAGTTGCATTTATTATTTTTTTGTTGAGGAATTTTCTGGAGGATATCTGGGATCTGGGAAATACAGTGGGGTTATCAGTTTTTTTCATGGGAAAATGAAAAATAATTTGCTGTGTAAAAATCAAGTTTAAAGAAGTTGTTACTTCCTCTGTTTTGGTTGTATATTTGTGGAAGATCCCTTTGGTGGGAAGTTCTTTGTGTTTGGTTAAAGTTTTCCTGAGGATTTGGTGTTTCGAAGAAGATTTGGAGGATTGCATTCTACAGGCAGAAGATTCTCTCCAACCATCAGATCTTCAAAACACAAGAAATAGGTATTTCCCTTGTAATTTTTAGTTTGTTTATTTTTGAAAAGAAACTGGTTGTTAAAACCCATCTTCTTGGCAATTCTCTGTAGAAAATATTTCTTTTGATAATTGATATTTGTTTGCAAGAATTTCCAAGAAAGTAAAGTTTATTAAGTTTGTAGAACAACCTCAGAACGTGGTTAAACAAAAGAAGGATTTCAAAACAAATTTTAAATGAAACCTCTGTGAAAATTGTAGAAAAGAAATGGGGAAATTAAATCTGAGTGAAATGTTTATTATTGTAAAATTGAAATCCCAAATTGAGAATCTCTGTGTTATTTGGTTAAATCTGTATGAAGAATATTTTATTTACAAATGCTCTTTTTGAGCAATTAGTTTTGTTTTGTAAGAATTTTTATTATTTATTTACAGTCCTGTATATCTATGCAGCCTGTACATGAGTTTATATTACAAATGAATTTTAATTTTTATAATGATTTGTTATTTAAAATCGTCGTACAGGCGAAACAGGGGTTGGGAAAAATTATTTAATTATTTTTATTTAAAATGATTAAATTTTCGCATGGATTTTAATGGGTAATATTTAAAAAAAAAATGAATCTGAAATTTTAATTTGGATTAATTATGTTTGGGAAGGGCTAGGGTTAAAACCCCAACCCTGCCGCTCCCACTGTGGGGGCGCGACTACAGTGAGGCAATGCCCACCACAGCTCTGTGGGGAGCGGCTGCCGAAAGGCAGCGCCCTCCACAGAACCGTGGAGGAGACGTTGTCCCACGAGCAGCGTGCCCTCCACTGTGGAGTCTGCCGCGGCTGTGGAACTTCGTCTCCATAAAAACTTTCGTTTCTTTTACTTTAAACATAGATTTGTATGGTGTATATTCAATTTCAAGTTTATCAAAAAAAAATAGAACAATATGTGATTTATATTTAATATGAATTTCGAAATTAATATATATATTTAATATTTTATATATATGTATATGTATATATATATATTAAATTAAAATATATTTAATATTTATTTTTAAAAGAAATACTTTTGTATTTAAATACGGAATTGTTTAAGATATATAAAAAGTATAAAAATAATTAGTTTTAAACAATAATTGATAAAAAAAATTATTTAGTTTTCATTTTTATGTGAAATTGAGGAAGTTAAAGTTAGAATTTATTTAATGCAATTTCTTTAGTCGTTTGAGAAAAGAATTACAATTTAATTGCTATAATTTTTATGTTAATTCTTCTGAATGACTGGATTTAGTAAATCCGAATAATAGACATTTATTTTCTTGATTTGCTTTAGTCGTGTTTTTTTTTTAATTGGGTAAATTGGGGAAAGTCTTAGATGTATAAGTCTTCCAGAGTGGTTTGTATAGAAAGGGTGAATTTATTGTTTAAATGTATTTCTTGGGTTGACTAGGGTTGTGCACGTGTTAGAGTATGGTGTATTGATACCGGGTTTATGAATAAAATATTTAATGACTGTTGTGTGTCATTTGTTGTTATGTGATTGAAATTTGTGCACTTTGTCTACCTTAGTGTAAAAAACTTAGAATACCCTTGTTATGTTTAGGGGAGTGGCTCTGTGTAAGGGCCGACACACAAAGTGGTGTCAAGGTAACTTACAAAGAGTTAGTAAGTCAGTGATAACTAGACAACACAGTAGTTAGAATTAAAATCTTTAACAAGATGTTTATACCTCACTTAATGACTCATGAGCTAGTTCAGTCTTGAGTATAAGATGAGAAGGCCTGGAATGGCAAATCGATGTCTTGTTTCTTCAAAAGACATTCGATTCCGCAATAGTTTGCAATGGGGCCAGGTTTCGTAAGAGGTTACCACGGTAACCCAAGTTGGGGGCCAGAACCTAGGAAGAAACACCAAGGTAACCTTTGGAATATTGTGATGAAACTCCACCTAAAGTAACAGTCTACCTTGTGTACTTAGTACATTCAATTGTCTAAAATTTGGAAGCAATGTAACCATCAGTTAGTTATGTACTTGTGTCTAGAGTTAGTAGATTTTGTCTAGGTAACCATATTACTATCTTCTAGCACGGGGGGTGGACCTACGGGTACCACATGGTTGGGTGGAATGTGCACCTTACTCTGTTGGGTCCCCAGTCTATGATCATGGCATCGAGAGCTTCATGGATGGAGAGCTCGTACTTGGATACAGATGTACTTTCTTTATTGCATTATTGTTAAACTAGTATTGTAAATCATCCCTCAATTGTTTATGAGGAGAACATTTGTAAATGTAATTGTAACTATTATTTGATCAACCTCATCATATGAATGAGTATTGTAATATCTTATCAAATGCAATGTAAGAAACATGTTTGTACTTTATACTATCTTGAATGGAATTTCAAATGTTATGCAATGTTTATCTTTAAGTTTATGATTAATTAAATATGTGCAATGCGAAATACTAAAGTCGTCTATGGAAACTCAAGTAGTGTAACGTTGCGTAACTTAATGAATGTATGCAACTGATTAACCTAATATTAATACTTTTAAAAATAAGATTATTACACCTTTATACACAATTGCAACATTCTTTATGTTATTAAGACGAGGCATTACATTTACACATCCCCTGAGTCTAGATTAGACCTACAAATTATCTATTCCTTATCCCAAATCAAATTCATGTGTGCAAAATTGCCCCTTGGTTAGAATTGTGACATGTATTTTGACCCTTGATTTCCAAATTCAAATTTAAATATGGGACCAAGTTGGTTCCCTTGTTATTATCTATTACTCATTAACTTGATTGCAAAATATGTGATTTGCATGCTAAGGTGTTGTATAAAAAGAAAAAATATTAGTTAATTTTATCCATCAATGGATCTAATCTATTCATTTGTCATTCCAACTATCACATTATCACTTAGAGACCATCGTATAAGCACATCATTGCATCCTTATCTTACACTAATATTTGCATAATGAGGACATACTAGACATATTGCATGACTATTTTCTAACTTCAATCATTGTTTAAAATTGTTAAATCATCTCCACGTGTTTGAATAAGAAGAATAACCCTTGGACAACAAAATCCAATAGAAATTACTAACATCACTATGTTAACATTATTTGGGAGATCAAGAGTATGCCTATCGAATACATAAGAAGGGGTCAAATTTCCAAGTCAAAGTTTCAATCCATAATTATAGAGATCATTCTCACAATGTAGAATTAAATGAGAACAATGAATAAATTATCCTACAAATCATCAAATCATCACTAAATTCTAAACTATATCAATAAACATAATCAACAATATAAAATATTCAAATCACACACAAAACAAAATCCTTAACTCTCTTTATCATTAAAAATAACTTATATTTAATTACTACTTCTGAAAAAGGTATCCCCATTTTATTTATTTAAAAAAATACAAACCCCAAACATTTCACTTTGCAATATAAGAAATATAATTTAAGGAAGATAAAACAAATATGCTCAACCAAAGAAATATAGAAGAAAAAACTGCGACCTCTTATTAAATTGTGGTTTGCTATTATTTGTATTTAGAGGTTTCGTGGAATCTTCTTTTTCATGAGCAGATATTACACGAGCTCCATGTTTCCACTTGTTCGTGCAGGGTCGGTGTATATAGGGCCCTTGAGCACATAAACATTGTGTATTGACTTGGGATGGATATTCATATTAAAGTAGTTATTGGTAACAAGAGACATACCATATGCAATGGTGTGACGGTGGGCTAGGGGGGATTCATGTATTTAAATTAAAGACTAACTTGCACGCAATGGTTGGTTAGGGAGGTTTCGAGCAAATAATAATATAAAAATAGCAAAAGAAAAATTTAAAGTGTTAGAAGTAATGTTAAGTAATGATAATTTTTTTAAAAATGAGGTCACAATTATGTTTTAGATGATTTTGATGGAATATATATTCTTCAATCTTTAGTTCTTAATTGAAAGAGGTGGATTATTGATGCAACATTAATTTGTATTATAAGTAGCAAAAACAATTAAAAGTTATTTGCCCTTTCAAAATACTTGATAATTGCATTAAAGATGTATTGTTAAAAATATTATATAATGAGAATGTATAATAGATTTTATGTGGATATTTATAATCTATGTTATTATACTAATACTATGTTTATATGAGATTATTTAGACTAACTTAGTATAAAATATTTGCATTAAATTTCATTTTTTTGAACAAATTTAATTTAAATATGGTTTTTTACTTTTTTTAATATAATTTATGTAAGAAAAAGTGTTCAGAATTTTGTTGAAATAAGTCTAAAAATATATTATGAATGAATTATTTTTTAAAATCCTTCATAGATATATTTTCTTGAAGACATTGATGTTCACTCTAACTATATATGGTATGAAATTGATAGTTTATTATGATGGTCAAACCCTCACAAAATAATCTCTTACCACTTGGGTGAAATATACATTGGAAGCATATAATTTTGAGTTTGATGGTGTAGTTAACATGGAAAAAGTTTTTTATTTTTTATTTTTATTTTATTGGAAGTTCAACATGTGCAAACATTGTTGGCCAAGTCTAGATGTTGGATTATGTGAAACACTTTAATGATACTCTTGTTGTGGACCCAAGAATTTTTGGTTTCTAAGTAGAAATATTTTAAAGTCTTAGTCTAAATGTTGGAGTAGTACATCATTAGATAGTTTTGATTATATGTGAAAATTAGGTTTTGAAGGGACTTGAAACCCTTTACAACCAAGGATACAAAATGTTGCTCAAGAGATACTATAGCAAAACACCAACAACAACCCCAAAACCCAACACAACCGAAGATCTACAAAATTGTTGCTCGAAAGATAAAACAATAAGCTAGCAGCAACTCCCAACAACAACAAAACAACATGAAAGAAATCGAGACCCAATAGCAGAAAAAAAAACTAACAAACAAAAAACACACACACTTGACACTATTTTAAACTGCTTAAGGTATTAGCCACCTCAAGCTCTTGGCTTCTATGCATTTCAATCATGTCCAACATCTCTTTTTTCTCAGCCTCAAAGGACTTCTTCATATCAACAACCCCTCTAACAACAAGACCTTTACCATCATCTTTCACACCTTTTTTCCTATTACCTTTGGCCATGTGTTCCTTCTCCATTAACTCACAAAAATTAATTTGGTCCTCCCTGAGTTCACAAATTTTATGAAACAAGACTTCCAAAGAGTCCGCACTATTCTTGACTTAGATTGTAGATGCATGAAGCAACTTCCTTATATCCGCATTGGTGTCCAATATCTTGGCTTCTAACCCATCCAATCTCTCTTCACACAGGGATTTGAAATCATGATATGACCCCTCAAGGTCCACAATTCTTTCAATCAGAATATCTGAGACCGAGCCTTTCAAAATATTCTTCAAATTCTCCTTCAAACCCCTTATTTTAATGTTTACTTTATTAAACTCCTGAAGAGTCCATTTTGCTAATTTAAAAGTACCAATGGCCCATGTCCTTGCCATATCAAGAAGCTCAAACATAGAGGTAGAATCATCATTGAAATAGGAAAAGTCCTCTGAAAGGGGATTTAGCTTTAGAGGCTTTGTCTTCGCATGTTTCTACTCAACATCCTCCTCCTCTTGAACCTTATTCTCTGCATCTAGATCCACAATGGGAGAGCTGGAAACTGAGGAATCATCAATTTCCACTGCTTTCTCTTCAGTAGCCTTCTCCTCACCAGGGACAGTGGTACCTTCAAGGGTAAACCCACAAAAATAGTTTACAATTCCAGTGAGGAAGGAAAATTGCAAAAAATGCCTCCATAGAAAAAAAATTGGTTTTGGGGGGTTTGAATGAACATTTGGTTCAAGTGAACCCAACAGGGGTTCGCTAGAACCCCCCTTTGAGAAAACCCATTAAATGTTGGGCCCCACATTTATTGAGAAAAAAATAAAAAGAAAACTTTGTCAAAAGGGGATTCGCTCAAACTCCCCTTTTCACCCCTTCTCCCCCTCTGGCACCAAAAATCTCCATAATTTTTCCCTTCGAAGCTTGAGTTGAGGATGAAAATGGAGGAGACTTCACTGACCCAAATGGATGATGGTAGTCCTCAAAATTAGCTATCCAACGAATATAATTTTAATATGTTTTGGTTTTATTATGTATTTATTTTTTTAGTTTGATTAAACATAGGTTTTTCACTAAAAATCAAGCTCTCTATTTTGCACATGTGGAAAAATAGCAGATTTTCAAAAAAAATTTGAAAAATATCAATACACTAGATATCGATGTCCTTGATCCAAAAAAAAAAATTGAATTTTGATACATACAAGAAAAGTTATGTTGTATACAGTTCACTTATCTCGGAATTGTAATTGGTTTGACTTTGAAACTTGATTAAGAAAAAAATATTCAATGAAATGCTATGAAACCAGTTCCATGCACTAGATATCATAGTTACAAATCTAAATTTAAAAAAAAAAGAATTTTATCCTTAATAGAAAAAAAGTTACATTGTATACGGTGAGCATCACTCCTTAAAAATGGTGTTTACTGAAAAAAACTAGTTTTCTAAGGAGATGGTAAAAGAAGTGCAATCTGATTCCAAAATTTTTGAGAAAAATATATTTAGAATCTATAGAAAAAATGTCACAAATCACTAGTTTGCATCATCTTCAAATTCCTCACGGTTTAGCCGCTATAGGTGCCTGAAAGTGAAGATTTAGTTAGAAAAAATCAGTTCAGTGTCCAGTTTAGCCAAAAATTGTAAACCAGTATTATGGGATCACCCTCAACCATTTATTTCAAGGCCTAGTTCTTTAGCTTAGCTAAGTGTTTGGAAACCCTTCTCAGCTTATCCTTTTCCTCCATTGTCAAAGAATTTTCCCGCATCCCCTCCTCTTTACCGCCCTACCCTGCGACACCCTAGCCAACTTCCAAAGCATCATTCATGGGAGTGGAATCACCAAAGCCCACCCCTGTATCCTCACTATCAGAACCTATCTCATTCAGAATACAGTGCTTAGCTGCCCATTTGCTTTTATGGCTGCCCTTCTTCCTCTTTTTTGAGGATGTGGCCTCAGAGGCTAGGGACCCATCCTCATCCTCTTCAACCCACTCCTCTTCCTCAACAATGCTAGTATCTAAACTAGAAGAGCTAGAAACACTCAAAATCTACTCCTTACCCTTAATATCAGTGACCGGGACAAGGGCTTTAACATGCTCCATGATTAAAAGTATAAGATCCTCGTGGAGGACAGTCACTCTCCTATTCTTTAAATGAGAATAGAATGATACCTCCATGGATGACAAAAAAATAAAATGAAAATGAAATTAACAACTCATACCTAAAGTGGTTTAAAAGAGTAAAGTGATGACCTTGAGGATTGCAGTGAACCCACCTTCTAATGTTACATATCACATTATCACCTCCATGATATTCGTCTAGGCCTTCTTGAGAGACTTTTAGTCATAGCCCAAACTTTCCATTTTGATAAGATTTTTCCATTTGTCATCTTTGAAAAACTGAGCCATGGCATCCTCATTGCTCTTTTTATCCTTAAAGAACTTATGGCCAGCCATCGGCAACCTAGTCACAGTAGTAATTAACTCCTCATTGATATCAACTTCCAAGCCCTTAAACTAAAGTTTGTGATTATGCTAAAGAGAAACAAATTCCGCCAAAGCATTGGGGTCATGCCCATGCAACCTTTCTAAGATGGCATGAAATTATCATGTTGGAGGATACTCCAAATTTTCTTCTTTCTCCTCAGGCTCGCATAAGAATGTAGCTCAATTCTGCTCCTATCACCTCCCATTTTCTCAAAAACCAGACAAAGAAAACCCTTGCAATTATCATTTGAATGAGAGCTAGAAAGCCAAACAAAACCCACAAAGCATGTGAGTTGAGAGTTAGTACTTAAGAATAAATGACACCACCACATGCACCTATCCAAAGCCATCATTTCTAATTAAGATCCTAGCTTTCTCGGGAAGGAGAGAGTCTTCCTCCCATGCATGAAACTCATTAATCCTTACAACCTCATTGGAAAAAAAATATGCCAAAGAATTTCCTTCTCAAAAAATGTGGGAGACACGAGTCTCCATACAATAACTTAACATCATTATAGAATCCTTTATTAATTTCTCAACATTCCAGCTGGGCTTATGGGTGCCACACATATAGTTGATGGTGTTTAAAGAGTCACCTTCAACACAAGTTTTGGAGAAACCCCTATCCACAACATATTCGATGCTTATAAATGCAACCTCCACCTCAACATAGTGTTTTTTCTAATTTCCCAATGGGAACATCATTAGATAGTTTAGTATACACTAGATTAAACAATAAAAAATAATCTAGCATACAATTGTTAATTTATAATAAATATAGGCTAGTTTTTAGTTTGTAAATTCACAAAGTTAATTTAGTTTTGGGAAGTTACATTGTTGTAAATGAGTTAGCATGGGAAAACGAAAGACTTTAAAAAGTCATTTATATTATAATGAAAATAATCTCATAAAATTCAATTAAACATTTATTTTGACTTTTTATGTATTACAATGATTTAGTTTTTTTGACATTTTATATGTTCTACCATTTTAATAAGTCTCAATATAAATACCTAGTTTTCACATTGTGTGGATCCTCTTTAACCAAGTTTTTAATTATTTTGGTCATTTTATTTGTCACAAGATAAATCAATTTAGTTGGTATGATCTAATAAATGAGCCAATGTTGAATTAGATATTTTCAAATACTTAAATGAATTTTCTAACATCCAAGTTGGAAGCCATAAAATTCTCAAAAAATGATCTACATTAACTTATTAAATTTTTTTGATTGTCATTCAATTGATCATAAAATACATGATTATTTTCCTATGATTTTTTATTCCAAACTATCATTTTTGTCATTGTCAACAATCAAGAAAAAAAGAAGGTTGTACTATTGTTAGTGAAAAAAAATCATCATAGAATTGAAAACCATTAAACCAAGGTTCCAATACCAAAACTAAGTCACCTCATTAAGCATTTGAACTTTTGGACCAAGTTTATCATTCAACTTCAACCCCATAGAAGAAACCTTAATTTTGTGCACTCTCAAGCACCATAATTCTAGAAAAAATAAGGCATTATTCCTTCTTATATTTGTCCTTATGTAATGTTTCATAGCCCACATCACAATGATTAAGGCTCTTATATTATGAACAATGGGGAAAATCACCACTCCATTCTTTTAGCATGTTTTTATAATGAACATAACATAGTTTATTGAGTAACCAATTTTCTATGATTTGTAGAGTTAAAGGATGAAAAAGATTTATTTTTTCTTGAATGATTCCTTCACATGAATTTACTCTCTTGGAATGTATAAAGAGATACATGTTACACAATTATTTTTTATTGGTTGCATATTGATGATTTTTTGTCTTTAATGTTATTTATTTGCAATAAGTTAAACTATAGGGCTTTGTTATACAATTTTATTTAAAGTGATTTTAGCTTGATATTCTTTAGGTTTCCATGTCACATGAAATTTTTTAGAGTGGTGTTACCATCTTCTTTCTCAACCTTTTTCTTTTGTGGTTTTTCTTGGGGCTAAGAACTTCACATCAATTTATGTGGATATTATCTAACATTGATGTTCATTCAATAGGTCTTGAAACATATATAATTCTCAATGATGACCCTCATCTCTTAGAGCTATGAGCTATCCACTAATTACCCTTCTCCAAATTTTCATGTTTGTTGTGACTTTAAAATATGTTTCAATTTGTTGAGGAAAAGAAAAACACTCATCCCATGCATTCATATATTGATGAAAGGGAGGAATGGTTTTAACTAAAATTTGTGGGGGTTTAGAATATTAATTTCCAATGGTGATTCAACTCCCCAAGCCCATGGTTCATATGGTTGAATCATCATAGTGGGATATACCATGTTCTTAAAAGATTAGATTATGTATTGATCATAGACTAGCATTTATTAAATCTTATCTTTTTAGTATTTAGGTCATAAATTTTTACAAAAAACAAATTATTATGACTATTACTTAATTATGTTGTGATAGATCTAGAGTGATGATTTAATATAATTTTATAAACCAAATTTTTCATGAACACTTCTAATGTAGTCAAGGTTAGGAAGCCAAGTGAATGGTGACCTTTTTCATGAATAAATACTTCACATTTAAACACTTCCATGAGGTCGAATAAGTGTTAGGATAAATTTGATATTAATCTTACAATGTTATGTCTCATGTCGTGCATCTCCAACACCTTGGGAATGGGAACTTGGATTCCTATGTAGGAGGTTAAGATCTATATTATTTAATTATTATTGGAATATTAGTTTTAGTGACATAATTCATGAGAGAGGTTTCTTATGATGATGGTAGATACAAATTAATTTGACTCTAGTTACATCTCTTTTCCAATTCTAGGCACTAGGATAGAGTATGGAGTGTGTTTTGCTTGTCGAGTGGGGCCCACATTAGTTGTCCATTCCATTTTGAAGCACCATACTTGAAAATCCATATCCAATCTTCATAGGGGTCAATAATGTTGATAGTTATGAATGATATTCAACAATAATTGGTTGATTGGCTATCGGAGAATTGGATTTTTTCACATCATAGGTTCTGGTAGTTTTAGTTTTGTAAGACCATTCATGATGTTATCTTTCTTAGTTCTCTATAAATTGGATTCCTTGGTTAGTTCTTTTCTTGGGTTTTTTGTAGGTAAAGTAAGGATATGTTATTAGAATACTATCAAATTCAAGGAATTTTTTTGGATGTATTATTATTTAACACATTGTTATTTGATTAATATAGACTTGTAATCTCTTTGGAGGTAGAGTTTTTCCTACAAATATTTATCCACATGAATTCTAGTGAACTATGTGTTTATCATGCATTTTCTAATTTAAATTTCTCACACAAATATAATGGTTAATCACATGATACTTTACTTAGTATTTTATATTTTTATAGTAAGTGAAAAAGTTCTTACTATAATTGTTTACCTATTTCACAACATTTGCTATCCAAAATTTGGTCCTTTTTAAAAGGGGGTGTCTTTCTTGGAATTATTTTAGATTTTTGGCTATATTGAGATCTTTTGAGTTGGTTTTTTTGGATATTTATAAATGATTGAAATCATGGACTATACTTCTCATTTAAATGTTGAAAATTTTAATGGATCTCTATATGAGTTGTGAAGTTGAATATTGAGGGTATCTTAGGAGAAAAAATATGTACAAATTTGTAACAAAAAAGGAAAACTTGATGGAATGCCTAATGAATATTGGAAAAGGTTGGTAATTTTTTTCCTCTTGAATGTCTCAAAAGGGGCTACTAAATTTATATTGTAGAATAAGATAGGTGATACCTATCAAAATAAATGAATGGTAAATAAATTATCTCAAAATAAATTTACATTATTTAAAAATGAAGGTAATTCTATTGTAAAATATATTTTATTTTAGGTTAGCTAGCTTTAGTAGATTTTAAACTTACTAAAGAAGATAAATGTATCTTGTTTCTTTTTTATTTTCTTGAATCTTGAGAGAATTTAATTATTGCTAGTAGTGGTAGTGTTGTAGAGAAAAATATGAAATCCCTTATTACTATATTTCTTAGTGAAGAGATGAGGATAAATTATACTAATGAAGATTATATGGATGCCTTGGATATTTAGGGAAGTACCAAGGAAAAAATGGATCTAAACGGGAACAAAAGAAATCAAAATATAAGTCAAAGGATGGTCTTAAAACACTAAAAAGAGGAAAGTGTTGGAATTATGGAAAAAGAAGACATGCGAAGGAATATAAAATCACAAAGAAGAGCTTTGATGATTCCTTCATAGAGAAATCATTCAATGATGATGATATTGATGAATTTTTAATTTTTTCTAGTGTTTTTAGTGATTGTTATTTAATTGATTCAAATTGATCCTACCAAATGACTCCTTACAAGGAATGGTTTCTAACATACCAAACTTATGATAGGGGATAAGTTTTAATTGGTGTAAAAAATAAACATCATATTTTTGGTAAGGGAAAGGAACAATTACATGTCTTGGGGATGGGAGGGGGAGAAAACTCTCTATGATGTTTACAATATTTTATTACTTATTGTAGAGGAGGGATACCGACTAATTTGAGACTCTAGGTCACAAGAGAATCCCAAGAAACAAGTTGCCCTGATCTACCTCAAGCTTGCTAAACGAATCGAGAATACTAAGATGCCAAGGTTAAAAAGGAAGAGCAATTGGGTTTCTATTGTAATTTTTCTAAACTAAATGTTTCAGGAGGTTAGACAAGATAATTTCCAAAGTTCAATCTACTACCTAGATAGCTCACTACCTGAGGACGATAGTGTAGGATATGGACTCTAGTACAACACACTAGCGTCTTAGTGATGTGTTGGTGTTCGTACAGACAGAGAATCTAAGAAATAGATTAAAACACTATAAATACGACTAACAACATGACTAATGAAGTTTTATTCTATGATAGAATAACAAAAAAGGTACAAAAATGAAATGCAACAAGAAGAATAATTTAACTAAACTATGCTTGAATTGATAAAGGAAGTGAGAAAGTGGTACTGAACTCCTTGCAACTTGATTCTTTGAACAAATCCAACCAAGATGCACCTACACACACAAGACCAAGGAAAATGTTGGGGCTATTTTTAGAGGACTCCCTCAATCAGTCCTCTACTTTGTTGCTTCCACATCCACGAACAACCAAATATCAATGAGTGTAGAAAATGATAAAGAAATGTATGAAAGTAGAAGTGCCAAGAAATAACACAAACAACAATATGCTACTACATAATACAATGATGCAAAAGAAATAGATAATGGAGGATCTCACCTTCACAGCTACATCCTCTAAAGGAAAGTAGAGGAAGGAGTGAGCTTGCAAGTTCTCCAACAACAATGTTTTCACAACGAACAAAGTGGAGGTGCTAAAAAACCAAAAGCTTACAACTACAATGGAGGTGATGGTGAAGCTTGAAAGTGTGTAGTTAATCACTAGAGCGTGCATAATTTTATTGAGAAGCTAGCGAGAATGGATAATTTGAATAGAATGAAGAGTTAGGGAATTTGAATGGAAAGGAGGGAAAAGAGCAGTTGCATGCCATTCAAGGGAGCAAGAATCATTACAGTTCGCATCCAATGGAGAAACATAATTCCTCTATGGATTCTAGAGAAAAGAATCTTGTCAAGATGGCAGTGCGGCACACAAACGTCTATGTGGCACATGCATGCATCCCTGAAAACATTCCTCCACTAACACAAAAACGAGTTGCTAGGTGGATGGGGAAAGTTGCCGAATATGGAAATTACATCATCAGATTTTTTTTTCTAAGGTAAGGGGTATGAAAATGGGGAATTTTCCTTGGGGTGAAAATTCACTCCATTACACTTATGAGAACAAATTATTTTTATATCCAATTTGAATGAGCTTCTAGAGTAAAAGTGGAATTTATGAGTCTACTTATAGGTTTTTGAGAGGGAATATGGTGGCATTGAGATGCTCATGATGCAAGACTCTATTTAGGATTTATGTCTACACATTTTTTAATTCTACCAATGTAATTAAAAATTCTAAAAAATCCATGTTATGGTACCAACATTTGGGAAAAACTGGTGAAAAGGTCTTTGGACATTGATTAATAAAATGATGGTTGATAGTTTTTTTGTTTACTCTTCTTTTTTTTTTTCAATGAGAATTGTGTATTTGACAAGAAAAATGGAGTTTTATTTCCTATCAAAAAGTAATAAAACAAATATATGTTATTAGAATATATTCATTCAAATGTTTTTAGTCTAGTTAATGTTGGTTTAATGCTCGTAAATATCATAATTATACTACATTCATTGATAATTATTCTAGATACACCTAGGTTTATTTCGTGTGATATAGATCTAAAGTATTCCCTAAATTCAAGAATTTTAATGTGCTTATAGAGAAATGGTCATATAGGAAAATATAGGTGCAAAGATATGACATTTGTGGTGAGTATTGGTTTAGGGAATTCAATGATTTATATAGACATGGTGATATTATATGACATAATATTACCATTTATATGCTTAAATAAAATGAGATTATTGAACTTAAGGGAAAGGGGATGCTTTATAACCTAGGTCATAGAACACCACTAATCTCCAATTGTCATTCAAGGATGCCCTAGGATCCCAAATTGGATTGACTATCAACACAAAGGTGAGTCAATTCTTAACAAGGAAGACCTAGGAGGGGGTTATTTAAGCTTTGAGAGGTTCACCACCAAGCAAAATCTTGGAAAAGACAACTTAACATTCAACTCACAAAACCTAATAATGCAAGTCACATGATGAGTGCAAATGATGAAATTAAGCAATAGCAAGTTAGGGTATGTGTACCTTGGAAATCTGGAAATGTGATGAGGATTCTAGAAATGCAAAGATACTGTCAAAATATGCTAGGGAGGACTAAGACACCCTTACTATTGTCTTAGTCCCACTACTATTTTTTGAGGGAAATGCAAAATCTTCAGATGTCAACAAAATCTAGAAAAATCTCTACAAAATATCCTTGGGAGGACTAAGATGCCCTTATTGCTAACTTAGTCTCGTCTTGAATTTTTGAAATATCTAAATGTGATCCTGAGGCTCAATGTCTGCACTTCCTTCTTCTCAGATCTTAGGCCCTAAAGATTCCAAATCTGGCATGTACGTGAGTTTCCATGAACATGAAAACTTTGCAATGCAACTTTACAACTTTTCACTTCAAAGGATCTTCAAGTCTTCAACCTAAATCTACAAACACAAACATGCAAGAGAGAAAAAAATTGTTGCTTGTTAGTAAATGGTGGTTTGCCTTGGTAAAACCCCTTGTTGGTAATTAAACCTTGGAATGAAATGAAATGAAGGAGGGAAATGATGAATGAACAAAGTGCTATGTTGCAACTCACCAAACCCTTGTTATGAAATCTACAAACTTATGTGAAATGGTTAATTTGAATGTAGATATTGAAATGCGTGAGTGCTTGATACATCTTGATTTGAATTTCTTGCTTGAATCAAAACCCTACATCACAAATGTTATCTCAAAAACACACATGATGCAAGAATATCCTTGATATGATGCTTGAATCTCAATGATGGCTCCAAATTATTCTTGATGAATTGATCTTTAATGCAAAAATACTTGAATGCTTAGATATGCTTAGATTGCTTGTTAGGAGAAAATGAGAGAAGGAACCTTGTATTTATACTTATATATGCTTAATATCCTAAAATTACACCACAACAAGCCAACATATGAATTCATTAATTAGAGGCTAAATCCTGCCAATATTTGAAATTAAATTTCCTAAAAATAACTTAAGGGGGACTAAGATGCCCCAGGTGGCATCTTAGTCCCGAGGCATGAAACTTAGGGCACATAATCCAAAAAGGGGCCCATTTAAGATGCCTTTGGAATCAAGGTCCCAATACCTTTGGAGGAAAAAGATGCCCTAGGTGGCATCTTAGTTCCAGTTCAAAAATTAGGGACATATAGCCAGAATCATTAAATTATCATTTATCCTTTGATGCTTGTTGAGATTAGCCATAAAAAGATATAATTTATTAGGCTTGTGGATGCAAAATAGGACCAATTAAGACATAAATAGGGATAAATAAAGTAAGGTGGGCCCAAACAAGTGTGTAAATGTAAGGGTATGCATTTTCCTACTCTACAATTATATAAAGGGTGAATCAAACTATCACATCCCCTATAGTCAAAGAATACAAAAAAATAAATAAAGAAAGAAAATAAAATTGTATTTTAGAATAGGAAAAGGGGGAGGAGAGTGAACCTACAATAGTGGGTTACAATTTTTTGCATGAAGAAAAATTTGAAATGCCCATTAAATTTTTTAAAATGGCTTCAAATGAAGGTACCCCTTTGAATGAAGGGGCTTCGTTCAAACATGCATGACATCCAAAGCCTTCAAATGAACCCCAATCCCTTTTGAATGAACACTACCTTCTAATGAACCCCCACTTAATGAAACATTGTAATTTTTGTTTGACCAATGTCATATAGGCGGTGTTCATTCGAACCACAACTTGTTTTAAAAATTAAAAAAAATCTTGTGGAGCAATAGAAAACATCACATGATTCATAGTAACACTCTCATACAACCATTTAACAATTTCATGCAGCAACAAGTTGATGCAATACAACAAGCATTGAAACCAATCATCAGACAACATAGTCCTAAACACTATCACTTCAAACTTTCTTTGTGGAGGGACAAATGATATGAAATTTTAAATATAGCACCTTCACAATATCAAAATCGTATATTCTAATCAAAACAACCATATCTATAAACACAAATGAATGCAAATCCAACCTTTACACCTCTGAAAGCATCTTCACAAAAACAATGTGCAGTCTTCAAACTATCACTCATGAACACATCCTTTTGAAACCCAAATGAACTAAAACTTGGATCACACATGTCCTGACACATCATAAAGACACTTTCCAAACTGCAAGAGAAAAGTATCATTAGCAAAGAAATGCAAAGCATTTCTCAAAGACTCTGACAACCAAACAACTAGACTGCAACACTCTTTTGACATCAACAACTCTCTTACATCAATGACAACCACACTTTAAAACAAACTCAAACATACTTTCGACATCAATGACAACCAAGCTTATCAAGCTACAATAATCTCCCCCTCAAATTTCATTGATGGAAAAACCATCCTCAAAATCTCTCTCCCCCTTAGGTGCACATTTCTCTCTCCCCCTTTGACATCAAAGAAAAACCCAAAAAATGGACTTTCTCTCCCTTTTCAAGTATAATTTATCCTCTTCAAACTCTCCTTTGACATACACTCTCCTTCTTGAAAAAAATTATAGTCCTAGCTTTGAAAGAACACTTGTATAATGTATTTGATTTTTCAAAATTTTAATCCTTCAATTTTTCTCTTAGTAACTTGAATTTGGTGAAGTCCTGTATGTTTTCAAAATTAGATGGATTCAAAATTATTGGATCATTTTATGATGTAAGTGTCTGTGGACTTCATCTATTTTCTCAAATAATTTTGGCAATGTAGTCCACATAGCCATAGGTGTAGCCAAATTATCAATTTGAAAAAAAACTCAAGAGAGACATACACACACATATAGCTAATAGATTCTTCACAATTATTCAACCACTTATTGTTTTTAACTTCAACGTTGGTTGGTGCACAATCAAGCCCATGAACTATCTTATGCAACCTCTTAACTCTTAAAATTTTGGTCGTTTTAAATTTTCATTTAAGATAGTTGTAAGGTGTTAGAAGTGGAACCAAAGATTGATCCATAATAAAGTAAGAGGAAAAAACACAAATCAAAAGGAATGCAACTACATGCACAAGAAGATTCCCCTAGATTCACCCAATCAATGATCCCCCCAATAGTATATGATCTTGACACTTTTTATTTAGTTCAATTATAGGTGCCACTTTCCAAAATAGTGAAGTGGTCTTGATCTTAGTTCATGCAAATTCCAATTTTTTCCATAGAAATGAAGGTGTATTTTTGATAAAATGAGATTAATTCGATCATAACACTTTTTATAAAAATGCACCAAAAAATGTTAGAATATGATCCCAAATGAAGCCTTCAAAGTTCTCATTGAATAAGAATTTCTTGGCAACACTTGTGATACTTTATAATTTCTAAAAATACTAGATACCAAAATAAAAATCATCTATACCACTAAAAGGCTCACAAAATTTTACTCCAAACAAAAATTGCTTACAAAAAGGAGCCCAAAAGATTGAGAATAGATCCTCTAAAATTTATGTGTTAAAATAAAAATGCCAATAGTGAGGGGGTAGGTTGGGGTGAGGTCAATATGTTGACATTACATTGGCATCAACATCTAATCAACTATAAATTCTCTTGAGCACTAAATGTCATTTGATTGTTTAAAGCCACACATTTTTTGTTGAAATTGTTGTTTTCAAGGTAAAAGACAATATTATTGGAGCTTATGGTAGTGATTTCAACATATAATTAAATTTTACAATTATCTTGATAGTATATTCCTATTGGAATATTCAAGCTTGATTCGCATGAGTAAGGGTAATGTGTATCACTAGTGGTACCCGCAGGGTACTACTATGTATTTAAAAAAAAAAAAAAAAAAGAAAGAAAAGAGATTTTTTAATTATCCAACTAAATTTAAGATTTGTTGATGCTTGCGCATGATTTTAGTTTTGCAATGAGTGTATAAACTTGTGCAATTGACCATACAATCAAGTGGTATAAAAAAATATTTAATGGATTTGGACAAAAGTTTCTAAATTCGACAATTTGATAGTTGGTCCTTAGGTTCTTGGGCCTTTTAGATGCAATGACAAGGTCAAATTTGACCCAAAATACTCCAAAATTGTAGCTAACTTTTAGATTTGACAACCACCTCCCAACTTTAAAGTCTTGTAGATGTGGCCTCACATGCCTAATTTGGAGAAATCAAAAGGCAAAATTAATTTTTTTTAGATACTTTGGACTTAATGGTGAGCTAATATTTGTATCAACATGCTCCAAAATGAGCCTACAATATAAAGTCACAAAGGGTAACCCCCTTAGAATCTAGTATTTATATCATTTGTATTCGTCAAGTTATCATTTGATGCAAGCTGAGAAGACCATACTCATATTTATAAGAGAAACCAAGATCTACACTCAAGATCTCCCAAAAAGGCGAACTAAAGGCACTCAACATGCTCTTATACCATGTAAGTTTTTCTATGGAAATAGGCACCCAAGATCTAAGGCCTAAAGGAAAGCACAAAGAAATGTGAAGATCAATATGTCGAAAGTAAACCATATTTCTATCAAAGAATGTAAATAGAATGATCGATAGTAATATTACCTTTGGATTTGTATTGGGCAGCAACGATCCCAACAGAAAGTAAAGAATTTGTTCAATCTCTTTCGCCTCTCTCATTCATTGGCATTATGACAGAGTTTCTGTACCTTAGATTTCGTCGGCTATCAAATTTGAACTATGGTTAATGTGGCTTTTGTTATGACTTGTTGGTAGACTCTGGTTTTGACTCACTAATTCCCAGCCCTTGGAGTCACAGTATTGCTCCAATCGGCAATCCAGCGGGGTTAACATTGGTTTCTGTTCAAAAAATAGTGGAGGCAGAAAATTGCCTACGTTAAGCATATGAGAGGCATCATGATTGGATGTGAAGAACAAAGGCAATGAGTCCATGTCTGATAACAGAAAAACAACTATTTTGGTTTACTAGAATTGATGAATGGAAGGATCTACTTATAGCAGGAACACTAGGAGTATATAACAATAATAATTTTCCAATTACTTTGCCACATGCATATTCGGATTCCACCCTAAAGACGGTGGAGCGGCGAGGGCTTCGAAGAGTCTGCAAGTGGGGCCTGATTCGTGGGCCTTCTCGGCATTGTGGAGGCATTGTGGTGACTAGGGGAAGGCTTTTTTCCTCCATACCCTCCTGTAATTATCCTCGTTTTTTCGCTTTCCTTGTGTGTGTTTTTCGTTTGTATGTGGGCTAGGGCTTTCTGTAATTTTCTTTCGTGGCTTCCAGCCTGAAAGGCCACGCGTCTGTCGGGGAGGCCATGGAGGGGGGTTCACCCCCCTCGATCCGCCTGGGGTCTGCCCGAAAGTTGGCGAGGCAGGGAATGGTAAAAAATCCTCCAAAATCCTTCCATAAGGCCGTTGCTAGCGACCATGCTGCAGTTATGGAGGGTGAGAAGCTTGTGCTTGAAGATGCAGGCGAAGGAGTCTACGCTGGTGAGACTGAAGAAACTCAAGGTAAGAATCTTTCGGACACCACTGTAATTGTCCCGAACAATGATATGATTGAATTAATCCATAAAGAGAGGGACAGACTATCCGAGGTCGCAATCTTCATGGCTGCCGTCGACTTGGAGAATCTACTCGCTACGAGATACCTTGACAACTAGATTAACAATGTTTGGTTTAAGAAATTGAATGTAAATAGAATGATCATGTACAACCATGTACAAGAGACCCTTGGTTAATAAATATGTCAAGATGAGACATAGGACAACATAAGACTATGAAAGGTGTCTTAATCTTATGATATGATGCATAATGTGATGAGTATTCTATGTGTATTCTAAGTAAACTTAACTAACAAGGTTAAAAGGATCTAGGAGGTGAAGCAATTAGGTAATATCTTTGTTCACGCCAACATCATGGTTGGTCTCAACATTCCTATCCACCTTTTGTCTCCTCTTTGTCCTATGATAGGAGTACTCCTAATTGGTCATATAATTGCAATTACAAATTTCCTTGCCTAGTTTGGAAAAATTTCCCCACCAAGAATGAGTCTCAACCAATAGATGGAGAAAATGTTAATGAAGAAGGTTCCATTACCAATTGAGAGCCAATTCCAAATGACTAAGTCCTTCTTGATGATTGAAGCAAGCCTAATGACCATGCGCTACCTACACCTCTTGTTGGAGATCTATAACTCTTGTTGTTTAGGAATTTAATGAATTGTTATTTTGTCTCTTTTAATATAATCATTGAAGGCTTAGCCTTGGATAAACTTGTGGTGTGATGTCATTCCCCCAATAATTTCTTAAGTGGATATATAGTGTAATATATTTCTTTATACATAGAATATATAAAATACTAATTCATAAGAAAACGAAAAATTCACATTACACTAATCTAAGATATACAAAATTCTAATCTTTATAATTTCAATTTAGACACTTCTATTTACACATGAATTAATTTCTTAAATTATATTAATCTCACTCAATAATTTATATACCTTTTAAATAGAATACTTTACTTCATTTCAGAAATATACAAATGCTTCTCACAAAAGAATCTCATATAATTTTTTAGTTTATTTTTCTAAAACATGCACCGTCCAACATTTTACTTTTAAATTTAGCGGACAATATTCCCCTTAAATGTTTTCCTATCTATTTTAAGCAGCTACTAAATTTTAATCCTTTTAAATTATTAAATATTAAAACATACTGCCACATGTCAATTTGTAGCTAAACATGACTGCATAACTTTACCCCACTCTACCTATTGCTCTAACTTTTAGATCTTAAATTATAAAAGCTCCACTAAAATAGGAGTCTAGTGAATCTGAGACTGTTTAAATCATACTTTTAAAACTCAAAAAGCTTATTAAAAATGTAGTGCCGTGTTAACCTTGCCATTCCAACTAATAAGTCAAAATCATTCTTCTCAACTGACAGCTTTTTATGTCTGATCTTATATAAAAACTTGATGTCGTAGTTGGTAGCCAGAATCGTTGGGTCTCTAAATTTGTCTCTTCTTGTCTGTGACGTCAGCCCTTATCTAAGCAAAGTTTTATAAATAAGAAAAAAACATTTTCTACCATTCTCTGATAACACAACGTATGAAATCGATATAAAACGGTGGCAGGGAGCTCATCTATCATTACTCACGTTGCTTGCTATTTTACTTGCGTTTACCAACAACAATGACATTTTCTGATGAAAAGAAGAACAAGGCATGTTTCGAAATATATTCTTGCAGCATTACTCAAATATACTGATCAACATGTTTTATCTCTAGTATTGTGTAGACAATGGAGCTGTTTGAATAGAGCTTGGTTGGTGTTTGATGTTTGTGCAGCATTCATGGCCTAAGTTGGTCGTCAGGAAATGGCTCAATATAAAGTCAAAACCAGAAGAGTTCCAAGCTGATGAAATTATGGAAGGTAAGAATCGTTCTCACTAGGAAGAATTTGCTATAACTGTGGTTCGGTTTACCCTTATTTTGGATGTTCATGGCCTGATTGCACTGTTGTTTCCATTGTTGAAAACTTCCATGGATTCTTGAAGGAGTGCTGGTCATCCTGCTAGATAATTAAAATTTCTCTGAGGAGGTACTTAATACAAGAGATCACTGTTACTGAAGGAAATATTTGTTTGCTAATATGAGGACAGGAGGGATTCATGTTGTCAAGGCTTCATTGGTGCTAAAAATAGTGTTTTGAAAAAAATGATAAGTTGGGTTGTAATTTTATAGATTATTCAAAACATTTACATGTTACAAACCATTTCTTTCGGCCTTTCATGCATAACTGCATTATAAGCAAGTTAGTTGTAAGAAATATTTTTTATATTTTAAGGGCAGATCTTGTTGGTAGTGAGGTGAAATTTCATGTTCTCAAGGCTTCATTGGTGCTGAAGTTAACTGTTTTGCGAAAAAAAAATGAAATGATGGGTTGTAATTTTATATACCATTCAAAACATTTGACAGATAAGAAACCATTTCTTTCGGCCTTTGTATGACTGCATTACTAGCAATTTAGCTGTAATTCTCACTGCTTTTTTCAAATATGACAGAAAATTTGTTGACCAAAGCTCCAAATGAAACGCTATCAAGACTGGAGCCACATATGTCCCAGGATACGAATGTTCAAGATCTAAGGTATATTACTTATCCAGGAGGATTCATTTTAAATTCAGTTGAGATTTGATAAGCCATGTTCCTACTGCAGAATACAAAAAAAGGCCTATACAATCTATCTTCAAAAACTCTGAGCTATTAATTTAGACTATTTTTCTTCGTACATGACAAGGAAGAGGTAACTTCATTTTTTTTGGGCTTGCAGGGTATTTGTGGGAACATGGAATGTAGGAGGTGAAGCACCCTACAGTGGCCTCAGTTTGGATGAATGGGTACTTGCATCATCAACTCCCGCAGACAACTATGTTTTTGGGTACAGACAAAATTCACTCATTTCATCCCATTCACTTGTATCAACATAACAATATAATTGTTTTTCTTTTAATAGTCAATTGGGGTTCACTTTATGGGTAAGTCTTTTTCTAGGTACACATAGGTAATCTGTTGGGCCTTTATTATCAGAGGGCCAGGGTGATTCCTCTTTTAGCTGGAGTGCTCATCCAGTCGTTGGGTTTGCTTGGAAGTGACCCTTGCTTATCTACCTACTAGAGATTGTCAGGTGGAATCGCTTCTCAGTGTCTTTAATTAAGTTTAGTACCTTTATGTTTTTTTTTGTTATTTAAAGTTTTGAGTACCCCAACATGCTGGATGTTCAACTTTACTGCATGTCTGACCTTCACTAACACCAACAACTACAAAAATAATAATAAAATATGGAAGCTAAAATTATTTACAGACTTCACAAATCAGAGATAGCAGCTGCCAAAGATTGAATTTCAAAGACCAAAACCTGACTCCCACTATTCAAAAGCTTAGAATCTGAACATGTAAGATACTGACACCATAATTCTTAGACTAAAGAATAATTGAATTAAGTATATGTTGAATAATGTTGGCAATTAGTTTTAGTGCTGACAATAGGAATAGTAGATGTATCAAAAGTAATAAGTGAGCTGTTAATCAGTTTCAGATAGGCACGTCAAGTTTAAATGCAAATTTGTAAAACTTTGTTGCCCTCCTTAAGATTATATATATTGCATTTATTCTTTAGCAAATAATATACAACAATCTTCTCTTCAATAACATTTTATTATATTTTTTTCACTCTTCTTTTTTAAAATTTTATTAATAATTACTGAAATTTCAAAAATAAGAAATAGCTACTGCAAAAACTAAATTTTCAATACCAAAAACTGAACCTTCCACACAAAAAATGGGACTCTGAACATATAATATACTGATAGAATAATTGCTAAATTTAGAAACATGATTGAACGAACTCCATTAACCTTCAGCAGTATTCTCCAAAATGGGAATATTAGTCACATGGAGCCATAAAATATAAGGCAAAAAAAAGCTGAAGACATGGTATGAAAACCATCAATGCTATTTTTTATCATATTTAACAAAGCTTAGACATATCACTGGTCAAGCCTCCACAATACCTGAATCCTGCGCCGACTTCTAAATATTCCTCTTATTTTTTAATTTACCATTGCCTTCTTTTTACACTACTATGGGTACATCAATGCAAAAGTTGTGATTAAAATATACTTCCAGATTACTTAAGTGGTATTTACCATGTTGAATGTTCCATTCTGACACTTATTTTACCAGAAATGAAAATAGAAAAAACCACCCGACAAAAAAAGAGATTTTGAAGGTTTGTATAAAGAACAAATCTTATGTATATTACAAAACTTTTCTCTAAAAATAAGGCATCCCATTTCAATTGAATTTAATATACATAATAATTTTCTTAAAATATTTATATTAACTTTAAACGTAATTAATATATTTATTTAATTAAAAATCTACTTACTGTTTTTTTTCCCAATTAACTGAAATAGTAAGGTTTTCATTGAACAAAAACATCAACCGAAAACGGGAAACGGAGTCTTCCCGTGACGTTTTCATTTGTTGACATTGACATTCTTTCTTTCTCTCTCACAATAGATGTTCTATTCCTTGGCTTTAACCCTTCCATTCGATCTGAATTGTTTTCCAGGTTTCAGGAAATCGTCCCTTTGAACGCAGGGAACATTTTGGGCGTAGAAGACAATGGCCCTGCTGCAAAATGGTTGGCCCTTATTCGTCAGACACTAAACACAAACATAAATAAAAGTAGCAGTTTTACTCCATGTAGCAGGGATGGGCTAACAGTTTCAACAGATCAACTTTACAGTTTCGATTCTGACTCTGAAGATTCTCAAGGGCATAAGAATTCTGCCCCTTACCGGAGAAATTCCCTTCAGACATCATTTGGATCAAATTCATCAGAAGATAAAAGCGCCTTCAGTGTAGGAGAATCACCCTATACGTTTTTACACAGACCAATGTCATATACTTCCTCATCAGATAGATCCTCATCCAACTCAGGTGAAATGAATTACAACATCAATTCAAGTCAGCCGAATTACTTTTTGGCAGCTCGTAAACAGATAGTTGGCATATTTCTGTGTGTGTGGGTGCGCAGTGATCTGAGACAGCATGTCCGAGATATAAAAGTCTCTTGTGTTCGTTGTGGGCTAATGGGTTACCTTGGTAACAAGGTAAGAGATGAAAAATGGCTTCAAGGTTGCATTTTTTAGTGCAAATATTTTATTCAGATCTTCCTGTTTCTAAGAACGCTCAGAGAATCACTTCTTTAACAGATATTGTACAATTTTACAGGGTTCTGTTTCGATCAGCATGTTAGTCAATCACACAAGCTTCTGCTTTGTTTGTACCCATTTGACATCAGGAGAGAAAGAAGGTGATGAGATACGGAGAAATTCTGATGTCGGGGAGATCATAAAGAAGACGCACTTTCCCCAAATAGACAAAATTTTCTCAGAGAAAACTCCAGAAAGCATTTTGGAGCATGAGTAGGTTTCAAAATTGTCTTCTTTTACTTTCCACTTTCCAGTGGATTTTGATTGACTAAGCCATTTTATTAAAAACTAAACCCAAATGAGAAAACTTCAGAAGAGATCTTCCAAATTTTCCCTATAATATATGGCAATGGATTTCTCTGATATGCTGTTTATCTGATTTGAGTTTGTGATTTTTTTTTGCAGTCGAGTTATTTGGCTTGGAGATTTGAATTATCGTCTTGCACTTCATTATGCTGACAGTAAAGAACTCATGGAAAAAAATAACTGGGAAACTCTGCTGGAGAAAGATCAGGTAGGTACATAATCTTCATAAGATACTATGGAATGGGATTGAAATGCATAGTTTTGAATTAATTTCATGATTCATATCATGAAAATTTATTCTTCGTGATAATGAATAATCCATTTAACATTCATAGTTGTGCTAAAATTTTACTGAAACATTAAGATTGGTTTTGCTTTAAGACGTTATGTCTGTGAACTCAATCAAATCTGGGATTTTCCATGGCAGCTTAGAAATGAGAAAAAACCAGGACATATATTTGAAGGATGGAGTGAAGGGAAAATATGTTTTCCTCCTACTTACAAGTACTACAGAAATTCAGACCAATATGCTGGGGAAAATCTTAGATCAAAGGCAAAGCGACGCACACCAGCATGGTGAGTTTGCAACTTAGTTTTTCATGGTTTCGCATATTTAGAGAGCCCTACAAATTGTGAAATATAGCATAATAATTGCTCCACATACCAATCTTGTTTTCTCGGGTGATTCTAATCTTTTAGTTTAGATGTATTATTCCTATAAAGATATAGGATTGTCTAGATATTTTAATATATTAATTTAAATATTCAATGTATTTTTAAATATATTTCCATTATTTTTTGTTTTACAGGTGCGATCGAATACTTTGGTATGGTAAAGGATTAAGACAACTTTGTTATAGTTGTGGAAAATCAAAATTTTCTGACCATCGATCTGTATATTCAATTTTTATTGCAGAGGTAAAAATGCTTTCATAAATAAATTAGAAAAATATTTTGATGAGGTTAGACTTACAAGATTGCAAGTGGAAGTACTCTTGTCTAAAATTAAATTTTGTTATTGAATTCTCAAATTAAATGCAAGAATTTGAATCTTAGGAGTTCTTGGCATCATTCTCATCATACACAACCTATTAAATATCTATTAGGAGTTTTTGGCCATTAACATATGGTAATAAGAAAACTTCAAAATGATTATACTAATATCTCTCAAACAATAGACATATTATGTTAGAGAGAATTAATTGTATATTTCATAAATCAAGTCAACAAAAATGTACACAATTCATAATTTCAAAAAAAAAGTTTATACACAACAAGAATTATGTTCAACATCTCATTCTAAGCTCATGAAGTTATACCACAATCTTTTCATCTTAAATAAAATTGAATTTGGAGTAAGAAGGCTCGATTTAAGGTATTTTATTGAAAGAGCTTAACTAGCCATTACATTGTTAGACCTCTATATAATATCTTATTATGTGGTCAAGTTTATTCAAATGTTTGAAGTTGGATAACTCTTCTATAATTTATTCATCATTATTTTCAATTGTCATCTAAATTGTCATTATAAATATCATTTAACTTTTCCATAATGATTCTATGAGTAAATCATTTTTATGAATTTTGTGTGGTTTCAATTTTTCATAAATAAAATTTAATCTTTTATATAAATCAAGTTGTGAAGTTGAAAATTTAGAAAGGAATTATTTGCACACATTTCAACCACCTCTTCTTCTTTTTCTTCAAGTGTAAACGCACATGGATTCACATTGTAAAAGATAAATAAGTGTGAATAAGGCGCCTAATCCACTTGGCATTCCTTACCCTCCTACTTCACCTTTTGAATATAAAGCACTAAAGCACATACTTTGTGCCATTCATTCACTCTTTGCAAAAAAATAAAATGGAAGAAAAGAGTGTAATGCAAGCTTAACATTCACTATGTGTTGAAAAACATGGAAAGGAAAAATATGCATCTTGCATAATTTTTCAACCCAACCACTTAATTGCCCCTATTTGAATCCTAATCCACTATATAAATTCAATGCCTATATGTATTTTGTCCTCATCTTTATAATATGTCACATTTTGTGCCTACATTTATTTTGTAATAACTGCCCCTTGTTTGCTACTAAATTTTGTTTTTTTAATTCACAACAAATACTAACTTAATCAACTAGACTTATTTCATCTAATTTAGAAGTGCCAACTTCATAACTTTTCTAGCCACAATTGTAATGACAATTCTACTCCACAATTAATAATGGCCCTGCTTATTTTTCACACTAATGATAGAGAAAATCCATTCACATCCAAGATGATATATTTGATCTCTTATTTAAATCACAACTATTTATCGATCTTATGTTTTGAATTTACTTTGATTACAACACAATGATAATAAACATAGTACAATCAAGTGTTGGTCCCATGCCAACATTAGTCTACGAACACATATAAAACTACATAGAGACCATCTATACAAACATCACATATTCACATAGTGATTAGCTCAAGCATACATCACCTACACACAATGTAGCCAACTCACACTTATATTGTATTTACATAATATGACAAGATCTTATACACCTCATAGGTACACATAGTGACTAGGTCAAGCATACACTATGTATACATAATATGATAAATTATGTGTGCATCACATATACACAATGTGAATAGATCATGCTCCCAATACCTACACAATGTAAAAAATTTAAACATCACATTGATGCAGTCAACAATTGAGAAACCAAAGAGGTTTGTCAATTGTTGCAGCCTTCCTTCATAAAATCAACACTTAAAATAATATTTAAATAAAATCTCCAACACAAGATTATTTCATTTGCATTCAAATAAATACTAGAAGTTTACAAAATTTTGGAAAATCAACATATTATTCATTAACAAAGCTTCAATTGCAACAACAATCATCTCCAGGAAGGATTAAGAACAAATATGCAAAGTTTCTACAGACAAGTTCTAGAAATGGACCAAAAATCAATTGTAGCTCCACAAACCCATCAATTTCTTCTTATCAAATGTTGCTCCTTCATTCCTCTAAATCTTCTAAAATAATTTATGGGTTTTGTGCGTTTCCTTCCCAACTTTCCATAACATTTCATTTTTTTCCATTTCATTATTGTATGAGAAAGCTATGCCCTTTTTCTAAGGCTGGTCCTCTCAATTACGACTTTTGGCCGCCTTCCTCTACCATACTAGTCAACTTTCCTCCTCTTTATTCTAAGCATGGGAATCATGCATTCAACCCCTTAATTGTTTTCCCTAGAAAATTTCAAATATTTATTCCAATTATTTATTTTTGTTCATGGGAGTTACAAAGCAATAAAAATATTATTTTTCCAACCTGAGCATGGGAATTTGTTTCCCATATGCAATTTGAATTCACAGCAAACATGTACAAACATTGCATTCAAATTTCATTCCAAATAAGAGTGTATAGATCTAGGGGTCCCATCCTAAGTTGCTGAAGGAAAAATAAGAAGAAAAAATTCATGCCTACAAGACCATCCGAAGAAAATATACCATAATATGAAAATTAAATAAAACCTTATTTTTGGTTGTGTGGGATAGCCTGTGCACCTGGATGCTCATGCATCAAACAACCTGGGTAGAAGAAATCTTCCATGAGTCAAAACTCATGAACATTTAAATTTTTGTGCTTGTTCTAGATCCACTTTTTTGCTTTATTTTTCTAAAATTTCTTCCTCACCCTACTTTGAACTTTCATGTCCTTCCCTCCTTTCATTCCTCCTCTCTTTCTTCCTCTTAAGAAATTCATTTTGCTATACCACAGCTCATCTTCCCATTCCATCTATTCATCTCCAATACCTGTATACAAATTAGATTCAACAAATTTATGGCAATCAATGAATTGTACATCATACTCACCTAATTCTCCTTCTTCCTCTTCTTTTTGTAGGCCAATAGAATGGATGGTATCTCACTATAACTTAGCTTGTAACTTATTTCTACTCCACCTAACCACTCCTCTTTCTTCACATTCTTCTCCAATTTCTTTTAAACAAGGATTGGCCTCAACATCACCATTAGTATACTTAGAAAAGTTATCAGTTACCTTTCTAATCTCATCTTTATCTGCTGCTATAATATCATTTTCAAACTCCTCATATCCTCCCATTTTAACTAAGTCTTTTATATGTAAATCCACATCAAAGAATTCACAAAACTCAAGTTTTACCTTCTCATTTCCTACTGTAGCTTTCACTCCTTCCTTTTTCAATACTAACCATCTCTTTTCAACTGCTACAACTTGCATTAGTACGTCATCTTCTTCATTATTCTTTGCTACCCCTTCACCCCCTTTACCTGAGACATTTTCTATGCACCCTTCTCCACATTGTTGTCCTAAATTTTGAATCGTCTCCACATCCTCATGAAGAAAAACTTCATTGCAACTTGACTATTCTCTATCTCTACAACTTCATATTCTTCTTTTACGACAATACTATTCCTTACACTCATTTCCATATCCACAATTTCATTAAATTCCTTTGCAAGTAATATAACATCAAACTCATTTTCACAAATATCACAGAAATAACCTTTTACCCATGTGTTTTCTTGCTTCTCTACTGTTGTTCCAAATTTTTCTTCTTGATTTTTTGCTGCAATCTTGTTACTCTCTTCTTCTACCTCCCTCATTGCACTCAAATGTGCCATCTTCTCCAACATATTTATGTCTTTCCAAGGACAAATTTCTACCCCAACTTCGCAATCACTTACTTCAACATATTCCTTTATCTTTTCTTCACACTTGAATCAACATCAATATCTTTAAAAAATACCAATTTTTCAGCTACAAACTTATTCTTCTCTCATTTATTATCCTCTTGCATGAGGATCCCTTCCATTTCAGTGCCATATGCATGAAACTCCACTGTATCCTTTTCTTCACCTACATCCAAAACAATGTTAGCACATAAAATAGGGAATTCATCTCTTCCTAGCTTCATTTCCTCGGTTGCCTTTCCTTCAAACAAATTTTCTATTTTCTTTTTCTCCTCTTTCTTTCTCCATTCCTTTTTTACTATTCTCTTCTTATATTGCTTTCCTTTAACCACAATCATGTGAGATGATCCCACATGTTCTTTCCATGTCACTTTCATCATAGGGTTGCAACTCTTCATTTTGTCAAGTTCTTCTTTTCACAATCCTCTTTGTCAAATCTTTGTTTTTCCTCTTTCTTCTCTTCACCTATGTGCAAAAATTGACTTACAAATACATTTTTGTTAGAAAAATAATGAGATGCCTTCATGCCCACAAATTGCTCTTTAATCTTCTTATCTATTGCCACTTTTACCAATGCAATTTCATTCTTCTTTTCTATAATCACAAATCTATTAGGAAAGTAATATCTTTCCAAGGCTTTCACTCTAGCCTCAATCTTCTTTAATTCTTCAAAAGATCATTTTTTAAACCTCTTTTCTTTCCACTCTTCCATACGTAAAATCCTCACAGGCATTCTCATGACCCATCTTGTCCTCTTCTTCAAAGACATCTTTAGAGACTCACAAGTCCCTCTATAGTTACAAGTCCTCCTTGCAACTGTCTCTCTTTCTTTATGCTATCAAACCTCTATAGTCATAGGTCCTCTCTGCAAAAAACTCACTCTTGCTTATCCTCTACCCAATAGATGGTTTCTAGAAGACACACCTCTCTCTCGTGCACCTTCTACCCAACCTTAACCTCTACTAGAGGATAACATCTACAAATTTATTTCAACTCTTCTTACCAATCAACTACTACAACACTTCCCATCCAATCTCCTTGCTCTAATACCATTTCATGTAGTAAACAATTGAGAAACCAAAGAGGTTTGTTAATTGTTGTAGCCTTCCTTCATTAAGTCAACACTTAAAATAATATTTAAATAAAATCTCCAGCACAAGATTATTTCATTTTCATTTAAATAAATACTAAAAGTTTACAAAATTCTAGAAAATCAACATGCTATCTATTAAAAATGCTTCAACTGCAACAAAAATCATCTACAGGCAAGACTAAGTTCACAAGTATGTAAAGTTTCTACAAACAAGTTTTGGAAATGGAAAAAAAATCAACTGTAGTTCCACAAACTCATCACTTTCTTCTTACCACCGCTCCTTCATTCCTCTAAATCTTCTAGAACAATTTCTAGGTTTGTGTGTCTCCTTCCCAGCTTCTAGAATATTTCAATTTTTTCCATTTTGTTACTGTATGAGAAAGTTATGTCCTTTTTCTGAGGTTGGTCTTCTTAGTTACAACTTTTGACCTCCTTCCTCTACCATACCAGTCAAATTTCCTCCTCTCTATTAGAAGCGTGGGAATCATGCATTCAACCCCTTAATTTTTTTCCCTAATAAATTTCAAATATTTTTTGAATTAGCAACCACTATCTCATTCCTGCATCTCCACGCCTAGGCACCAAGTTTCATTGGCAATCATTTATTCATATTCTTTATTTTTGTTCATGGGAGTTACAAAACAATAAAAATACTATTTTTTCAACCTAGGCATGGGACTTTGTTTCCCATATGCAATTTGAATTCACACCAAATGTATAAATATTGCATTTAAATTTCATGTCAAATAAGATTGTATGGAAAGGGGTCCCATCCTAAGTTGCCGAGGGAATTTAAGAAGAAAAAATTCATGCCTGCAAGACCATCCAAAGCAAACACACCAAAATATGTAAATTAAATAAAACCTTAGTTTTGGTTATGCAGGATAACCCATGCACTTGGATGCTCTTATGTCACACATGTACACATATAGATCATTTAGGGAAAATAAAGTTGTTATGATATTATTATAATAACTTCCCCTTTACTTAATTCATTAGAACATAAGCCCTTAATTATATATTAGGAAAAATGAGGAATGTCAATGTATCCTATACTCCATCATGAGTCTAACTCATTTTCCTAATTTACTACCATCTATGATGAGAAAAAATATTCCACTATCTATTATGATCACTTGCAAGGAAATAAGTATAATAATGCACACACAAAAATAGGTTATTTTAATACAAGTACATAGTGAACAACTAGTAATGGAAAGTTGATTTAACTCTATTCCATGCATCTTTTCACAACTTGTTTAACTAACACTTTACATTTAATTACACCCCAAAAAATAAATATTTTTTAGGTGTGTCTCACGCTACATTGGAGGCCCCATCATTCTACATGGTTCACTAGCAACTATGAAGAAAAGAAAGCATCACATACTACTTTTAATCATCACTAGTAAACATGTAAGTAAAACAAAATTCAACATATAAGGCCATTAATAAGATGTTTTTAGCTCACATTGTGTATCCTAACATCTATCACCTTCATGCCACTAGTAAAAGTTAGTCCAACATGCTATGCAATAGCTCCTAGCATCTATCACTTTCATGGTAATGGTGAAATTAGGCTCAAAACTAACATACCATGGGTAGATCCTAGCATCCATGACATTTGTACTCCTAGTGATAGTTGAATAAACCCTAAGATATTAAACAAGTGTGTTTTAACTTACAAATCAAGTCTACTTTTAAAACATGTTATTTTTGGGAGGTGGCTTGTTCTTATAAATCCTAACTTTTATGAATTTGAGCACTCAAGTTGAAAGAGTGGTTAATAGATCATTTGTCTATAAATCTAATATTAACTTTTGAGTTAGTATGACAATTTTTAGAGTAAGTAATTGCTATCAAGATTTCTCCAAGAAGTTGATGGTTATGTTTCTAGATGAAGCTTTTGCATGTTGAATATCTCTTGAATAATCTTGATTCTTAATGTATTATAATATTCTTAAAATATGCATACAATTCAAATAGTGCTATTGTATGCTAGTTTATTTTTCCTATAAGGGTTTCCTAGGTTAAATTTTGTGTTATTAATATAGTCATGGATGAAAGATCCAATTAAGGAGTATCCACTAATTTATCCCAACATATGTATCACTCATAAAAATCATGCAAAAAAAAATATTACAATATTCACATCACACCTTGTATAAATGAAAAAAATATTTTATTCATTAAATATCTAAAAAATACATCAATAAATTATACTACTAAGGTTTGTAATAATAGTAATATAAACTATTCTTGAATTATAAACATAAACAAGCACAACAAGTGTGTATCTTCTTAAAATGTTTTAATAAATTGATAAAAATGAGAAAGTTCCATACTCATCACAAAAGGTGACCAAACTAGTAAAAGTTTCATGAGAGATGAGACTAACCAAAATTACAAACAAGGGACAAAATAGAATACACTAGAAAGAACAACACAAACCAAAGACCATCCCAAGCATAGTAGAGGGATACAGTAGAAACTGAAACCACTAATCAACAAGTTTTCCCCTTATAACTTTTCATTCACTACCAAGAAAGATGATATAAACATTATCCCCCTTATGAAATTCCTCTATATCATTTCCTTTTTCCTTCAGACTCTTAACTCTTATTCTATTAGTAGGTCCACCATTCAACCAGATGCCTCTATTATTTAGGTTCACTATAATTCCTCTTATCAAAATCAATAAGAGAAGTAACCATGAGACTTCTTAAGGCCTTTATTCTTGATATTCTCCTCCTACCACTTAGCTCTAGCTCTACTAGCAAGTCCCTCATAAATCTTGGTGTTGTTGTTGTCTAGGTTCTTATCTTTGTTCATATCTATCTTCTTAAAATTTCATTCTTTAAGTTGATCTCCAATGTGATTCTTGATTTATCCTTTGGAATGTATCTTTATTATAGCTAACTTTGTAGTACCCCTTCGTTTTGCTTATGTTTTCTAAAAGTATGTTTTACTTTGATAGACCCTAATACTTTGTTTTGATGTATTTGATTGCTGACAATAGAGCGATGGAGGATTTATTTTATGATGTGATGATACACTATTTGGATGGTGATTATTTGTGACATGTTTTATGTTAGCATAGATGTTTACTTGAGATGATATTGCCATTTATGTTCATGGTAGTTTAATTGATATTTATTTCGTCAGTTCGATGTGACATTGTATTGGTGAGGAGAATGGAATTGCATCACTTGCCTATGAGTGCCCTGTGATTTCCGTGATTTTCTCTTCACAATGTGTTTGAATCATGGTCGATTATGTATATACATGTACGATATATGTTTGATTGTAGGATTGTAGGTACATGACATCGACTCCACCTGGTCTCATAGGTCTGAGCATGTCCGGGATCAACGGTAATATTGATTGGGAGATAGTAACAAGGTTTTTCCTAGTCTAGCCACAAACTTAGTCACAGTGTGTCATTAGTTTATGTCTGGTATGTTTGGTTGTCACGTCTACGTTTGCCTTGTTATTTGTTTATGCAAGGTTTATTTTTCTTATTTAATTAATTTTAAATAATGTAGTTAAAAAGCTTCTTATTTTATTTAATTAATTAAATTAGTTTATTTGGTAAAATAATTTATTCCTTGTGATTAAAATTATTTTATTAAATAAATTAATTAATTGATTAAATTTTCTTGATTGAGTGAATAGATTAAATATAGTTTAAATGCTTTTATGTGAATTGGAATTTTAAATTTGTATAAAGAAATTGATATTAATTTTGAATTTTTAAATTAATAAAATAGTATAAATTCTTTATAATTATCAAAAGAAAATATATGTGAGTTTGTTAGAAGATATTTTAGATTAGCCATGTGTGTGAGTAAAATTAAATGCAAAACTCTTATTGAAAGATTATTCTTGGAGAGAATATTGTGATAACGGTAAAAGGAAAGAAGTGACTTCATGGAAAAGAAAAAAGAGAGGAAATTGTAGGATTTTTTTTTGGTTTTTGGTTAAAATTTTGGAAGAGGTTCTCAGGATTATTTTTTGGTTCAATATTTTGCATCTTTCTAGAAGTAGAGATTTTGGAAAGGGCTTTGGAAATTGTACTCAGAAGGCAAAGCTTTGCTCCAACTTTTAATTCTTCAAGCTTCAGAAAAGCAGGCTCCTTGCTATTTATTTATTTATTTTGTTGATTTGAAAAGATTGCCTATATAAAAGTTCAATTTAGTAGAAGTTTTGTTAAGTTTGTTAAATAGAAAGATTGCCTGAAGAAGAAAATTTGGTTGAAGCTTTTGTAGAAAATATATATATATATATTGAATTCTTCTTGGTAGAAAAATTTGTTGAAAACATTTATGTAGGAAACTTGTTGCCTCTCTGTGTAAAATTACTGAAAAGATTTTGTGCTTATGTAGAAAACTTTACAGTAAAATCAGAGAGTCTCATAGAAGATTATTGTTAAACAATAGAAAATTTTCAAAAGAAAACTGAAGAAAACCTCTGTAGAATTGTAACTGAAATTCTCTGGTTAATATGAGGAAACAGAAACCTTTGTAATAAACCTTTCTAAATATTTGCTATAGAAAATATTTTGAGAATTTGGATTGAAAATGAAACCCTTTGTTATGGAAATTGAAAATCTTTGACAAACTTGTGAAAATTGGTAAATCTCTCGGTTCCCTGTAGAAATCCCTCTATGAAGATAATTGCCCGATTATAACATTCTTATTGATTAATTTATATATATATTTATATATATATGTATACATATGATATATATACATATACATATACAAATATATATACATATACATATACAAATATATATATATATATATATATGAAATTATATTATGAAATTCCTTTGTAGAAAATTATTTTTAATAAAAGAGTAGAAAGTCCATACGCAATTCATAAAAATCGTAGGTTTTAAATTTAAAAAAATAAAATTTAAGATTTGGGGAGGCGCAAGGGGCTATTCCCCACAATCGTTCCCTGTAGGGGAGCCGGTTGTGAGGGTAACGCCCAGCGCTGCCCTCACAGGCAGTGTTGGCATTGCCTGCACAACCGCACCCCACTTAGGGGTTCAGCTGTGTATGGCAGCCGACCCTGCATTATACCTTTTTAAAGTTTTTATTTATTATTATTTTTTAATTTGTTTTTTTTATATATTATATATAATATATATATTATTTTTAATATATTATATATATTGTATATATATATAATAGATTTATAATTTGTTTAAAATATTAATAATTATAATTTTATTGCAGATAATTAAAATATATATATATATATTTAAATATAATTGTTTAAATGAATATTTATTTAAATATGTAATATATTGTTAATTAGTGCATGTAAAGCATGAGTAATTATTTTATAATGAAATGTTTCAAATGAAAAAGTTGATTTTTCATTATTTTGTATAAATGTGAAATTTGAGTTAACTATTAGTTTTAATTTTCATATTGTTTGAAAATGAATTATATTTTAGTTGATTAATTTCATGCAATATGTTATTGATTTGATTGGATTTAGAAAATCCTAATGTTAGGTACTTATTTTGCTCAAATTGCTTTAAGTTGTTTTTACTCTCATTGGGAAAATTGAAGTTATATGGTTTTATAAGTCTTCCAGATACCATTTCTTTGTAAGGGAGTTGTTTTTATGATGGTTCCATATTTTGAACGAGCTTGGGTAGTGCACATAGTTTTTATTCAATTTAGACACCTAGTTCTATGGACGGGTTGTGTCGTCTAACGTATTAAGTTAATATTTGATGATGGATTGCGTGCACCTTGTCTACCCATAGTTAGTGGAATTAGTTTCCTTATGTTGTTATTAGGGGAGTGGCTCTTTATGAGGGTCGACACACAAAGTGGTGCCTAGGTAACTCATGTAGAGTTAGTTTAATCAGTGAAAACTAAATCAATACATTAGGTAGTCTAAAAAATTTAACTGGATTAATTATGCCTTGCTCATGGACTCAAGGGCTAATTCAGACTTGGGGATGAGTCGAAAAGGCCTGGAATGACAAGATCGATATCTTGTCATTATGAAAGATAATTGATTCCGCAATAGATTGCATGTGCGGCCGGGTTTCGTAAGAGGTTACCAGGGTAACCCAAGATGGGGGTCGGAACCTAGGAAGATTCGTCTGAGTAACCTATACAACATTGTGATGACACTCCACCTATAATAACAATATCTTTGTGAACTTATTGTACTTGATCCTTCAGTTCTGGAAGCAATGTAACCATTATGTTAAGTTTGTACTTGTATAGTTTTGTTTATGGTTTTGCCTGTGTCTAGGGAACCTTTTTACTATCTCCTAGCACAGGGGGTGGGCCTACATGTACCACTTGGTTGGGTGGAACATGCACCTTACACCGTTGGGTCCCCAGTTCTTGTTTGTGGCAACGAGTACTTCTTGATTGGAGAGCTCGTGTGTGGATATGTACTTTCTCGTATTTCTTATTTGTAACAGTGGATATCTTATTTATGTATAAATCCTCAATTGTAATTGGGGAGAATTTTTGTAACATGTAATTGTACACTTTTGTATGACCTGCCTCATTTGGAAATGAGTATTGTAATTGTTATTATAAATGCAATGTAAGAATGAATTATTTTTGTACTTTATACCTTCAATGATGTAGTTTATTTGTTATTGAATGTATGTCCTTAAGTTTATGAGAATTAATCACATGCTATGTTTAGTTACTTTTGTTATTTATGGGATTTGCATGTAGTGTGTTGTCGCGTATCTTAGGGAATGTTTGCATTTATGATGTTATGTTACATGTAATAATACACTTTTTTTAAAAAAATTATTACACTTCCGTAGTGATTGCAACATTCCTTAAGGTTACATGGTGGGGCATTACAAACTCTCCCTCGATGTAAAATTAATATTTTATAAAGAATGAAGACGTAGTATATTGGTGTTGACCCAACCATAGTATATTTCCTTATGAAACTATGTTAAGGTTCATGATATAATATTAAATCAATTCTTCTATAATTGATACTTAGAACTTGAGGATTTCTTGTGAAATGTGTAGATGACCCTTCCTTAATGAGTGAAAAAAGGTGTAATTTGTGTGATTAAATGTAATATTAAACACAAACCTCCTTGGGCCCAATAATCTCATATAAAACATAATTATTAGTTGGCATGATATTTGAATGTGAGGTACACAACTTAATTAGGATTTCTTTATGTGGGTGTAACAATTCACATTGCATTAACCCATAATTAAATATTGAGAAAATGCATGCTATTGTATGAGACACTCTTATGATGATTTAGTCTTAATTTGAAGGATTTATGAATAATACACAACATTACATAGTAAAACCACTATCTAGCAGTCAATGTGCTCAAATTAATGGTTAATATTATAATTATTAATATCTACACTAAGAACAAAATTATCGCAACAACTCAAGAAACTTACAAAATATAATCAAACATAACCTTGGAAATATTTTTAGTTTATGCAAGATTGATCTTACATTTGGGACACCCCTACACTACTTATTTGTTATTTATTTTTGAAAGGTGTTTAGATTTTGTAACTTTATGCAACACCCTAAATAAACTACTAAATTTAGAGTAAATTTTTAATTCATTTTTACTATGTAGAACATTTAACAGATTTATTATGATTCATTATGCCAATGCAAGTCATGGCTTTTAGATATATTTTAATCAAAATAAAGATGTCCTTAAACTCAATTTAATAATAATAATAATTTTAATAATTTTGAGTAAACATTCCCTAATTATTATATTAATTACTTAATTCCCCACTAGGATCAATTTCTCATGTTGATTTTTAAGCAATAACTAGCTTGGGGTGAAATGGGTAAAAATTGAGTGTGCATCTTCCCTCTTTTATTTATTCTAACTTGGTGCCATGTGGATAACCTCCAAGCACACATATTATGGCCCACCATCCTTTTCTTTTTAATGACACAACATACATTATTTTTATTTTATATTATGTTCCCAACTATGTTATTCATTTATATTGACTAAAGGATCATCCAAGGTGTAAGAGTAGTCTTGCATTAAAAATAAAACATTTTTTTATTTCTTCATTTAAAAAATCATCCAATCATCTTATTTTCGCCACAACTTGTGGTTCTCACCACAAGGTTACATTATAGTTCTAAATTAATAGATAATCATATCAAATTACAATCTAGATTCACTATTTCTAGTTTATAATGACCATACATGCTTTACAACAACCCAGGTTGGTTATATTTCCAAGATTATAATTCTTTAAGAGGTTTGTTTTATGAATGATAGAAAGATCTAATTTATATCATTGACAAAATTTATTCTAGAATGATCCCCTTCTACACATTACCTAATTACATATTTCATGTTACATCGAGATATCCACCACCTTGTGGCCATTGTGAATTATTCTAAAGGCTAAGGACTAGTATATAAACATCACTCATAACCACTTGAAGGTGGTTTTATCTTCTAGGTCTAGAGAATATTAATTTTTATCAACGCTTGAATTGTATTGGGAAACATAAAATTCACATATAAGATGTTAATGTATCTTGAAATTTCAACCCTCATGTTGAAAGGAAGTTGAGGTAAGTTGTATTGAAATTCATGATTATGAATCAATATGTAATTATATTTCAATGTCTATTGAGTTCCATTGTGTATATATGTTTGAATTCTTACTACATGATTGGATAAATCTTCATTGCACCTTCTAGCTATGACCACATTAGTTGGTTCTAGAGCATGGATTTAAATTTTCAATTTATACAAAGGACCTTTTGTATGATTAGATAATCAAATTAAGTTTATCCAAAAGAATATTTCAAAACTAGTGTTGAGTTTTAGATAGTTTATGAGGGTGATTATGGATAGATCATTGACCTTGAGGTTGTATGCATTAGATCTAATAAAGATGTCTCCATGAAGAGTGGGTAGAGACCAAGGTTTTTCTAACATTATTGGGATAAGAAAGAAATGAAAATAAAAGCTATAAAAAGGAAAATTGTTACAAAGTGCAGAGATAGAAAGGAAGTTTGGAATGACATCATATCATAGACATTAGAGTTTTGGAGATTATTTGACAATCATTTTGGGATTCCCAACTTTTAAAGTCTAACAAGGGTGACACAAAAAACACTTGACAATCCTAGTAGAGATAGGGGTGTTATATTTCTAGATGACCCTTTATAGTCATGCCAACATGACCAAATCTAAAAGTATAACAAAAAATAATTTTTAAAACCCAAATGTAAGGAAAAACCATAAACCTTGATAAAAACTAAAAAACAACCAACATAAAATTAAAAATAAATAAAGCAATATTTTAGTTCGAATTTTATAGATTCCTTTATATTCATACCAAGATGATTAACTTCCAAGATATGAAAAAATAGGCAAAAACTAGAAAATAGACAAAAGGAAAAACATAAAGCATAAAATCAAACAAAACTAGCCAAACACAAGAAACCAAACATAGAAAATGACACAAGAAAAAATGGACCCCCATTTTTCCTTAAGATAAATGAGGCATGTGTGTAAAGGAAAAACAAATGGAAACCACATTATAATGCCATGAACCCTTAAAAAACCTAGCAATTTTGATACTAATTCATCCAAAAAAAGGAAAGGTAGTCTCATTTGAGGAAGAAAAAAATTAAAAGGTGTCTCTCAATGAATGGTCAGATCACATGGTATGTGAAATAGGTTCATTCATTTAAAAGTGAGGCTCAAATAATGATGAGGCCGTAAAATGCACAAGTTACATAAGTATAGTTACATATTCAACTAATAAGAGGTCTATTAGATTATATCATATAATTAAGAATACATGATTTGTGATAACCTAAGAATTTCTCTACTACAACCCATAGCCCTTATGTATTTATCTTTGATCACTCAAACTATAGCTATATTACTAGTTGAGTTTCTATAACGTTGATAGAGATTACATGAATCACCCAGAAATTAAATTCTCATGATTCTATTATTTTCTTTTCATCTTATATCTTTCTTTTCCTTTTTTTATTTCTTCTCTTTTTATATTAAATATATACATATATATTTAAATCTATCTCATTACATAGGTAATGGAGTCTTTTTATGGGTTAGGATTCATAGTGGTCATCATAGAAGAGTATAATCTCAAGATTTTTCACTTGAGTAAGACCACCAACATCTCACCCTAACTAGCTCATGAATATTTAAAGTGTACATATAAAGTGTAATATCTCAAACATTCCTTCCTTGAAACCTATAAGTGTTGTAATGCCCTGCCGCGCAAACCCAAAAGGAATAAATAAAACACAACAATTTAAAAAAAAAATCATAATAAAGGTACTTAAGTATTCCAACATAACCATGTTCTAAGTTGCACAACTAAATCCCTTGGGGTACACGAGGTGACATTACTAAACTAACCCATAACAACGATAATAGATTAAATAACCAATAACGTAAATCCATTCATACTCATACCATCATTTAAACCATCCATTAACGATAACCATATTAATAAGAGTAAACCATATTAAACCATATATGCAAAACACAGATGAATTAATCATGAAGATATTAAATATATATATATACTTCCATAGATACAACATAACATAATAAGTAATGGCAAATGATAGTTCACGAATGATTACAAGGTATGATATTACAATACATCCGTCTGAAAATACATCCCAATAATCACATAAATAAATTACATCAATAAATCTTCCCAACATACATGGTAGTCGATACATCAATAAATAAATTACATCTGAAGTATAAACATACATCTGGTACATAAGAACATTGGATCAACAGCATCTACCAAAACTCTGCAATAAAAGATACAACTACATCCAAAGGGAACCCAACGGGGTGCGAAGCACGTTCCACCCAACCACCCCCGTGTTGGGAGTAGACAAGGAAGGATCCCCAACCAAGCACAACTAACAGTAACACAAGACTAACTCTAGACAAGATAACATAATGTCACTAGACCACACTGAAAGCTAAACAATGATAATTCACCAAAAGACATAACAATAGACAACTTTCGAAACATAACAATAAATCACTTCCCAAATAATACAACAATAAATCATGAAACACATCATCAATAAATCTCAAGTCATAATATCAATGAACTACTTCTAGAGGACTTCAATAAAACAAACAAATGGAATGCTAGAGGAGAGTGTCATCGCATGGCTTCACATGGATTATCTAGACAACCTATCACAAGGTGCTGCCTCCATCTATGGTTCTCCTGACAGCCTATCTCAAGGCGCCGCTCCATAGGGTTACTCATGCGAAATCGTTAACCTTTCGTGAAGACAAGGCAATGATCTTGCCAACCACAGCCTTCTCGGTCCCCTTTAGTTTGTGATAGCACTAACAGAAGGACGAGGCATCACAATTATCTTATTAATGTTTAATCTCCACACATGATTAATTACTTAGATTATCACTGATTACTCTAACTCTATGTGGGTTACCCTGACATCCCCTTTGTGCGCTAGCCCCCACTTAGAGCCACTCTCTCTAAACACTCAACACAAAATATCCAACACAAAAAGGATTGTATTAGCAAGAAATACTGAACCAACATATGGAACATCTGCGAGGCATAACTATCTCGCCAAAATCCTCTGAATTACATTCACAAAACGGTACTATCCCAGTGCAAACTAAAATTACAATCATAGTCAAAACATAGGCCAAATATCAAATTGTAAAAATAATAATGACATCAATATCCCCACCTCTGGAAGTTCTAAACAACACTTAAGTTCCTATAATAGGATAGGCTAACTCTAGGGTTTTCCCACAAGACATAAACCCAATTAAAGAAAATCAAAATTAATAAAATGAATAATCTCGAGAGTAACCAATACATAAAACAACACCATAAAACCATTTAAATACACAATAAATTTTGCCAATAAATCAATTGCTCGGGAGAATTCAATTTAATTTTAAAGTGCATAATTTGTCTCTAATTTTCTCAACTACACTATAGCATTGAAATTTTCTTAAAATTATCACCCTAAATTCATAAACATAGCATATGACATCTTATATATATATACGCTTTTATGCGTATATACATATATATGTATATATATATATATATATATATATATATATATATATATAATAAAACATATATATTAAAATCATTGCATTTAAAACATATTATAAAAGTTGCCTATATATAACATGTATATTTACAAACACACACACACACACATATATAATTATATATTAAAAAAAAAATCAAATAATAAAAAAAAATGTTTAATAAAAATAAAAAATAAAAAAACGCAGTAGGAGGTACTGCGCACCTCCCAAGGGGAGGCTGCAACCCCTCCACTAGGCTTTGTATAGTAGCCTATGGCTACTAGGCATAGCCTAGTGGTTGCTGTAGAGTACGCTGCGGGTCAGGGGTGGTACGGCCACCGTCGACCACTCCCCCCCTCTCATAAATATATAAAAAATTATTTTATTTTACTCGTCCAACCAAATTCTGAACCCGAGAAAAATATATATTCTATGATATTCATTTTAAAATCGTAGTATACTGCGCATATATAAATATATTTTTATATTATAAACCATTTCATACAAAATTATAGAAATCCGTAATATAGATTTATATTTAAATTTTATTCTTTTCACATAAAATGAAATCACACTAGGTACATGATATGTATATATATTTAAAATAAGAAAACATAATTATAACATATACATGAATATCTATTTCACTTTATATATATATATATATATATATATATATATATATATATATATATATAACAAAAGATTCAAAACAATTATTTAACAAATAGATTTTTCAATAAACCCAATATAGATTTGGGCATGTAAATTTTTTTTAATAAAAAGGGGTAAAAACTTTATTGAAATTCAGAAAAGAACATTACAAAGATAGCAAAGGACCGAGGTCCCAGGAACCCACAAAAACAAACGAAAACAGCAAGAGCAAGATCAATCAACACCATTCCCATCTTTATCCTCAACAAGAATTTTCTCCAAATCTCCACGGAGTACCTGAGGAATCGAATTCCACTCTTGAACATTCCATCCATCTAGGTGATCAGCAGCCCACTTCGCCAAGCAATCAGCAGCCCTATTCCACTCTCTTGGAATATGAACAAAAGTCACTGTCTCCATCAACGAACTAACCTGAAGAATCTGATGCACCAGCATAGCCAGTTGCCAACTAACATTTTCTACTTTCCGCTCAAGAAGCAAGTTGATCCAGACCTGGGAGTCAGATTCACAAATAATCCTTCTCCATCCCAAAGCATAAGCCTTCTCCAAGGCACGAAAAATAGCCCACCCTTCCACTAGGTTGATAGTCTGAACCCCTTCAAAGACCGAAAAAAGGAAGATTACAGAGCCCGAAGAGTCCCTACCAATCCCCCCAATACCAGCTGGTCCAGGATTACCTCTTGAAGAGCCATCAGTATTAAGCTTTAAGACACCATTAGGAGGTTGTAGCCACCTACCCTCCCTGTTAACTTTCTGCTTCGCCTGCCGCCCCCTCCTAACACTCGCAGAGGCCAAGGATAACCCCTGAAATCCCAACCGCTCCACCACCTCAGCATCCTTTTTTTGCAGGGGAAACTCCACTTCACATTTAGCTTCCACCGTCTCCTGAATCATACTTAAAATCCTCTGCCAAACTTGTTGCACCAGCTTCTTCTCACCTCGAAATATCCTTCGATTCCGTTCCAACCAAATCTGCCACAACAAGAAAATAGGCCCCACAAACCACACCTCCCGCAAGAAAGAAGCCATAGAAGGAGGCCTACCCAATCCTTTCCAAAAATCAATCAAAGAGGAAGCATGAACACAGGGGCACTGCCAAACTCCCCACCAAAAATGCCAAATTTGGAGAGAAAAGGGACAGCGAAAAAATAAGTGAGTAGAGTTCTCCTCATCAGCACCACACATAGCACAGATAGAGGGGCCCTGGAAACCTCTCTTCTGGATATTGTCCCAGGTTAAACACTTATTCCAAGCTAACATCCAGGCAAAGCAATTACACTTTGGCCAGGCAAACTTGTTCCAAACCTTCTTCCACCACTGAACTTCTTCCCCATCCTGTCTGTGAGCCAAAAGCAGCTGATAACCAGAAGCCACAGTGTAGACCCCCTTAGGATTAGGAGCCCAAGCCAACACATCTTCATCCCGAAGGTAGCTACACCTTCTACTCGAAAGGATATTCTGAAGCTCAAACCCATCCTCCTGTAGACCCACATCTGGCCATTCATCAATAGACTTCCATCTTGCCGACACCAGATGGTCCTCAAGAGAAAAGGATTTGAAATCACTCACTTGTGACCAGCCAGCCTCAATAAACCTCTGACTAAGATTCAATAGGTTAGGAAATTGAGAAATGATAGGCAGATAGCCATCCCAAGAATCAGCCCAGAAATTGATCTTGGTCCCTTTTTTACATATCCAAAACAAACCCTCCTTAATAAGCGCAGCTCCTTTTTTGAGGGTGCCCCAGATCACCGATCCCTTCCCCATAAGAGGGTAACGGGGGATATCCAGCGGAGGGATCCCAGAGAGATACTTCTGAGATAGAACCCTGGCCCAGACCTTATCACGCTCAACACACCATCTCCAATACAACTTTGCAGCCAAAGCCTCACCAGTCAAAGCCGATTGCCTTAAGCCCAGACCACCATATTGCTTTGGGCAACACACAACCTCCCATCTAACCAGACTCCATTTGGATGACCTCAAACAACCAGCCCATAAGAATTGTCTTGCAACAGAATCAAAATCCTTAACAAATCCCACCGGGGCCACCTGAAGCATGCATCTGTAAATAGGCAAAGCTTGAACCACAGACTTGATTAGCTGAACCCGGCCAGCAAAAGATAACCACCGGTGAGTCCAGTGATTAACTTTCACTCTAAATTTATCCAAAATAATCTGCCAAGACTCCTTGGGAAACCTTCCCATTGAGATAGGGACTCCGAGATAAGTCAACGGGAGAATCCCAATCTGAAATCTCAAAGTTAGAGCAATCCTCTGCTGAATAGGGCCAGGAGTATTGAAGAAATAAATACAAGACTTGTCTTCATTAATCCGCTGACCAGAGGCAGCCAAGTAGACATCCAACACCTGGCGAAAATGAGAAGCTTCTCTCATAGTAGCTGCACCCATCAGAGCAGTGTCGTCTACAAATTGCAGATGAGACTGCGGAGGCAAGTTGCCTCCCCACCGCCAACCCTGGATCAAGCCTAACTCCACATTCCTTCTCATTAATCTCCCCAGACCCTCAGCAAGGAGAATAAACAAGTACGGGGAAAGGGGATCCCCCTGGCGCAGACCCCGAGAAGCACCAAACAACTCAGTATGTTCCCCATTAATTAGCACAGAAAAGGAGGCTGAAGTAACGCAGCTCATAACCCATTGAATCCACTCTTCCCCAAAGCCAAAGGCACTGAGAACCTTCCAAAGGAAGGACCACCTGACTCTGTCATAAGCCTTAGCCATATCCAATTTGATAAACATTGCCTTCTCTCTGGAGCTGGCCATTGAGTGAATAGCCTCAGTTGCAATAACAATCCCATCCAGAATTTGCCTACCTGCAACAAAACCACTCTGCTCTTCTGAAATCAAGTCCTTGAGACCCTTTTTCAACCTGTCAGCAATTAATTTAGAGATAATTTTGTAAATTACATTGCATAGAGAGATGGGGCGAAAAAGACTTAGCCTATCAGCCCCCTCACACTTGGGAATAAGAGCAAGAAAAGTAGAGTTCAAAGCCCTTAACATCTGCCTATTATGTTGAGATTCCTGAACAACTGCCAAAAGGTCAGCCTTGATAATATCCCAGAATTCTTGGAAAAACTCAATCGGGAAGCCATCGGGACCAGGAGCTTTCCCTTTCTTCATCTGGAAAACAATTCCTTCTAACTCTTCCAACGAGATGTCATGCATAAGATCTTGATTCATTTCTCTAGAAACCAGAGAGGGAATACAAGAGAGAACTTGGGCCTCCGCAGGGGACCCCCCTTGCAAGTCCTCCCTAAAGAGGGAAGCAAAATAATGCACCGCCTCATTTGAGATTTCTGGAAGGGATGAAAGATGTTGACCCCTATCATTCACCAGCATAGAAATAGAATTGCCATGCCTTCGAGCCTTTACCGAATTGAAAAAGAAAGCTGTATTTTTATCCCCTTCCTGAAGCCAATCTATCCTAGCCTTCTGTTTCCAGAACATCTCTTCCCGCAACTCCCACTCCTCTAGAGCTTTCAAAGCTCGAGCCTCTTCCTGGAGAAGCCCATCCGACACCCCATCCTCCCTAATCAATCTTGTAATGCTATCCAGATTAGCCTGAGCCAATGCCTTAGCATGAAATAGATTGCCAAAGGACTGACGATTCCAACGCTTGAGTTGATATTTCACAAATTGAAGCAACTTAACAAAGGTATACATGGCCGTGCCATAAGCAGGCCGACCATTCCTCCACCAGTCAGCCACACAATCATACAAAGAAGGATCCCTCAACCACATGAGTTGGAATCGAAAGGAAGGAGAACGAGGCACATTAGCTGACTCGATTGTAAGTTTGATAGGCCAATGATCCGATCCTCTCCAATCCAAGATCTCAGAGCTAGAGGACCACAACCCACCAACCCAATAACATGAAACCAGAAAACGATCCAACCTTTCAGCAATACAATTATCCCCCACTCGCCGATTGTTCCATGTATACCTACCATTACTGGGCTTGATATCAACTAAAGTCAAGGCATTGATGCTATCACGAAGAAGTACTGCAGAGGGATCCAACCTCCCAACACCACCTCGCTTCTCATCCAACTCAAGAATAGCATTAAAATCTGCAGCCAAAATCCATGGATGGAAAGGTGCCATACTGCGAACAAACCTGATATGGGACCATTGCACTTGCTTACCCCTATAGTCAATAGGAGCATAGATATTAGAAAAAAGAATAGCCTCCCCTGTCGCAAAACTCGTAGCTATCATAGACATTGAAGACTTAGAAGACATCCACCAAACAGGAATGACCTTTCTCGGGTTCCATAAGCAGGCTACACCCCCAGAAGACCCATGAGCACCAATGCATTGACATTCTCCATTCCTCCATAACTTAGCCGCCAAAGCAAACATACACTCAACTGATAATTTGGTCTCTTGCAAAAAAACAACATCAGGACTATGTTTTCTTATTAAATCATGAACAGCTTTTTGTCTAGGGCTGCTGTTCAAACCCCTCACATTCCACGAGAGAACGATCATTTCAAGGGGCTTGAAAAGTGAGTGTCCAAGGTCTTGACTGACCCTGCCTCCACCAGAGTCTCCCCTATCAACTTAATCTTTTCCACATCCTTCTTTCTACCAGGCTTGGCAGATTTCTCTGCCCCCCCTTTCTTAATATCCTTCTGCAAGAGACCCAATTTTGGAGATGGCTTAATATGCCTAGCTGGATCCAAACCCCCGACCCGCCCAGGGTGAGAAGAATCCCCACCAGCATTTGGAGCAACTAAAGGAGGGTCCACCACTGCTGAAACCACCACCTGTTGATCCACATCCCTGTGTACACATGCATCACCCTGTGCATCTGAATTATCAAGATTAATGCCCTCTTGTACTGAGCTCACAACCCCTTTGGGTCGACATTCATCCCCCTGTGGGCATGTGATAGTCCCAAGATTAAGACCCTCCTGATCTGGGCCCTCAACCCCCTGATCCAAGTTAACCAAACCTGGGTTCACTTCCTGCTGACTGAGATCATCCAGAACGTCAAACCTGTTGAAGAAACCCCCTTCTTGTCTTTCCTTGAAAGTCCTCTTTTGGCCACGATTCCTATTACGAGCTTTGACTGGAATAAAACCCTCAGCATCATTCACCTCTCCCTGAGCAAGGTTCTTCCCCTTATCAACCACAGGGGGGTTATGTGGGGGTTGAGTAGGTTGAGATTCCACATGTTTGTATCTTGGACATCTTCGCTGCAAGTGACCATATTCATGACACAGACGACAGCGGAAAGGAAGAGTCTCATAGTCTAATTGTTGCACCCAAGAGTACGATCCCGCACACATATCTATAGCATCAGGTAAAGGCCTACTTAGATCAATTTCAACACATATGCGGGCATAAGTCATTACCTTTTTACCCAAAGTTTGCGATGAGGTCCCAACTGGTTTTCCAAGCAATGATGCTACCAATTGCAAAACATCCTCCCGACAACACTCTACCCGAATCCGAGGTAGACGAACCCACACCGGAACCCGATTCGGAAGTTCCTCAGAGGGATTAAAACCTGCATGCCATGGCTTTATAAACAACCCCACCTTATTATAAAAATACGGGCCCCCTTCAAAAACCCTGCTGCGATCAGCCCGACAATTAAAAGTAACCATAAAATAATTATTGGCTAGCAACATTATCTCCATTTCTCCCTCCGGCTCCCAAGTCCTCTGAGCCCAGACTTCTAAAAAATGCAGAGATACCCTCATCCCCAGAAACTTGCAGTATAAGGAGTGATTTGAAAAATATTCAATGTCTTCAGCGATCATCTCCGATGGAATGAAAAGTTTTGGCCTCTCCTTGCACCGCTCTAGGCAACCATTAATCTTCGAGATTCGTGAACCAGAAGACAACCCCGCATTATCAGACCCAACTTCTGGAGCAAATAACGTATTATTGAACGTCTTCAATCCACGGTTCCCAGGTGTAGAACCCAACGCAGCCTGGAAATCCATAGCCGGAGACGTCCCAGATGCCTCACCCCCGGAGAAAGGCATTAAGCCTAAAGCGAACCTGCAAAACCAACCCCCAACTATGGGTGTGGAAGCCCCACACGACACTCGGAATACCTCCTTCCACAAACTACAGATCCATTTTCCTTTCCCCACCAGCGTCCGGCTAACAACAATCAAGAGAGAAGAACTGCCCCACGCGCCAGGGCACCACTGGACCAACACCCACGAGCCCCAACCAGCCCGAGCACGCTACATGCAGCACCCCGCAACCGCTCAGGACAAAAAGGGAGCCCCCGAATCTAAGAAAAAACCCCCGAACTGCCAAACGCCACCGCACAGCGCACACAAAACCAGAAGAAAACACTCAGCCACCCTTAATTCATACAGATCCCACCCACCAACGAAGAAGCAGACAGTAAGCAAGAACGAGCTAGGGCTCGGGTGCCCTAGCTCGGCCCAACGGGTTGCAGTTGCAGACGCAAACCCATCGTCCCAAAATTTCATTTGGGCATGTAAATTCAACCCACAATTAAAAATGATTTTTATTTCAAAACAATAAATTTCACTACTAAACTATATTGTAGAACTTTAAAAAGGTTTTACTAAAGTTTTCCACAGAAGATTCAAAGGTTTCATACGAACAAATTTCAAATCACAGAACTTCTTTCAATGAATTTTTCAAACACAACAAACTAGATTTTGTTTATAAAACAATAAAATAACAATAAATTAAAAGAATAAAAAAAACCTGGAGTCCTTCTTTCGATGTAGAATCCCTTCTATAGTTTCTTCTCAAATTCTTGCCTTCAACTCCCTTCTGAACCAATCCTTTCTTCAAAACAATTCTTTTACCCAGAAACCCAAATAGCTATTTTCCTTTTCTTTTACAGACCCAAAAACTAGAAAAAAACCTCAGTGTCTATGAAAAATTCCCTCACAATAAAACTAAATAAAAATAAATAAAACTCATCATCTTTTTCCTCAAAAATCCTCTTCCATCATTGGTTCTTTTCTTGCTTTTTAAAAGCACACACTTATCTCAAAATTTTAATTAAAAATTAATTATTTTCTCAAGATATTCTCTACAATTTTTTCTAATTTAATATCAGGAAAAAGATAATATATAATTATCATCATAATTATTAATTTAAATTAATTACTGGGTATGTGCAGGATCATGATGGGCCAAAAAGTGGCAATGTGATGGGTATGTGGCTGATGACTATTTTTTTACCCAAAATTGATGAAATGAAAAGGGTTTTTAAAGGAGATTCTAAGCTTTCCACCGATATAAATTATGCTTTATTTCAAATTTAATAAGTAATTATTATTCATTTTCTATTCAAAGTATGACTAAAGTCCTGATTGATAGGCTGATTGAAAAACATCTATAGCTTTCAAATGCTATCACATTTTTTGAATCCAAAACATGCATCACATTCTATGATTCACATACTATAGGATTAAAAAAATAAAAAATGAATATCATGAAGTTTTGACCAAGTTAAGGTGGTCAGACATACGAGTTTTTATATTTTTTCAAAAAATTGTAATAAAAAATTCATAATTAATTATTTACTTGGAAAAAAATTACAAAAAAATATGCATCACATCATAGCATGAGTCCTCTACCTATATATAAAATCTTATTAAAAAATATTATCATTTTATTGTGGTTAGAGTAGTCAGACAGACACCTACTTTTTTTTCCCTGAAATTTAAGTACCACTATATTGAAATTTCAAATTTTCACCAAATAGATTTTTTATTTTTTTAAACAAACCTAGTAGCTTAGAAACTACATTCAATTTGCTACAAATTTTATTTTTACATATTTTTTAAATAATATAGATAACTTATTCAAACTTTTATGTCAAGTTGCCTAACTCTAATTTTTTTGAATTTTTTGCCACTTAAGGGCCTATTTTTTCCATGATGATCTTGCACATACCCTACTTGCACTTTTAATTAATTAAATAACTATTTAATTTACAATATATTTAAAATTCTACATTTTATTAACTTACAATTAATCAAGTAACAAAACAATATTAATTAATCTTATGAAATAAAGATTAATTAAATAACCACTAACCAAAAATAAAATAATTAATCAACAATCAAACTACACGAAGACAAGGACAAAACCTCAATCATGACACAAAAAAACCCATACTGGATGACAAACTTGGGACGGGGACACTTCCTAATCAACTCCCTTTTTCAACATTGTACTTGTTGGGTTAATTAGATTTTTAGCAACAACATTCGCTTGTGGATTATAATTAGATTTTTTATTAAATTATCCTATTCTCAACATTTTATTGTAAGAAATTAGTTGAAGTAAAGGTAGGTCAACTATCACATACTAGAGAGAAAAAGGCATTTCAAACCTAGTCATACTATGATCTTCCAAAAACCTTATGAATACATTAGTGGTGTAGTTCCTATATTCTATCACATTCATTCACCTCATGTAGTATTCCATAGCTATAAAATATAAATCATTCCCTATAGAACAATGAGGGTTAATAATACTAATGAAATCTACATTCTATTGGTAAAAATAATGTACCTCATAAACAAGTTGCATGGGCATGGTAGGATTTATTTGTCTATGTAGTAGTCTATTAAGTGTGGCATGTCTTCATATATTGATGAGAATCCTTATATAGATGGGGAAAGTAATATGTATCCTTTATAATTTGATAAATTCTTGTATCATGAGATCCATATATTGTTCTATACTTATCACGAAATTTAGATAAAACAAAAATTGCTTCTACCTTATTCAAACACCTTAAAATACTCCATAGTTTCTCTTGTAAAGGGCACCAACCTTAATTATATATTTTTTATTTAAATTCTAAATGCCCTTCTCTATGAAGTATTCAAACCTATTAGGAACCAATTATAGGGTATGTGCAGGATCATCATGGAAAAAATAGGCCCTTAAGTGGCAAAAAATTCAGAAAAATCAGAGTTAGGCAACTTGACATAAAAATTTGAATAAGTTATCTATATTATTTCAAAAATATGTAAGAATAGAATCTGTAGAAAATTGAATGTAGTTTCTAAACTACTAGGTTTTTTTTTAAAAAACTATTTGGTGAAAATTTAAAATTTCAGTGCAGTGGTACTTAAATTTTAGGGAAAAAATAAGAAGTGGGTGTCTATCTAACCACCCTAACCACAATAAAATGATACTATTTTTTTATAAGATTTTAGATATAAGTAGAGGACTCATGCCCTGATGTGATGCATATTTTTTTGTAATTTTTTTCCAAGTAAATAATTAATTATGAATTTTTTATTACAAATTTTTAAAAAATATAAAACTCGTATGTCTGACCACCTTAACTTGGTCAAAACTTCATGAAATTCATTTTTTCTTTTTTTAATTCTATAGTATGCGAAGCATAGAATGTGACACATGTTTTGGATTCAAAAATGTGATACCGTTTGAAAGCTATAGATGTTTTTCAATCAGCCTATCAATTAGGACTTTAGTCATAATTTGAATAAAAAAATAAATAATAATTACTTATTAAATTCAAAGTAAAGCATAGTTTATATCAATGGAAAGCTGAGAATCTCCTTTAAAAACCCTTTTCATTTCATCAATTTTGGGTAAAAAAATAGTAGTCAGCCACATACCCATCATATTGCCACTTTTTGGCCCATCATGATCCAACACATACCCTATAAGTAAATAATAAATAATATTCTTGTATAAACCATCAATTTTAATGGTGTCCAACATTACATTGCTAGCAACCAGGATATGTGTCAATTCCAACCAAATATTTTAAAAGGCCCTAACTTATAATAAATTTTCTAGGCTAAATTTTCATCACTTCCCTCTTCTTTATCCTAGCTCATTTTTCATAAACACATATTTAATAACTTGATTGAGTATTATGGCAAAAAAAATCTCCTCAAAATGTAATGGGTAAACCTCCTAATTTCCCTTACTAATGCATATGCTTTCTTCTCTGAATTACGATACCATTCCTCTATTTCTTAGAGGAATTGAATCATGAATGTGATAGTTCTCTCATATCCAATATCCCTTTTTTGTTAATACAATAGTGCATGGATATTCAAAAGAAAATAAATAAATATAAAAGGGTTGTGTTTTATTGGGTCTGATCAAAACAAGAGCATTAGCAATTGACTCCTTTATCTCAAAAAATGCATACTTGGTCTCAACATTCCATTTAATCTTAACATACTTCTTAAAAAATGGAATTCAAAGGGAAAGCAATGTCTACAAAACCACTAATAAATTTCCCAACATAATTTATCTTGCTAAAGAAAAAAAAGAGCTTTGTTTTACAACCTAGTAAAGAAAACCTTGGGATTGCTTCACATCTACTAGGGTCAAATAAAATTCATTTCACTAAGATAATGTGACCTAAAATAATTCCTTTTATTAATCCAAATATGAATTTCTTATGATTCAAAGAAATTATAAAATATTTACACCTTTGGAGTATTTCCCTTAAATTAGAAATATGATCTCCTCTAATATTAAAAAATACTATCAAATCATCCATATAAATAAAATGTATTTTCCAATAAAACCTTTAATTTGAATATAAATGACCCTTTAAAAGGTATCTTCAACATTAATGAAGAAAAAGGACATCCTTCTATAAGAAAACATTCCCTATTTTGTGGGAAAGGTAGTCTTTAACTTTGTGCTTCACCATAACCTAGTATCCAAAATAACCATCCAAGAAAGACAACAATTTTCCTCCATTCACAATTTGGAAACATCATGTAAGGATGAAAATGGGTAATAATATTTTTCAAACCTGATTTGTTTTGATTGTATGAAAAAAGCAGGTTCTGAATGGACCTGAAACCATTTACAAACAAGTTTTAAAGGGACCTGAAACCCAAACATGGATGATCATTCTTCCAAAAAAAAAAGCAATGAACAACCAACATTGATACAACAACAACACTTCAAAGGATCAACAAGACAACCCAAACCAATAGAAAAAGTAAGCTACAAAAAATGGTTTTGAAAGGAACCAAAAACCCAATAAAACTAGGTTTTTACATGGACCTTGAACCCTTCACAACCAATTTTTGGAAGGGACCTTGAACCCTTATACATTTCCTGCATTAGCCATGCAACAACAAACATATCGCTTAGGAAGACCAAAGAATTGCTTGAGATAGTCAGGCAACCAATAGTGTGTGACAGCTAGACAACATAACACTCAGCAACAACACCTATCCAGGTCTCCAAAACACATGATGAAATAGCCAAATCATGGAAAACCAAATGACTAGAAAAAATAGAGCCCATCAACACCCCCTCTCCACCTCTATAGGAGTATTCGCCATAGAAACCCAAGATGCCACTATAGAGGAACTTTAACCAATCCTCATTACGCCTCCATAGGAATTTCCTCCACCTCAATAGAAGATGCATGCTGGAGAAAACTCGTAGAAGAAGTGTGAACAAACCACCACACCAAAAACACCCATCTCCACCTCAATAGGAGATGTCCCTACCTCCATAGGAGAGGTCTCCACCTCAATAGGAGACACCAACTATAGAACACAAAAAAAATCCAACACTCTAGAAAAAAGAGTTAAAATAGTAACTAGGGGAACCAACAACATCAGGGTCTTCAAGATGAACAAAGCAGCCCTGTCAAATCCAAACCAATGGTGAAAATAACACCCTTAAAATCCTGTGAAAGTAGAGAAACCCATGAACTAACCAGGACATTAACCACCTCAAAAGAGGAACACCCATGAAAACAAAGGGAAACCAAGACTCCCTTAGGCACAAATAACACCTGGGACAACAAATAAGCATTGCTAGAAAAACTAGCTAGAATCTTCAAAACCAAACCTAGAGTAGCAACAACACCTAACTACACCAAGAACAACTGGGATATGAGAGAACAAATCCCAACCAAGAAGAAAACCTCTAGGAAAATCCCAGATATCAAGAGAGATACCAAAGAAAAGCCACTAGGACCCAAGCGAAGCAAGACAAGACAAGGAAAGCCCCCAAGTAGAGAGAGTAGAGAGAAGGCAAGACCATGAAGAACACCCTCTGACCCTACATGTTAGTCAAGGTCTAAAACATGCCAAAAATTCTCCACAAACAACCCCACCAAAGGAAAACCAAAACCCATAATCTGTAGCAAAGGAGGAAGTCCCATAGAAGCATAGAAGCAAGCCACTGAAACTTGAGAGAAGTAGGACAAGGCAAGGAAAGCTCCCCCAAGTAGAGAGAGTAGAGCGAAGGAAAGACCATGAAGAACAACCTTTGATGCTACATGTCAGCTAGGGTCTAAAACATGCCAAAAACTCTCCATAGACACCTCCACCAAAGGAAAACCAAAACCAATAGCCTGTAACAAAGAGGAAGTCCCACAGAAGCACAACCCCAAAGCCACACCAAAAGAAATATCCCAGAAAGAGGCACTAGAGCCCTCGAAAAGAAGGATAGGGCTAGGAGAAGGCACAAGTGGAAATAGAAGAGAGAAGGAAAAGCCATTAAAATCAACATTCAACGCTACATGTCAGCTAGGGTCTAAAAAATGCCAGAATCTCTCCACTATCAAACCTAGTATAGGTACCCCAAAAAACCCACCTAAATCCAGAGCAAGAGCCACATAAAAGACCAAAAAAAAGGCAACGAGATAGCCAATCCCATAGGAAAAAATGAATAGGCACACAACTACACACCCAACAAAAAAGAACTGGGAAAAACCCCACCGGGTGAAAGCAGTAGCCAAACCTGAAACATAACTCCCTAGCAAGAAAATGACAACAAACACCAAACCACAACTTCCTAGAAGGAAAAAAGCAACAAAATAACCCTCAACAATGCATCCTAGGCCAAAGATAGCAGCCAGCTCCACTCCTCAGTAGCCCCACAGAATGGCACCAGTAGCTATCCCAATAGTAAACCATCTGCGCTTGTAGAATCATCACCATCCTCTCCAAAATAATCTCCAGATTTCAAATTATGCCCCCCCCCCTCCCGTTCCTCTTCACACTCCCTCTTCGCTCCATCGTATAAGATAAAGTTATTTGTTAGCAAGAAAACGATAGTAGACAACTTTTAAACCTGATTTTTTTACCCATTCTTATTTTATATAGGGCCCAAATTATCCACCCAACTATAATTTATAACTTGGAAAATGATTCTAGTAAATAATGACTTATGTAATTCTTTATATATATGTAATTCCAATAACACATTTATAGGATTAAAGACATTAGATTTCCACAATCCATATTAATGAAAATATGCTTTTTCTAGATTCAACTATCTATTATTTGTTTGCATCAATGTTTTAGATCACACTCGACATGATGATGGATCAGAGAGTGTGATTTGAAAAATTGATACAAAAAAACCACACATAGTTGAATATAGAAAAATAATACTTTCACATTTATAAGAGGTTCATTTTTATTGAAATTTTTAACATTTGATTTCAATAGAATAGTATGATTAATTATCAAGGACTCATATTTTTTCATATCATCAAATCCCCAAATAAGCATTTACCTATAATATTTTAGGGATTTCATGATACCACCCTTCTCTTCTTACATGCATGCTCTCCTAATGAGTACATATCTTTTTTTTCATCTCCCAAAGTGTATAAACCATATTTCCTTCATTATAAATTAGGATATGCTCTCTTCTACTTGACCAATTTATCCATATGAAGAATTTGTTTCAATGCCAACATTCCTTTTGAGATGCTCTTAATTTTTAAATTTATAACTCCCTCTTCATCAACCTCATAATTTAGATATCTATTTGAATCATATGTGATCTATGCCTCAAAAACCTTAGAAATAGTAAGAAAATCCAAAATATGATTATAATATTTAATTACCTTCTATATAGCTTCTAATGCATCTTCAATTGCAACAATCATCTCTTTGTCTTTCTAATTATATTTATCCTTAGATATGATTCAACATTATTTTCATTCAAGGAATGAATTAAAGTCTCTGTCTAAACTAGAAATTTCTATAATACATCATAGTGAACAAATTTAGAATATTTTTTCTTCAATTCATTGTCATATCATACTCATGATACTCTAGGCTATAAGCTTTATTAGACATAAAATAATTCTATTTGTATGACCCTCCTTGAGGACCCCTAGCAATAGCTAGATTGTTGTTAAAATTAGGATTTGGTGGATTAGGATTGTCATTTAGAGGAATTGAGGATGTAAGTAAATCCTTGTCTTATTCCTCAAGAAGTAATTTCTATTGACCTACTAGGAAGCCTAAACTCATCATAGCCTATCACTGGTTCATTTTCTCCTTTAAAATTAAACACATGTTTCTAACTTAATTGTGGCACTAGCATCCCCAAATTTCCTACTACTATTGCAACCATCACTTTCACTTTGTTAGTTGTCTTATGCTATTTTAGAAGTTTTATCAATCTTGAGGCAGTTTAGATTTGAATGATAAGTTGTATCATGAAGCTTGCACCAATTAGGCAAGGGGTTTAGATTTAAAAAATTCACTATATTATCTTGACTTGTTGAAGCCAATTTCATATTGTCCATAGGGCTTGGAATGCCCCCATTGTTAGGCCTAGTGTTCCACTATCTATTGGGCCTTTGATTTAAAAAACCTCTATTTTGAATATTCTAATTTTGTACATTCTTATAATATTGGGAATTATTTTAATTATGTCCCAATGCATAATTGACCTTTATCCTTGTAATCTTACTAGTAACTTATATGTAATATTTGTATTTAATACATCAATTTGAAGTCATATATGAAGTTTGATTAGGTGTTGAATGAGCACTACTTGATATCATTTTATTTACTACATGTTCAAAATATGGGATACTTGATGACTAATATGTATTAGAAATAAAAAAAATTATCCTTGCCTTGTTTTAGAAAACATTATGGTAGGAAAAACTTGTTTCAAGGACTACTTATATGAATTGACCTAGCTCTTGAGGAACAATGCCTAGGATAGGATTTAGCAAAGGATTCTAATTTTCTAGGGTATATTTGATGGCCAAGATTTTATTTGGTATTCAAGGATATCCCAATAATGGAAAATATACCATGTCCTATACTATGAGATGATCCATCTATTGTTGCAACCTTATTTCTTATTTATATTTGAAATTGAAAAAATATTCATATTAACTTGTGATCTCTTTACTAATATTGTACAAATGAAAAAAATTTGGTTGCTTCAGATGTGAATGATGACATTTTAGAATGCATTTTCTTTCTCTTTCTTTTTTTCTTGTCTTTTTCTTTCTCTATTGTGAACATTTAATTTCTTATAATTTAAGTTATATTTCATGTATATAGTTTCAGGATGTTTGAGAGTGGTTTTAGATCTCTTGGAGTTATAATACAACTTCTAGTTTTTGGAAAATCTTATAATTTTTCAGACTTAGTCAAATTTCAATAATTAGCATGTCAAAATTTAGTAATCGGGACGTCAAATTTTAGTAATCAGTAAGTTGTATAATATTTCTCTCTCAATCTATCTCACACATTATTTATCTCTTATGCTCTAGACCTCTCTCTCTCTCTCACTATATCCATCCCTTGAGCTTAAGAACTACCTTTCTACCTGTCCATCTCTTCTCTCTCTCTCTCTCTCTCTCTCTCTCTCTCTCTCTCTCTCTCTCTCTCCTTCCATCTTTATGTTTGTCATTGCATCATCGGAATGATTCCGATTGTCACCATATCGCCGATTGATCCGTCCATCGATCCTGATGCAAAAAGATTTCATTTGGATCTCGATTCGTCGATCATGATCTCTCACCTCTCTCTCCATCTATCTACCTACCTCTCCATCTATAACTCCTACCACTTTCTCTCTACCTACCTCTCTACCTCTATCTCCCCTCTCCCCCACTCTACCTAGCTCTCCCTCCATCACTCCCTACCACACTCTCTTTCTCTGTCTCTATCTCTATCTCTATATATCTCCCTCCCTCCCTCCCCCCTTCTCTCTCTCACACACGCATTTGCTCCTTCCCTCTACACTACTCTCTATATCAATACTTTCTCTCTACTTATATCTATCTCACCTATATCTCTTTACCTCTCCCTCCCTCCCCTCTCTCTTTAATGTGCACCAAGATGTGATACAAAAATGGGAGGAAGGTGGAGAGATTAAGAGAGAGGGAAGGAGGGAGGGAGAGGTAGATATAAAGAGAGATTGAGAGAAGTATATAGGGAAGGAGAGAGAGGGGTGGAGGGAGATGGGAGGGAGGTGATGCAGGAGAATCCCTAGTTGTAAAGCAATCTTTCATCAACCAAAAATATTTATTTTCTTACATTTTAATTTGTAGCAATTTTAGAATTTCATTTTGCATTTCACCACATTGTCATTTCTTAACTTGTAGAGAAGAATATAACATCTACATGAGGCCATGTACATCATATCTAAATTTCATGCATTCATCTACTAAAATTTATCACTCTCAAAATTTCACTGTAATTAACAATCAAATAATTTGGGTCTAACCTAGTCTAGATTCATAGTGTAGACCTATTTTGGAGCATGTGGAGCTTAATGAGACCTCATACATTCATTTTAGGTCTAATGGGATTTTTCTTGGAGATTTGCAATGTGTTTCATTTAAAAAAGGTTTATCTTTCATGTTTTAAGGCTGACCTACATGACTAACCATTCATTGGGGTTTGTTAACCCTTGAGGCTGATGTGGATCATTATTGGAGCTATAGAATCATATTCAATAAAATTTGTAACTCACAAGAAAGTAGTTAGTTAGGATTTCATGATTAAAGTTTAGATATTTTGATCTCCGTAGTTATGGGACTGTAATAAGGCCTTCATGCCAGTTTTAATTTGCAATGCCCTTGCAACAAGCCTGTGATCCCTAATTACTTCAAATATGATGTATGTAATATTTCTAGTTGCTGGAACAATGAAAGTTTATGTTTTATGATCAATATCCTATGTTATTTTTGTTGTGTGACTCTAAGCTGCACACATGGACAATTCTTTTTGGATCCTCCATCTATGACTACACCAAGTGGTATCAGAGAAAGCTTGTGATTCTTATAGGCATTCCTTGTGGTGAAAAAATCACCTACTTGAGGAAGATCGCATGTGTATTCAATTGATCGTCGACTATTAGGAAGTTGAAACCCTTGTAGCCAAATTGCCAAATTGAGGTAGTTGCACCATATCCAAGGAGAGAGATTCCATTGAGAAGAGTGCCTATTATGGTGAATGCCACTAGAAGAATGGATGAAATGTTGGAAATGATGATAGCAATGAGAGTCTGATTGGATGTATTAGAATAAGATAGAAGGAAGTTTTAAACCCTAGGAATGAGGATGAAATAAATGATGAGTTAGATCATGTTGCGAATCAATTTGAAGAATCCCTAGAAGAAGAAGAATCAGATCAAGTGAAGATGTTGAAAGCTATTTCTAAAATTGGTAAGTGACATAGAATTGAAATTCAAAATTACATGGGAAATTTGAACCTTGAGGAGTTGATTGATTGGATCAATGATATGGAAGAATACTTTGAATATAAAGAAATTAAAGATCCAGAAAGAGTGAGATTTGAGAAAACTAAGTTGAAATTTCATGCTTCTTTATAATGGAAAGAAGTTTAATCAAATAGAAATAGAAGAGAAAAAGAGAAAATCACAAAATGGGATAGGATGGTGACAAATTTGAAGAATCAATTCATACGAACTGATTATGAGCTTGAGATGTTGAAAAGATTGTAGAACCTAAGGAAAAAGGAGAGATATATGAAAGAGTATACTAAAGAACTCTAGAAGATGATCATTAGGGTTGGGCATAGTGAAGCAGGCAAAGAGAAGGTTATGAGGTACATAAATGGACTCGGAATAAACATCCAAGAAGAACTAATCCTAGTGAAGATGACATGAGTTGAGAAAGCCTAATAATTTATGCTGAAAGTGGAGGAGACTAAAAAAAGGAAAATAAGTGCAAGAGGAAGATTCCAAAAGAGTGGATCACATTTGGAGAGAGAAGACCTTATGTAGAGAAAAACAAGGAGGTGAAACCCTACCAAAAGTGAAGAGAAGGACTATAATTCATATTGTAGAGGAAGAGAAGATAGAAATTTCTACTGCAATGATGGAGGAGGTCATAATTCTTACCACAATGAGGGATATAGAAGGGGTGAAGGAAGATCTGAGAAGAGACCATTTAGAGGAACATGTTTCAAGTGTGGAGGTGAAGGACATAGAGCATTTAAATGTCATCAAGGAAGTACCTAGAAGAAGACTAAGCATACTAGAAGATAAGCTAATGTGGATGAGGAAAATGTTGAATCCCCTAATTTAGTTGGGAAACCTGAGAAAGGAAAATCATTATTAATGAGAAGAGCTTTGATGCATGAAGAAGTGACTGAGGAACCACCACAAAGGAAGAGTGTTCAAAACAAGATGTAAGTCTGAGGGAAAGGTATGTAAAGTTATCATTGATAGTGGTAGAAATGATAGTGTAGTTTTAGAATAGATGGTAACCAAGTTGAATTTGAAGAGATTGAAACATCCAAACCCATATAGGATAGCATGGATTCAAGATTAGCATAAGATATTGGTGAATGAGCATTTTTTGGTGAAATTTCATATAGGATCATATAAGGATGAATTATTGTGTGATATTATGCCCATGGATGCATGCCATTTATTGTTAGGAAGAACATGACAATATGATAGTAAATTAATTCATGATGGGATAAATAATACCTACATTGTGACTTCAAATGGAAGGATAATTAATTTGATACCTTTGGAGGAAGAGGACAAAAGTGAAGTTTGTAGCACTGCCAAACCATGTTTGCTAGATGGAAGAAAGTTTTTGGATGGATTGAGGCATGATAATATATGTTTAACATTGATTCCAAAGAAGGGTGGGAGGCTAAAGATAACAAAGGATGAAGATCCACCATAGACAAAAGTACCAGAACTATTTAAAAAGTATGGAGACATCATATTAGAGAATGTACTAGATGGTTTACCACTAGTTCAAAAACATCAATCATCATATATACCTCATATTGAGAGCAAGTTTTCCAAACAAGCCAACACACAGGATGACACTGGTAGAGAATGCAAAATTAAACCAATAGATACAATATTTGTTGAAGAAAGGTTTCATCAAAGAAAGATTAAGCCCATGTGTGGTACCTATTGTACATGCACCAAAGAAAGATGGATAATGGAGGATGTGTAAATACTCAAGAGAAATCAATAGGATCAATGTCAAGTATATATTTACATTGCTAAGGATGGATGATATTATGGATTGTTTGAGTGGAGAAAAGTATATCACAAAGATTGACCTAAACAATGGCTATCATCAAATCAAAATCAGAGAAGGAGATGAATGGAAGAATACATTAAGACTAAAGAAGGATTGTATGAGTGGTTATTGATGCCTTTTGGATTGACCAATGCACCTAGGACTTGCATGAGATTGCTGAATGAGGTACTAAAGAAATTCTTGGGTAAGTTTGTCATTGTTTACTTGGATGATATTCTAATTTTGAATAACACTAGAGAAGAACATTTGTGGCACTTTAGACAAGTATTGCAGAGGTTGAGAGAAGAAAAGTTGTTGATTAATGTCAAAAGTGTAGCTTTATGAAGATAGATTTGGTCTATCTAGGTTTTGTCGTTTCTACTAAAGGATTGAAGATGGACCCTAAAAAATTAAGAGCAATTGTTTATTGGCCTACACCGATAAACATTGGAGAGGTAAGATCATTCCATGGATTAGCTAGTTTCTACAAGAATTTTATCAAAAAAATTAGTAGCATTTGCACACCTATGACTGAAACAATGAGAGGAGATAGGAAATACTTTAAGTAGACATCTAGAGCATAAAAAAGTTTTGAATTGTTGAAATAAAGAGTGATAGAGTAGCCAGTGTTAGCATTACTTGATTTTGATAAATTATGTCAAGTTGATTGTGATGCCAATGGGAATGCAATAGGAGCAGTATTGATTCAAGAAGGAATACCTATAGCTTATTTAAATGAGAAATTGAATGATTCTAGAAAAAGATATTCAGTTTATGATGAAGAATTTTATGCCATAGTTCAAGCCTTGAAGAAGTGAAGAAATTACTTGTTTCCTAAGGAGTTTGTGTTGTATAATGATCATCAAGATTTGTAGTATTTGAACAATTAGGGAAATTTGAATTAGAGACATATGAGATGGTTCGAGTTCTTGTAGAGTTATACATTTGTATTGAAGCATAGGAGTGGCAAGTCAAATAAAGCTACAGATGCATTGAGCAAAAGAAGGAATTTGTTGATAAAAATGAGGATAGAAGTATTGGGTTTTGAAGAACTAAAGCACATGTATGAGGATGATCTAGATTTTCTTGAAGCATGGATAGCATGCAAGGAACTAGGAGTGACAGAATGGAGCCAATGGTTGGATTATTTTATTCAAGATGATATGTTGTTCAAGGGAAATCGGTTGTGTATTCCAAAGAGTTTAATGAGGGATAATTTTATTAAGGAGATGCATAGTGGAGGATTAGCAAGACATTTTGGAGTGGATAAGACAATAGCTTTGGTGAGTGAACACTATTTTTGGCCATAGATATATAAGGATGTCATGCATTATGTTCATAGTTGTAGAATTTTTCAAGTAGCAAAAGGGAGTAGTCAGAATACTAGACTATACAAACCTTTGACAGTACAAGAGATACCTTTGAAAGATATAAGTATGGATTTCATATTGGGATTACCAAGAACATAGAGAGACTATATGATTTTGTAATGGTACTAGTAGTGGATAGATTTTATAAGATGGCACATTTCATTCCTTGTAAGAAGACTAATGATGATGTGCATGTTTTTGACCTATTTTTCAAGGGGATTGTGAAGTTGCATGGATTATCTAAGAGTATATTTTCAGATAGAGACACCAAGTTCATTGGATATTTTTGGAGGACATTATGGAAGAAGATGAAGATAGACTTGAACTTCAATTTAGCATATCAACCATAAACATAAAGACAAAAATAGATAGTAAATAAAAGTTTGGGTAAGTTGTTGAGATGTTTGGATGGAGATAAGGTAGGAAATTAGGATATAGTTATAGCACAAGCATATTTTGGATACAATAATTCAGTAAATTGGAGTATAGGGAAGACACCATTTGAGATTGTAATCAAAATACATGCCAGAGGAGTTTCAAATATCAAAGACATCAGTATGGAGAATAAGAGGATTGAAAAAGTAGAGGAGTTTCTAGGGTTCATGGAGACATTACATAAGCAAGTCTGAAAGAATTTGGAGGACATGAACAATAAGTACAAGAAGGAAGATGAGAAAAGGAGACAAGGAATTTTTTGTTGGAGATGAATTTATGGTATCCTTGAGGAAGGAAATATTTCCAATGGTAACATATAACATGTTGAAGATGAGGAAGTATGGACCATGTAAATTTCTCAAGAAGTTTGATTTAGGCATTGCATATGTAGTGGAGTTACCAGATATACTTGGTATATCACCTAGTTTCAATATTGTAGACATCTATGAGTACCATGAAGGAAAATCAAGTGGTAGTGATGTAGAATTAGGATAAGAGAATAAAATACCTTATCAACCACCAGAGGATATTGAGCATATCTTGGATACTAGAACTGGAAGCTGCACTAGGAACAAGAAATACAAGGAATATTTGGTAAAGTGGAGAGACAGACTCAATATTTCAATCTATAACAGTTTCAATATTTCATTCCACATTTAACTACATTGTCAATTCTTAGCTCGTGGAGTAAGATATAACATCTACACGAGGCCATCTACATCATATTCAAATTTCAATTCATTTACATTCATCTACTAAAATTTATCACTCTAAAAATTTCATTATAATTAACAATCAAAGCATTTGGGTCCGACCTGGTCCAGATTCATAGTACTGACCTATTCATGTGTAGAGCTTAATGGGACATTATACAAGTATTTTGGGTCCAATGGGATCTTTCTTTGAGATCCGCAATATGTTTGTTGGAAAAATGTTGTCATTAATGTCAAAAGTGTCATGTGAGCAGTGTCAATCATGCAAATTCAAAGGAAATATTTTGCATGAAGTCAAAGGTGGATTGGTGATAAAATAAAAAGTTGCCAAATGTTGCTTCAATATTGTAAAATGTCATACATTATTGTTCCAAGATTTTACCACCAATAAATGGTTGCCAATAATAATATTTCCTATGTAGTGTAATTGACATTTACTCCATCAAAGTGACATCAATATTTTGATAAGACTAGGGAACTTGTCCCTTCGATTTGCTGACAACAAAAGTTGCAAATGAATGGTAATGTGGTTTGATTCGATCTAACAGAAGTGTTTTGGAGTGATAGGATTTTCACTCCCTTCAATATGGTGATGGTTGTGCAATCAAGGTGGGACTGAGTGTTGGTGGAAAATAACGTCTAGTGATGTTGGAAGGTTTGTACATGGTAATTGCTTGCCAACCCTCTAAGAATTTAGTGGGGCCCAATCAAGACCTGCAAGGATGCGAGGATTGGTGGAAAGTAATCCACAATGTATGGTATGTGGCAAAGGGGACCATCCATTCTGGTGATAGTGTATGTCGAAGAGACATATAGATTTCAGAAAGGGCTCTCTTCGATGGAGTGATATTGAGAGATACAAGCTCATCGAAGTGACATAATATTTTTGAGTTAACTATGATTTGTGTCTTTTCGATTTTCCAATATGGTAGAATAGTTTCAAAAGAAGACTACAAAGTTTTGTGATGTGGATAGATAACTTAGATAACAGATGAATGACATATGGAAAATTATTACTTGTTTATTTTGCGTCATTGTTGTAAATCAACAAGGACTATCTTGGTCAGATTGACTATTGAGATGAGATGAAGGATAATCTAACAACTATCGCTAAGAACTGATGTTTCGTGGAAACGTCTTTGAAGTTGGTTTGAAGTTTAGTGATGCATGATGGAGTATGGTCATCACACCTATATCCTCACATTGTTGAAATGGAAGATAATGGCTTATCGAAGCAACAATAAAGCGATGGTCGCTACATCACTGAAATGAATGTGCACTCGCTAACTTTGTAGGGATGTGTAATGTTTCTTAGAAAATGGTGGGAATCAAGCCCTAGCAATTCGATGATGGTAATTTTGATAAAAACATTTGATTGGTGTAAAATTTCTTATGTTAATGAACATAACGGTGAATCAGTTCGATCTAATGGTGAAGTGAATGGCACAAATTCTTACATCAATGAACAAGGGATGAGATTGATCGAAGGAAAAGGAATATTGAATATAATCACTTGCATAGATTATCAAGTGGATATCCAACAAGTATTTTGTTGGCTATTGGATGAAGATGATGGTTCTAAGGAAAAGAAGGACACACATTTTAAATTGGAATCCACTACATAGGAAAATGATGAAACAACATAGAAAACCATAGAAACAGCCCACCAAAAATGAAATGATTCAATGAATTTCAATTAGGGTTATAGTATGAGTTGTGTTGCTTCTTCATGAAGGAAAAATTGGTTAAATAATAGCAATTTAGAGATATGAAAAGAATAGTCTGTGTGAAGAAAGACTACAGTTAGTGAGTGAAGTTTGTTACTGTATCAGTTTTTCAAAATTTGGAATGTACATTTGAAGCTATTTATAGTTGTGTGAGAGAGTGAGCAGAGAGAGAAAAATTTATGTACTAAATTGATGCATTATAGGTTTTTGTAGAACTAGTTTATGCATACTTGAGTTTATAAATCTATAGAGGTAGTTTCCTCAGTTTGTTTTGACTTGGAGCTCAAGTAGGGTGTTGTAGTATCCTTGAAATTGTAGCTCCTAAAACATGGAGAACTTGTGCTTCCTTAGGGTTGGATCCCATACAATTGTAATTGAACTTCATTGCTTGTGAGACTAGATTAGGATAGTTGATCCTAGAAGCATTTCTCACCGTGGTTTTTCCCTTCTTGGGTTTTCCACATATATTTTGTGTTATGTATTGATCTCTCTTGTGCTTGTGGTTATCATATCTATTTATGTTTTAATCTACACATTTGAGTTTAAGTTTTGAATCAGCATAAAGGATTTCAAGACTATAAGTTCTAATATCTACTAATTCACCCCCCTCTCAGTAGATCACTATGTTCCAACAATTGGTATCAGAGCACTAGGTTCCCTAGGAAAAGCTTAAATAGCTTGTTGAACACAAAATATTGAGAGGGAGGTGAATCAGTATTATGCTAAACCATTTGATTGCTAACCACCCAATTATTAAAACATATCTAGCTGCAATTGTAAGTAAAAACATGGAAGGTAACATAACATCACACAACTCATATAGAGTAGGATTTTTACATGGAAAATCCAAAATGGGAAAAACCACAGTGAGGATTAACTCACAATATATTATAACAAGTCATAAAATATTACAGGGCACACTGCCATGACACACTATCCTTGAAAGGCTCACAGTTGGAGTACAAAAAGATATGGCTTACTATTAGATTACCAAAAGATATTGCTCAGTGTCAATACTATGAACAAAATGGAATTCACCTTCTAAGTGTTGAGTATAGTTCCAATTAAGCTCTAGAATATAGAAAATCTTGCACCAGATTGCAGGTATACAACAACTATCAACAACTACCAATGACTTCACACCATATCACTCTATCACACATCTCACATCATCACTTCTTATCATCTCTATCTCTATGTATCTACATGTGCATATATGTGTGTATATGTGTTCAATACAAGTATTTTTCATATATACACGATTACATCTTAATACATCAATTAGGTCGGCCTAATTAGATGTAAGCATACTTAACTCAAAAATATCTTGTTGGCTTCAAAACAAAAACTTCATTGGTGCTCTAAGAAAAATATACAAGACATGATTTAGGTCAGCCTGGACCTAAAAAGGAAATCTTTAAACCTCCATGAAGCATGCACCGCATGTTCAAGTTGGCCAAAAGGAGATCATACCAAAAACTATAAGCCGAACTTCTGTCATTTATAACTTTCAACTTATTTGACCTAGATTGCTAAATTCCTGACCAAAGCTGCATCTAAGACCCTTGAATAACATATCAAAATCATATGAGTTGATATTCTACTCATATTTATTCTAGACCAAATTACCGGATCATTGTAGTACAAACACAGTTTACCAAATGGGCAGATAATCAATCACCAAACAATGCTGGCATTAATGAAAACAAACCAGAGGTCTCCTTCATTCTTCCAACTCTCTCCCCCTTTGTCATTGATCGTAACATGTGCCAAAATTGAAGCTTACTTCAAAACCAAAATTGTACGACATCAATTCATTCAACTCTCCCTTTCAAATATATAAAAAGAAAAAAACTATTTTTAAAACCAAAACATTATTTACACTATACCTTTCTTCCACATAGAACCTTCTCCCCCTTTAACATCAAGGACAAAGGGAAAGGAAAAATTAAACAAAAAAATTTTAATCAAGAGCTAGAGGAAGCTTGTAATTCCTTGAGAATTGCTACCCAAGATGGTTTTCCATCATCCCAAATCCCTTTTACTCTAGTAAGAGATTTATGCAGTGATTCTAGTTCCACTAAACATTCTTCTCCTTCTTCTGGAGTGGATGAAATGATGTTCATCTTCTCCATTTTTTCTACATCTACCAAGGCACTTGATATTGGAATATTTCTAGACATTACCAGATCTCCAAGGTGACCAAACATCCTTATTGCATCTTCTTTTTTCCTTTGCAGAATGAAAAACTTGTTCTGAAGGTCTATAATGGACATCCACCAAATGTAGTTTCTATCATCTACAACCTTGTAGTCTCCAGAGGCATCAACAAGTTGAGACTCTATTGATTCCATTAAGTCCTTAATTCCTTGAGTGGCATCAAGCCACCGCATGTAGTATACAAATAATATATGAGCTTCCTCATCACAATCCTTCACCTCTTTCAAACTTTGCAATACTTTTTCATGTATAATTGCACACTTATCTTGTAGAATCAGTAATCTTTTCTCTAGAAGACTTGACTCTGCTTCTTTCACAGTATGTACCTTAAGGCTAGAGGTATATTCCTTGATAGAATCAACTATGAACTTGAATTCCCCAATTGGTGCTAAGGAATCATCAATGGTGATACCAAGGGTTGTCTCCTGTAAAGCTCTAATAGCTTCATTTATCAATTCATTTCCTTTCTAACAAGTTCAGCAGTTTCCTATGTAACATAGGTGAGAAAAGTACCACACATCTTTATTCTCTCACTTGATGCAATCTTAGTCAAATCTACATAGCCTGGATGTGATGATAACTTAATTATCTATGGTGGCAACACGAGTGGAAGTCTTGTTTTCCTTGTCAATAGACCTTTGAGAGTACTTCCAAATGATTTTCGGATTGGCTTTGATAGCTCAATAGCCTTGGGGTTTTCTTCTTCACTTCTTTCAGCTTGAGTTGCTTTCTTTTCTTCCTCTTCCTTCTTTTCTTCTTCTTTCTCCTCTTCTTTTTCCTCTTCTTTTTCTTCATTAGAGGATTTTCCAGAAAATTGATTTTTTTTCTTTCTCCTTCTTGTCCTCATCATCCTCATCATCATTGTTCTTTTTATCCTTTCTCCCTTCATATTCATCTTTATCTTTCTCACCATTATTTCTGGTAGATTCATGATGTTCTTCTGGTTCATTACCGACATCATCTTTATGTTGATCTTCAGTCTATTTGTTGGTTGTCTCCTATGTATCATTAAGAGGGGCAGGTTTCTCTAAAACATCATGTATTTCACCAACACTTTCCAAAATTGGATGATCCATTACCTCTATGATATTAGCATGCTCCTATGCTTGAGTTGTATGGGATGAAGAACTAGTTCTTGTCCCATAATTCTTTACCAAATTTTTTCTTGTGCCTAGAGTTTCTTGTCTTACATTTTTTATACTATCTTTCTCCTTAGTCATAAGCATATTGACTCTCTTTTTGACTCTAAAAAATGTAGAACATTCTTTTAAAAAATTAGCAACCTCTTCCTTAGATAAGGAGGATCCATAAGAATTCAAGACATCAGTTTTCATCTTATCATCAACATTTATAGCTTCTTTCCTTCTTTGTTCTAATTCTTTCCAAACATTTCCAATCACTTTGTTTCGGATAGTTTCCATACCCACATTGCAAATAACTATATATTGAATGAAAGCATTAATAATGGTTTCCTTATCTTCATTATTGACTTCATCAAACAACTTAGCACTCGGCAAAATATTTTCAAAGTCTATCATATTATTCACTAAGGCTTCTAGATTTAGAGATGGGCTATCACTTATCAGAGGAGAGCCAAGCATTTCCTCCTTAGGATATGATGTGCCTTGTTCATTATTCTTCTCATGCACATGAATTTTGAAAGTATTATCTTCTTCCTCTTACTCTCCATTTGTTGAGATATTGACTCTGGATTCTACTTCTTCATTGCTAGTGGAAGTACTCTTCATTTTATTCCTTTTCAACTGTTGTTCTTCTTGCAAGCCAAGATCTATTTCTTCTTGTACAAAATCACTTAGGTTTCTTTTCTTGTTTTCCTTTTTCTTTACTCTTCTTCTTCTGCGAGTAACAGATGGTGCAATAGGGGGTATGTTCTTTCTTTTAGAAGAATTTTTACTATATCTAATGGAGGTAGTTACACTGACTGATGCAAGAGTATTGTGCTCTTTCTTCTTTCCTTTCTCTATTGTAGTAGTACAAGAAGTAGGTGCAGTAGCAAAAGATATTCTTCATGATTTCTTAGGTCCAGAGGATTGTTCAGGTGATCTGGTCTTCCTCTCATCAAGAGCTTTCTTTAATAGATCAATATCATCCTTAGAGAATGAATACCCTTCGAAGAATGCCTCAACATTCTTTCTTGTCATTTTTGCTCTTTTGGATGTAGAAGTTTCTAAGTGCACTTCACTAGATCATAGATTCCATGTCAGGGTAGAGAGGGATCCCTTGAACTACTCAACAACATTTCAATGAACCTCTCAACAATTTTTTCATCAAGCTCATATCCTAGAGGTTTTATCCAAAGAGTTTTGGGTTCAATTGCTTCTAAGATGCATTCATCAGTGGTTGCAAGAAAAGTTATGTCCTTTGCATACTTCTTCACTAGGCTTTTGGGAACCCTATCTCTTTCATGCATATCATTCTAGAAAACTACAAAGAATGCATTCAAGGCATTATTAGATACTCTAAAATCTCCAAGACTATGCAAGTGTTCAAATATTTGATGTGCAACCGGCTTGTTACGCTCCCATATAATGTTTTTCCTTCCTAGTAACTCCCTTAAAAAGTAGAATAGTAGATAAAATACCAATGTACCAAACTTGAAAGTGTGTTTCTTTGACATAATTGATTCTCCATAATGCACTCAGAGAAACTCACATAGATCATAATCTCTCCCACTCACTACCATTTCATAAGTTGCACTCAGAGAAACTCACATAGATCATAATCTCTCCCACTCACTACCATTTCATATGTAGTATGAATTGTTGTAGAAGACACAAGATTGGCTCAGTTGGTAAAGTATATTTGATGTCCAATCATAAAATCAACATATCTCACGGTTGGGTTTGTGATGGGTTTAGTAGTTAGAGCTCTCCCATCATATATGGCACCAGTTAACTTCATAAACACATCATTTTTCATAGCTTTCAATAGTGGTAAGGGTATAGTGGCACAAAGACCAGTAATGGCTTGGATTACTTCCTTGGCGATTAACTTGGCTATGCTTTTCCACACAAACTTATCATGTATCCTATTAAGTTCCATCCTAAAAAAATTAGAATCCATCTCATTTGAAAAGTTAGGGAACCAATTCCAAACATCTAGGGCTGATGCAAGAAGTTGGGTCCACAAAAAGCTCAAAAAGTGGAAGTGTTTTTGCTGTTTTTTTAGAATTTGTCACACTTGGACTAAAAATTTAAGGCACTTACACAATGAATCTTAAAAAAAATCAATAATATGAAATTTTAAATTTTGAATCTAGTTTCCAAATATGTAAATTATTCAAATACCCAGATTATAGAAATTGAATTTTGATAGGGATCTATAAAAACCACTTTTTAAATGGCCCTATTTTTTTACCATACCATGCACGTATACAGACACCATTTTTTGACCCAAATAAAAGTATTTTACTAATTCCTTTTGGGGAAAGAGAGCTAACAAGATGAAGATTGATGAGGAAATTTTTGGTAGTTTTTTTTAATATTTTTTTTATTAAATTTTTATTGGCCTTAATTGCTGATTTTAAAAATCGACGTGTATGGAAAACATAATTGGACCTAAACTAAACATTTTTTGAAACTTTTTTTTTGCTCATTATGTAGAGAATTGTCTAGAGATTGATTCCATATAAATTCTTTTACAAGAAACTTAACCAAAAAGAAATTAAAAAACAAAAAAATCTTGATATTTCAAGTTTAATGACTAGTTTTCATAGAAATTAATTAAAAAATAACAAACATAATCCAATCTTAATAAAAATTATGTTGGAAAACAAAGGAAAGACAGCTGAGAGGGGGGGTGGTGAATCAGTTCTCATAGAATATTTAAACTTTTCAAACTTAACTTAATCTCAAATCTGATGAATGAACAATAAACCACAAACAATCAACACACCAGAAACATGGAGAACACCAAGAGTTTTACATGGAAATCCTATTAGGGAAAAAACCACGGTGGATGTTATTCCACAATATTATACCTTGTTAAAAGTATAAAGAAGAATAATGGGAATGCACATGCATTCAGGCACACTGCCTAGAGCTCACTGCTCAAATACAAGAGGGCTCACTGCCCAAAGAAGACACACTATCTTACAACAATTTGGATTGGATCCGCAGGGTATGAAATGAGAAAATAGCTTCTACAAAAGCCTAATTATAGTTCTGGTTAAGCACAGAAACACTCCTTCACACTTTGCTCAAACTTCTTCACACTCTGCTTTGCAATTGAATGATTTGATCACTATTCACACACTTGCTCTTCTCTGACACTTCTTCACTTTTAAACTTCACACAAATAACTGCTCTTATATATCCACAACATGGAATTACATCAACAACTTCGTCAGCCAAAATAAAGTATAAAATATAAAACATATACACAATGTCGGCCCAAATTTACAAGTCAATTTTCAATGCGAATCAAACACCATTGGCCAATATTATGTTGTGGCCCAAAAAAACATCTTCGAGCATGCCAAACATTCAAATTTTAATCTCCAAGGATCCACAATACGTTAAAACCACCATGTCGGCCAAGAACATAAAAACCTAAACACACAAGAGAAAAACCATCGACCACGGGCACACTGATCAACGCGGACGTGCAACAAAGATAGAGAATGATCTAAAAGTATCCACAAGCATCATGAATCATCAGAGAAGCATCCACAACAATTGACATTACTAGAATTGCTTCAAATTCAATCAAGAACACTAACTAAAGCCATAGAAAAATTGTCAAAACACAACTATTCACAACACGATTAAATCTTCACACGGACCCTTGAAACTTTTGGTGGATAAACTAGATACATAGCAATAAACCATTTTGTCCAAAACAACATATCTTCAACGTACAAAGCAAGAAACCTTCATGACATTCACTATTCCACTGTCAAACTACAACTCTTTCTTTAACAATTTTCTCGATATCCTCGACATATACAACCTTCAACACATCAATGCTAATAGTGTTGACATCAATGACAACCACATATCAGCAACACAACCACAACACCCAACAATATCCCCCTTTGGCATTGATGGCAGCACATGATGTGAAAAACACCATCAACGCAACTCTCAATTAGCACTTACTCCCCCTTAGATTCTGACTCATAATCTTCTTCTCCACAAGGCTCTTCTCTCAAGATAATCACCAGTTTTTCACATGACTCTTCTCCCCCTTTGACATCAATGGAAAATATTAGCATTATTTTTCCACATACAAGCTCTAAACCACATATCTACACATCTGACTACTCCCCCTCATTAGCAGCCATGAAAACATCAATCCAGATCAGAATACATCTATAAAGCACATGGATTGATGCAAGTAAATGCATCTCTAGTTCTTATCAGGAGGGGTAATCACCCCTAGCATGCCTTTGAGATAATCAAAAGTATCCTTTGGCAATTACTTGGTGAAAATTTCAGCAATCTGTTCTTTGGTAGGCACATACTCTAGTCTGACTTCTTTCTCACTCACTTTTTCTCTTATGAAGTGAAACTTGATTAATATATGCCTGGTCTTAGAGTGTAGCACTGGATTCTTCGATATGTTTATTGCACTTGAGTTGTCACAGTATATGGTAATAGGCTCATCATATACTACTATGATATCTTTCAACATTTGTTTCATCCACAACAGTTGACTACAATTATTTGCAGCAGCATTATACTCTGCCTCAACAATAGATAGGGAAATGGAATTTTACTTTTTACTCAACCAAGACACTAGCTTCTTCCCTAGGAAGAAGGCACCACCACTAGTGTTTTTCCTGTCATCTACATCTCCTACCCAATCCAAATTAGTATAGGAACTCAAGGTAAGATCATCATCTTTAGGATACCAAAGCCCAAAATCAACTGTTCCTTTCAAATAACTAAAAATTCTCTTTACAACAGTCACATGAGATTCTTTCAGGTCAGCTTGATATCTAGCAACCATACACACAACATTCATGATTTCTGGTCTAGTATGAGTTAAATAGAGAAATCCACCAATCATTGACCTTTATCTTGTTTTATTTTCCTTAGGAGAATCATCATTCTGTGTTAACTTGCATCCGGTTACCATGGGTGTACCAACAGGCTTTAAGTCATCCATGCCAAGCTTCTTCAACAATTCTCTCACATATTTGGACTAAGATATGAAAATCCCATTGTCTAATTGAGTGACTTGCAATCCCATAAAGAACTCCATCTCTCCAATCATAATCATTTCAAATTCACTTTTTATTTCATTGGAAAACTTCATACATTGATCATCATGTCCTCCAAAAATAATGTCATCAACAAAGACTTCAATAATCAACTCTTTATCATGATCCAACTTAAAATGCAAGTTGTTGTCAGCAATACCTTTATTGAATCCAAGCTTTAGTAAGTATTTATCCAGTCTAGCATACCAAGCTTTGGGGGCTTGCTTGAGTCCATACAGAGCTTTCTTCAATCGACAAACTATGTCTTCCTTATTAGTCAGTTGAAATTCATCTGGATGTTCAACATATACCTCTTCTTCTAACTCACCATTTAGAAAGTCTGACTTCACATCAATTTGATATACTTTATAGTTCTTATATGTAGCATAAGCAAGAAATAATCTTACAACTTCAATTCTGGCAATGGGGGAAAAGGTTTCTTCAAAATCAATACCTTCCATTTGTGAATACCCTTTACATACCAGTCTTTATTCAGTCCATACCACTTCACCTTGTTATTTCAACTTATTCTGAAAGACCGATTTAGTACCAATCAAATTTTTATCTTTAGGTCTAGGAACAATAATCTATGTATCATTCTTTTCAATTTACATCAGTTCTTCCTTCATAGCTTCCGTCTAGTGTTCACCATTACAAGCTTCATTGACATTGTTAGGTTCATTCTTGGAAATCAAACAATACTCTTCTGCAATCCTTCTTCTAGTCTGCACACCTTTATTCTTATCTCCTATAATTTGATCTTCAGAATGATTTAGCTTTACATACCTCAAAATTTTAGGATTCTCTCATACTTCTAGTTCTTCTGTTCTTTCTTCTGCACTTCCACTTGTCTCTCCTTCTTGACTTTCTTGATTTACTAGAACAATTTGAACTTCATTTTGTGTTTGAGCATTCTTCCCTTTGTATGTACTATCTTTTTGGTCATTTGAATCATATCCACAGTATCTGAATGATCTAGCAGAGTCCTCATCAACTCTTACATTTTCACTTTCAACCATTTTTCTCAATCTTTTATTATAGCACTGGTAAGCCTTGCTTTTAGTAGAGTAACCTAGAAAGATTCCTTCATCGCTCCTTGCATAAAACTTCCCTATGTCCTCATCTCTCTTAATATAACACTTTCTTCCAAAGATCTTGAAATATTTAACAATAGGATTATAACAAAACCATAGCTCAAAAGGAGTCTTACCAGAAATACCATTGACATTTACCTAGTTTAGAGTGTACACAACAGTGTTTACAACTTCTCTCCAATAGATGTGAGGCACACTTCCTTCTATCATCATTGTTCTAGCAGCATCTAGAATTGTTATGTTCTTTCTTTCTACAGCTCCATTTTGTTGAGGGGTTCGAGGAGCAGATAACTAACTTTTGATTCCATGCTCTTTACAGAAAGAATTGAATTCCTAGGAGGTAAACTCACCACCTCTATCTAAACTTAGGAATTTTATCTTTAGACATGTCTCATTCTCTGTCATAGCTTTGAAACTTTTGAAATTCTCTAGTGCTTCACATTTTTCTCTTAAGAAAGAAACCCATATCATCCTAGAGTAATCATCAATAAGCAACATAAAGTACCTTTCTCCTTGTAGACTTTTGATTCTGGAGGGACCGCACAGATCACTATGCACTAGCTCCAGTGCTCCATTTGAATGATTTTGTTTACTTCGAAAAGAAATTATAGTCTATTTTCCCATCTGACATTCCTTGCGTATTGTATTAGTAGGCTTCACTAGCTTAGGTAGATCTCTTACTGCTTGAGTAGAGCTTATCTTGATAATGTTATCAAAATTCACATGACACAACCTCCTATGCCATAACCATCTTTCATCTACTTGATCAATTAAACAACTTTCATTAGCAGTACTCAGGTGAAAAATATTACCTCTTGTCTTTGTACCTAAAGCAATTACATTTCCAAAACTTCCAAGTATCCTGCATCTTCCATCTTTGAACTGAAGATTGTAACCCTTGTCCACCATATGTCCAACACTCAACAGGTTATGCTTCAAGACATCAACATAAAGGTCATCATTAGTATTATGTTTACCACCAAGACAAATAGATCCTCTTCCATGAATCACATCAACATTGTTATCTCCAAATCTTACAACTCCACCATCATATTTCTCTAGACTTACAAATTTTCTTTTGTCACTGGTCATATGATGTGAGCATCTATTTTCAATAACCCACTCATCCTTTTCTTCAATTTGGGCTGCAAGAGATTTCTCAACTTTATCAGATTCAATAGCCACCAAACCATTTTCCTTGATAGCAATGAAAACCCATTCATCTTCATTTCCATTTTCTTTATCAGATTCTTCATCAGTTACACCTTCTTCAACAAAATAACATTTCTTTTGAAATCTAGGTTTGTTAGGCTTAGACCTAGGAACTCTTTTAGGACACCTTGAAGCAAAATGACCTAGTTTATTGCAAGAGAAACATTTATTAGGAAACATTCCTTTATACTTACCTTGTCCTCTGTCTTCTTTCTTCACAATCAATGCTTCCAACTCTTCTACCTCTCTTTCTTCATCTTCAAGTTGTTTCATCTCTTCCTCATACTTGAATTTGTTTCTAGAACTTTCTCTTGGATCATATCTTTGCTTGTTTCTTTCAGATACAGAGGCCTTAAATGTAGATTCAGTCTTGGGGATAGAATCACCATGAAATTCACTCAACTCAAAGGTAGCAAGTTTACCAATCAGCATATCTCTTGTCACATTTGTTACTGTTATGAGCTCTTCAATAGCATGAGCCTTTTATTTGTAAGATGAAGGCAATGGTTTGAGCACTTTAGCTACAATTTCTTGTTCATATAGGGTACCACCAAAACATCTAATTCCCATCACAAGTTCATTTACTCTTTGCATAAAAGAGGAAATATTTTCATCTCAACCCATCTTCAAGGTTTCATACTTTCCTTTTAAACTCTGTAGCTTAGCAACCTTCACAAGTGCATCTCCTTCATACAAAGTCTCCAGCTTCTTCCATATCTTATGAGTTGTCTTCAGATCCATCATATTTGTCATTTTTGAATCCGTTAGAGTACTCAACAAAGCTTCAATAGCCCTAATGTTAATCTTAGCCTCTTTAATCTCACCAGGAGTGGAAGGACCATTCTAAGGAATATTATATTTGTTCTTTGTAATCTTCCAGAAGGGTTCACCAATACACCTCAAATGACACTCCATTTTGGCTTTCCACAAAGATTAGTTTGTTCCATCGAATCTAGGACTGTCCTTCTATGGTGCCATCTCAAACACCTCAAGATTTTAGACTTCTTCAGAGGAACCATCCCTGATACCAATTGTTGGAAAAAAAAGGACATACAATTAAGAGGGGGGGTGAATCAGTTGTCACAAAATATTTAAACTTTTCAAACTTAACTTAACTTAATCTCAGATATGATGAATGAACAATAAACCACAAACAATCAGCACATCAGAAACACAAAGAACACCAAGATTTTTATGTGGAAACCCTGCTAGGGGAAAAACCATAGTGGATATTAGTCCACAATATTATGCCTTGTTAAAAGTATAAAGAAGAATAATGGGAATGTACATGCATTCAGGCACACTGCCTAGAGCTCACTGCTCAAATACAAGAGGGCTCACTACCCAAAGAAAACACACTGTCTTACAACAATTTGGATTGGATCCGTAGGGTATGAACTAAGAAAATAGCTTCTACAAAAGCCTAGTTACAGTTCTAGTTAAGCACAGAAACACTCCTTCACACTTCGCTCAAACTTCTTCACACTCTGCTCTGCAATTGAATGATTTGATCACTACTCGCACATTTTCTCTTCTTTGACACTTCTTCACTTTTAAACTTCACACAAGCAACTACTCTTGTATATCCACAACATGGAATTACATCAACAACTTCGTCAACCAAAATAAAGTATAAAATATAAAACATATACACAATGTCGACCTAAATTTACAAGTAAATTTTCAATGTGAATAAAAAACCGTTGGCTAATATTATGTTTTTTCCCAAAACAACATCCTTGAGCATGCCAAACATTCAAATTTTAATCTACAAGGATCCACAATACATTACAACCACCATGTCGACCAAGAACATAAGAACCAAAACACACAAGAGAAAAATAACTAAAATTACAAGGATCCACAATACATTACAAGCATCATGTAAATCAAAGAAGCATCCAAAATAACTGAAATTACTAGAATCACATCAACTTCAATCAGGAACACTAACTGAAGCCACAAAAAAACTGTCAAAACACAACTGTTCATAACATGATTAAATCTTCACACGGACCTCTGAAACTTCAATAAACCCTTTAGTATACAACAACTGATCTTCAACGTACATAGTAAGACACCTTCATGAAGGACACCTTCATGACCTTCATTGTTCCACTGTCAACCTGCAACTCTTTCTTTGACAATTTTCTCAATATCCTCAACATATGCAACCTTCAATACATCAATGCTAATAGTGTTGACATCAATGACAACCACATATCACCAACACAACCACAACATCTAAAAAATTATATATTTGGAAACTAAACATTGTGTTCTCTAATGGGTTTTAATTTTAGAGATTGATTCAAAAAAAAAGTCCATTAGCCATATTGCCAAAGTTGGAAATTCTTCTTGAATCTGCCTTAGTTTTTTAGTTGTAGGTCAAATGTTAAAGCTCAGATTTCCAAGCCTTTCCTGAGCCCAAAATCAAGGCTACATGTGGGTTAAAAATTGAAATTTTTAATAACACGTACGTGTCATTGAAATGTGTACGTGTTATTTAAATGAAACACGTATGTGTTACATAACGCATACACGCTATCTATTTACCCATTGGGTAAACATAACATGTATGCATTATATAACATGTACGTGTTCCTAAAATAGAATGTGTGCATGTTTTATAACATGTACATGTTTCTTATACAATATTTTTTTCTCGATTTGGAAAATACTGATAAAGCATGTTTTTTCTACAACATTCCTTTTTTGCAGTACAGTCCGAAAGCACCATTTTCTATGTTTTTTATTGAAAATTTGTCTTGTGTGGGGAATATTCTATTCAAATTATTGGAAGAGATATGTACAGGTTGAATTTTCTAAAGGTGTAATCAAGTACAAGAACATTTAACAAGAAGATTTAGAAAAAGAGAACTTTTGGATGTATTCATGATGTTTTTGTACTTCAAATTTTATAGAAAAAAGGATCTTCATACTACATAGTTTTATTTGAATATTTGAAGGAGATAGAAATTTGAAAATAGGTTACTTGAATCATTTATTTTGTTATCAAAGAGAGTTTGGTAACCATGGGATCAAAGAAAAGAAAAAGAAAAAAATGTAGAAAGTTAATGACACTCGAATAAATTCAAGAAAACAAAGAAATGGAGGAAAAAAGACAAAGGGATAGAAGAGAAAGGATTCATCAAATGAAAATTTTGGAAGAATCTAGTTCCATTAATTTTGAAGAGGAAACCATGAATGATGAAATGAATGTAGATGATGCAAATGAGGAGATGGTGAATATGGAAGAAAATGCAATTATGGAGACCAACCCAACTATGCCTTCAACTTCAACTTTGAATGATATGGAAATAACACCTATGCAAACAACTTTAGGTATGTCTTCAAATCCACCTCCCAATGATATGGAAAATGCACCTATTCAAACAATCCATCTAGGTATGTCTTCAAACCCAAGTCTTGATAATATTGGTCTTAGTTATTTAGATGAATTTGGATACACCATTGATGGGATCAATAATTCTAGGGTTGAAACAATGCAAAAATAAAATAATGATGAAATATCTTATAAGAATACAAATGAGAATGAAATCCCTCATATTGATGAAAATGAGAATGAAGTCTCTTTTACATTTGAAAATGAAAATGAAACCCCTTGTGTGAATGAAAATGAAACCCCTTGTATGGATGAAGATGAAAATGTTTTTTTTACAATTGAAAAAGATGTGTTAGATAACCTTTGTGGTAAAGTTTCTTGGAGACAAATTAGAACTTATGGAAATAGAATATATAAAAAAAAATTTATAGAAAAAAATTAGGATTCCAATGTCAACTCATGGTGCAATTGATGAGAATGTCGAAAATGAGAAATGTGATGAAAAAATTAGGTATTTTTGTAAAACCAAAAAAGAAAGATGATTTAGTAGAATAAGTCATATCTAGTGTTGCTAATGCTATTAATTTTATAGGTAAGAAAAGTCGATCTAAAGATAAGAATGTAGCTTGGCGTGCAATAACAACTGCTCTAGTTAATAAAGCAACTTCAAATAAAAGAATGTTAAGTAAGATTATTAAATGTATAAAAGTAAATCCTAAAACTTTGATAAGAGTTGCTAAAATAAGAGAAAGTATTGAAAAGGATCCAATTAATCAATGTTGGAGTTTTAGTGGTAGACTCCTAGGATCAGACATGAAATTAACTAATCTAATTAAATCTTTAATCAAAAAATTTTGGCATGACAATACAAGACTATCACCTAACATTAGAGATTTCTTAAAATTAAGGGTGGGTTCCAAAATTCATGAACCTCATCCAAAGCATCTCTTAGATATGACTCAAACTGAATTATATAAATAAAAAATAAATGCTTCAATCTTACCATTGAATATTACCATAAGTCAAAGATCATTTGAAAAGTGTAAACCTTGGTATGTTAGAATTAATAAGCAATGAATCTCTTGTTGGTGTAAGACTCGTGTACAAATTTATTATTATTATGATTGTTTTTGTTATATACGATGCACTTTGCATGTTAACCAAATTATGCAGGACATTTGTGGTATTAATATGCCACCTGAAAGAATCAAATATTTTATAGAAAGTTTGTTTTGTCAACCCTCTAATGGAAAATTATTTTATTTAAAAGCATGTATTTCTGGAGAATGCAATAGATGTGGTAAATTTTCATTATTAGGAGAATGTATGCATGAAAGTAGTTTAGATGAATTTTGAAAACAATTAGTGGATGTAAAAAAAAATTAAAAATGTTGAGTATTCTTTAAAAGATGGAAAAACTAGAAAAATTTGTGAGCTAATTGTGGAAAAATTTAGTGTGCATGTACTTATTAAAGAATTTAAAGATAATTTTGTACCTAAATATGTTAAACACTCTCAGTATGCTCATTGGCTTGATAATTAGTTTTTTTTTATGGAAAAACACATTCCCAATTGGAACTATATTATTAGTTGTTGATTTTGCTAAAAATTATACTCTTGCTCCACAAAAATAAATTCAATCACAATATTATAATTCAATGCAAGTAGCTATATTTTTTCATATTGTTTATAGACATGCAGATGATAGTAGAGAAGATAATAGAATTTTTTTGAGAGAGTACCATTTTTATGTAAGTGATAATCGATTACATTCATCTGAGTTTGTTCAATATTGTTTTGATATATTTTATAAAAATTTAAAAGAGCGAGGAATTCAAATGAGAGAACATCTCATATGGTCGGATACTTGCATGGGTCAATTCAAAAATGCTAGAATGTTTCATTGGTTTTGTAGAGTTCATAAGGAAAATAATATCCAGCACATGTGGAGTTTTTTTGAAGTTGGTCATGGTAAGGGAGAACACGATGGAGAAAGTGCATGTGTGAAAAGAGCTCTTGCTAGAGAGAAACTAAAATTTGAGGATGTTGGAAAATTTAGAGATGCATGTGCAATTGTAGATTGGTGCAATACCAAATTATCTACAATAACAAGTGAGATCTCAATAGTTCGATGCTCCTTTTGGTTAGTTGAATAAAATGATATTTTTTCTTGACAAGATTGTGAAACAATTAATGGATCTACAAAATGGCATTAGTTTAAGAGTTCAAATGCAAGCACATGGAAAATATGGGCAAGGGAGCTAGCATGATTTTGTCAATTTTGTATTGTAGGTGATTGGGAGGCATGTGAAAATAAGAAATGGGGCGAACAATGGAAACAAAGAGCCTTAACACCTACATTGACACATGTTTGAAACATGGAACGACAATTGAAGATAATCAAGTGTTCGCATCAGATGATTATGATCGTGTTTCGGATCTTGTACAAGAAGGTACATTATTTATTGAGTTGAATTTTATATGTATGCATGTTTATATGTGAATTAAATATAAGTCACTCTGTATTGAATTTTTATTTTATTTTTGTAGGACATGTGTATGTTGTTGTTGCACCTGAGGGGAATGAAGAGGAGATGAAGTATTGGTTGGCTAGATGTGTTGAGAGAAAACATAAGTTGGTACATCCTAGACTGGATGATGACAACTTTGAGTATCCAACTAATTCAGTGGTTGTTGTTGGCACCTAGATTCAAAAATATTTTATAAGAAAGAATGGCTTGCCTACATTTAAAGATTATGAAAGACACAAGAAGATTATACATTATTCACACTTTATTTTGGAAACCAATATAAAACTAGTTAGATATCAAGGGAGGCTTGCTAATAAATTTTTATGGACACTTTCAATGGATGATCATGAGACATCATAGATGCATTAAAAAAAAGAGAGGATGCAAATGGTACAACGGAGTAAATAAATATTGGTAAGTATATAGTTCTATATATATTTAATTGATAGTCGATATGTAGTTAAAAATTTATCACATATACATGTTTATACATATATATATATATATATATATATATATATTTGTCTCTAGTCATTTCCTAATTAAAGTTTTATATCATTTTTGTCTCAGGTCTCCCAAAACTAGATGCTTTACAAAAAAGAGAGGAGATGCATATATATTACAATGGAATTTGAATCTAGAGATAGGTGACTATATATAGTTTTAGATACATTTAATTGATAGTATAAATATAAAACTAAATTTAATTCATTGTCATTTTATAGAAAGTTTATAATTGATTTCATATCCCTTTAAGTCATTCTCTTAGGATTCCTTAAGCCATCCTCTTGCATCCCCTTAAGTTTCTCTATTAATTCCCCTTAAGTCATCCTATTAGTACCCCTTAATCCATATCCTCATATATCTACCCTTAATCCATCCTCTTGCATCCCCTCAAGTCACCCTCTCATGTACCCTTAATCCATCCTCTTGCATCCCATTAAGTCTCTCTATTAATTCCCCTTAAGTCATCCTATTAAGACCCCTTAATCCATATCCTCATATATCTACCCTTAATCCATCCTCTTGCATCCCCTTAAGTCACTCTCTCAACACCCCTTAAGCCATCTGCTTAGGACCCCTTAATCCATATCCTCATATATCTACCCTTAATCCATCCACTTGCATCCCCTTAAGTCACTCTCTCAACACCCCTTAAGTCATCCTCTTAGGACCCCTTAATCCATATCCTAATATATCTACCCTTAATCCATCCACTTGAATACCTTTATGTCACTCTCTAAACACCCCTTAAGCCATCCTCTTAGGACCCCTTAATCCACATCCTTGCATATCTACCCTTAATCCATCCACTTGAATCCCCTTAAGTCACTCTCTCAACACCCCTTAAGCCATCCTCTTAGGACCCATTAAGCCATATCCTTGTATATCTACCCTTAATCCATCCTTGTGCATCCCCTTATGTCTCTCTAGGGTTCGTGAGATTCTTAGAATAACAAATCTATATGGGTTAATAATTTATGGTTCATCTCCTAGGCTTTAGGTCATATGGTATAGGGTTTAGGGTTTCTAGGGTTCATGAGATGCTTAGAATAACAAATATATATGGGTTAATGGTTTAGGGTTCATCTCCTAGGCTTTAGGTCATATGGTTTAGGGTTTAGGGTTTCTAGGGTTAATGAGATGCTTAGAATAACAAATCTCTATGGGTTTTAAGGGTTTAGGCTTCATATCCTAGGATTTAGGTCCTATGGTTTAGGGTTTAGGGTATAGGGTTTCTAGGGTTCATGAGATGCTTAGAATAAAAAATCTATATGGGTTAATGGTTTAGGGTTCATCTCCTAGGATTTAGGTCATATGGTCTAGGGTTTAGGGTTTCTAGGGTTCATGAGATGCTTAGAATAAAAAATCTATATGGGTTTTAAGGGTTTAGGGTTCATCTCCTTGGATTTAGGTCATATGGTTTAGGGTTTAGGGTTTTAAGTCATTCTCTCAAATCCCCTTAATCCACCCTCATGCATCCCTTTAAGTCATTCTATCAACTTCCCTTAATCCACCCTCTTACATCCCTTTAATTCATTCTATCAACTCCCCTTAATCCACCCTCTTACATCCCTTTAAGTCATTCTATCAACTCACCTTAATCCACCCTCTTGCATCCCCTTAAGCCATCCTCTTAAAGGACCCTTAAAGCATATCCTCTTACATCCCCTTAATCCACCCTCTTGAATGCCTTAAGTCACTCTCATAATTCCCCTTAAACCATCCCCTTAGGATCCGTTAAGCCATATCCTAGGGTTCATGACATCCATCCCCTTAGTCCACTCTCTTACATCCCTTTAAGTCATTCTATCAACTCCACTTAATCCACCCTCTTACATCCCTTTAATTCATTCTATCAAATCCCCTTAATCCACCCTCTTACATCCCTTTAATTCATTCTATCAACTCTAATTAATCCACCCTTTTACATCCCTTTAAGTCATTTTATCAACTCCCCTTAATCCACCCTCTTACAACCCCTTAAGCCATCCTCTAAGGACCCGTTAAGCCATATCCTAAGGTTAATTACATGCAACCCCTTAATCCACCCTCTCTCAACCCATTAAGTCATCCTCTTATAGGACCCTTAAGTCATATCCTCTTACAACCCCTTAATCCACAATCTTGAATCCCTTAAGTCACTCTCATAATTCCCCTTAAGCCATCCTCTTAGGACCTGTTAAGCCATATCCTAGGGTTCATGACATCCATCCCCTTAATACACCCTCTTACATCCCTTTAAGTCATTCTATCAACTCCCCTTAATCCACCCTCTTACATCCCTTTAAGTCATTCTATTAACTCCCCTTAATCCACCCTCTTGCATCCCCTTAAGCCATCATCTTAACTCCCCTTAAGGAATTCTCTTAGGTCCCCTTAATCCATCCTATGGAAAACATCACTGGAATTTGTAAGGAATTTATAATATCCAATTTTCTAACGTTTACTACATATTGTTCTTTTCTCGCATGAATTATTTAGTTAAATGACTCATAAAAACTATAGTTACTTTACTTACATTAATTACTTTTCCAAGTTCTCATCAAGTTGATCTACCATGTGATTGTCACTACAATTTTTTTATCAAGAGACTATGTATAAGCCTTAATTGTATCTACATGCACATATATGTTTCACCAAGTTATATAGTTGTATTAAACATCAATATACATTATATATGTTTGTTTGATGCATGAACTTCAATGAATTTATTAGTCACTTTTTAAATATATACACACAAATATATTTATAAATATACTGTATTTTTGTTTATTCTGGAAATTACAAAAAAAATTGTTCAAGAAAGATTTACACAGGAAAATTTCTTCTTGTACAGGGGTCTGCCCTATTTTTTTTTCTGTTATTGAAAGGATTATAAAAATATATATATATATAAAAATGCATTATTAGAATTGTATGGGGAGGGGGCAACTATGGATGTGCACCCAAGCCCCAGTGGAGGGCTTTTCCTTAGGCAATGCAGCCTCCACAAAGGAGGCTGGGCGCAGCCTATGGTTGCATCCTCCTCCCATGGTGGGGGCCGCAACCCTAAGTTTGTGGTTTTTTTTAATTATTATTTAAAAATTTTAAATTTTATTTTATTTTTTTATATTATAAATATATATTATATATAGTATTTTATATTATATATATAATGTATATATATTATATTAATATATATTATAATATAATAAGATTTTAAATAAAATTTTGTTTTTTAATAATTATTTATTTGTATATATATATAATGTTTATATATTTAGGTATATATATATATATAATGAATATATATGTATTATGTATTTATAAATAATTTATTAAGTTGAGTTAAAATGGAATCATTCAAATGATAATTATATATTTAAATATATATATATATATATAATTATATATATTCAAGTATATACTTTTATATATATATTTAATATATATGTGTATTCAAATATGGATAAATTTAATTCGATTATTTATGATTGAAGTTGAAATAAAGATTGATTTATTTTAATCAAATTATTTTATCTAGCAATTTGATTTGATTATTTTGTATGAATGAGAAAACAAAATTAAATGATTAGTGTTAATTTCTTAATGTTGCCAATACGATTTTATTTACTTTTGAGTATTTGCAAACGAGGTGTTATTGGGTGAATTGGATTTAGAAAATCCTAACAATAGTTCAGTTATAATTGTGTTTGACTTGGAAGGTGTATGTAAGTTTTTTTTAATTTTAAAATTAGTGCTATTGTAGTTTGGAAATTAAGGTTAGTGCAATGATTAATTAATTGTTAAGGGTTAGGGTTGTAAAGGATTTGTTAAATGTCAGGTTTATATACGTGGTTGAGTTATATGGACTATAATTAGAGAAAAATTGATGATATTAAATATGTGTAAAGAAAAGGGTTATTTTATTACGATGTTATAATGGGTAGAATGTTATTTAAAATTTCTTGTATTCCATTGCCTTAAATGATAAATGGGGAATTTGTTGTTTGTAAACCAGATTGCAAGGAATAGATAAGGTTCATAAAAAAAATCATATTGTTTAGAACTTATATGAATAGTTAATAGATTAAGTATATGATGTATATATGTACTTTGGCTTTTGTTTTTTGAGAAAAGATTGTTATGTCAAAATACATTATTAGTTGTTTAAAGAACGTGTATTTATATGATTGTTGGTTTAAGCATATTCATATTGGTATTGTATGGCAATATTGTTATGATCGTAAATTTATGAGTGTACTTTGGTAGTTCTGAGTTTTGTTTCCAGAGGCTAGGGAACTCATTGATTGAGTTGTTTATTCTTTTTGGAGTTGCTTGTTAGGTAAGTCTTCCAAAAGGGGTTCAAATTTTGGGGTTGCATTATTATGTTAGTCAACCGTTGTATTGCCTTGGGTAGGGCATTTGGTTGTATCCTATGGTTTTACCCAGTTTTAACAAACGGGGATGGTTTGTGCCTCCTTTGTATTAGGAGTGGTTTATGTGGTTTGTGCCTCCTTTGGAAGGAGTGGAGTATGTCTTTTGTTGCCTCTAGTGTTTGGAGAGGGTTTTGACCTTGGTTGCCTCCAATGTTTGGAGAGATTTTTGACTTTTGTTGCCTCCTGTGTTGGAGTGGATTTTCATTTCATATTCCTCCTAGAGTTGGAGTGGTTTTATCTTGTTGGTTTGCACTTGGGATTCCCTTGGTGACTAGTTTGTTTGGTATGTTGTCAAGTAGAAGAGTGGCTTCTGATAGGGGCCAGAGCCCAAAGAGGTAAACTGGGAAACCTTTAGAAGTGGTTTAATCAAGTGATAACTAAAACAATATACTTAGAAGTTAGGTAGTTTTTCACATTAATTAAGATAATTGAGCCTTGCTCATGGACGCAAGGGCTTGTATAGACTTGGGATGAGACGGGAAGGCCTGGAATGGCAAGGTCATCTATCTTGTCCTTACGAGAGGTATTTGATTCCGCATGAGTGAGTATGGGTGTCAGGATTCGGTTGAGGCCACCAGGATAACCCATAGTGGGGGCCAAAGCCTATGAAGATTCCCAGAGGATATCCCATGTTCGGCTATGTGATGACACTCTTTCTATGACAATAGTTGGTATTTGGTTTTATGTGTATGGTCTTCTTATCATACTTGATCTGTTTTATTTCTGGAAGCAATGTGACTTATGTCAATGATGTTGGAGTTGTACTTGTGTTATCCTTATGGATGTTTGGTTCATGTGTTTGGTTGTGTTAGTGTGAGTTAGCCTGTGTCTAGGAGTGGATGGTCTTGTATAGGAATTCCTTGTTACTATCCCCTAGCACGGGGGGTGAGCCTTTGGGTATCACATGGTTGGGTGGAACGTGCACCTTAATTTCATTGGGTCATCTTCTTGTTCATGTGGATGAGGTTTCCAGTTGGAGAGCTCATGGGATCCAGTGCTTCATGCTTTATTCTTTCCTGTTATTATTGTAATTTTATTACCCCTCTTTGTATCGAGGTGGAAGATGTAATTTGTAACCTTGTATATTGGAATCATCTCATTTGGGGAATGAGGGTTGTAATCATATTGTAAAGATTATTAATGGGACCATGTCATATTTCTTATGCCTTTGTTGTAATTTTATCATGTATGGGATGTATGAGTATTTAATTTGTTAAGTAATTAAATGTTATATTTTTAATTCATGTTGATTGATTGGGTTTTAAGTAATCTTAGTTTCATAACCTTAGAGGTTGTTGGCAATGGATAGTGATCTTGCATGTTATTTGTACTTAAAAAAATGTAAAAAATAGTACGTTTGAGTAGTAAATTGCAAATTCCTTTAGGGTTGTGTGGCAAGGCATTACACATGGTATCAGAGCCTAGGTTTAAACAGTGGGCACTCTGGGATAATGTGGAGCCCATTAAGCTATTAGTTGTGTAGGTTATACTCTAGGCACTATGAGCCATGGCGTTGACCTGGGTGCTTTGTTTGTTAGTTTATGATTTCCTTTTCGATTGACCTCACTTGTCTACCCAAAATTTGTTACATGGTGTAGGTCCAATGGTGCAGGAAGCTAGTGGAAAGGATAGGATCCTCGGTGTAGTGTACAATGCACCGATATCCTTCCTACTTGAAGAATGCATTATGGACAATTGTGTAGTGTGTGAGTTTGGTGTGTTGTGTGTGGTGGAAGACAACCAGTTTTTTTGTTATTTCCGCCCTTGCATGTCTTGTTGATGAATGATTTTGTGGGGGTTAGTTAGGCCCGCGAGCCTACCAAAAAGTGTGTTTTGATTGGTTTCCTTCTTGATGTATGGCTCTTTCGTTGTGTGAAGGGATGTGACCCTTGAGTGGTCCTTGAGTGTGCTTGTAGTGTGTTTGTTGGGTGTGTTCCAAGTGCTTGTTGGGGTGAGATAGTCATAGGACCTCTTGCCTTGAGTGCCTTAGTATGGAATTTTAGAGGGTTGAGTTTTCCAACCTTGTCTTGTGTTGTGGAGGAATGATACCTCCTAGGTCTTGCCTTACCCTTCAAGATTGGAGTGATTCCTTTGGTTGAGAGTCTTCCGAGGTTGAGATTGATTACTTCCCTCTATCCTATGTTGCAGGTGAGCATGTTGGACCTTAGTTTGTTGGTGGGTTGTAGGTGACATGTGTTGCCTAAAATTACCCTTGCTTGGTTTATTTTCTCATGTTCTTGGAAGGTCTGTTTGACCTTGAGGGTGCCAAGAAGTGCCTTTTGTGTGTATTATCTTCTAGAGTCTTGTTGTCTTTCATCACCATGCAAGTATCTGATGCATTTCTTCTTGTGCTTTACCTCATTGTGCAAGTGATGGCCCGATTGATCCTATGTGGTTTTGGAGTTGCTTTTGCATGTTATATTGTATGGAAATTATGAATATGGTAATAGAAAATGAATGATCAAAAGGTTAGTTCATAAAGATTTGTGCATGCTCTCATATGGTTGATGCATTTGTGTGAAAGTGATTGTGTGATGATGAAACCATGATTGCATTCATGTTTATGTTAAAACTGTAAATATCTCTTGTCTTCTCTCTCTTCCCATTGGTATAACAAAGATGCCTGTCCTTGAGTGTGTGGTGTATTAAAACCCGTGGTATGTTGTATCTTATGAGAAAATGTTTATGTATTCATGAAGGTTTGTTTTATTAGATCAAACCTTGGGTAAAGGACCTAAGTCCCCAATTTGCATTCATAATCATGGGAAAATGTATAATATGAATTGAAAATTGTTTTGCAGTAAGTAAAAGTTTAGAGAAAAGGGACTAGTGAAACCATTGCATGTTAATGATAATTGCATGATAGGTGCATCTTGTTGGTGAGGCCTGTAGCCCCCAAATTTTTTTTGTTAAGTCTTAAGAAATCAGGTAGATGTTAAATTATTTTACCTGGATTCAAAACACAAAATGTTAAATGAATGCTGAAGTGATAATGTTGCATACCTTGTCTTGAGTAAACATCGTAATGATATCGCACTATGTGTGGCCTTGTGAGGATTCCCGGTGATGTGTATTATGTATGTTAATCCTTGGATATGTGTTTTGGATGTGGTTGGTGGTTGCTTCACCATGTTAATTTGTATAGATTGACAGTGTAATTGGTTGTGTTGATTATAGCACGGGTTGCTATTTTTTTTTTATGTTGAGATATGGAGTGGTTCAGTTTTGGAACCATTATTTTGTGTGATTTTATGGAGTTTGTACTAGGGGTGCTTGCAGGCTTCTAGGAGTAAGCCTGACCCTAGGGGGGAGGATGTAATACCCCTCCATTTTGTGTTCTGACTGGACAGTGTGTCCTTGTTTGTTTTGATGTGCTTTTTGGTTATTGAGAAGTATCATGTGTGTGCGATTCGATCGATAATTATAGAGCGATAGTTTATTGGTGTGATGTGATGTATCTTGTCTGATGCTTTATTTGACATGTTTTAAATTAGTGTAAGGATGATTACTTATTGTAACATATTATTATGTGAGATATTTGTTTATGATGGAACTGTCAGTCTATGATGAGTGTATTGGTGAAGGGGACGAGATCGCATCACTCGCTTGCGAGTGCCCTACGATTTTGCGATTTCCCCTTCACGGTGTGTTTATTATGTTATATATATGCATGTTCGATATGCTCTTTGTTCATAGGTTGACAAGTACAGGACATCGACTCCAACTGATTTCACAGGTTTGAGCATGTCCATTGACCAACGATAATCGATTGAGAGATAGTAGCTAGGTTTTCCATGCCAAGTCATCACCCTAGTCATAGTGTGTCATTGGGTTTTCGTCGGGTTTAGTTGTTTAATGTGGTTCATTCCTCCTTGGTTATTTATTTAATTTCATATTATAAAGGTTATTAAATGGCTTTTGAAGTTAAAAATGATGATTGATTGTATCTATTTGTAATGTGAGAAAAGTAGTTATTTATTAATTAATTTAATTTAATTAATAAAATAATCTAATCTTGAATTAGATATTATTTATTGACTAATTAAGTAATGGGGATAAAGTAAATCAAATTAGTTGTTTGGAATAATGTGATATTTTGATTTAAATTAGAAAAATAGAGATATGCTTTAAATTTCACTTTTTGGAAATAAATTTGAAAAAGAATTCCCTTATAAAATTTTGAATTCTTTTTGCAAAAAGAAATTTATTTTAAGTGCATGATATTCCATTTGGAAATTAAATTGATTTTAAATTTTAAAAATGGAAATATCCTCCAAATGTTCAATAAATTTAGTGGGTGGGATATTTTAGGGGTTTGACCAAAAATTTGGGGAAAAACTCTATTTGAGCATTTTCTATTTCATATTATGGGAATTTTTCAATTTTGGTGGAGAGTTTTTGCTGTGGTTGGATTTGGATTTTGAAGAAAAAGATTTGGAATCTCCATTTGAGTTCTTCAAGCTTGGGAGAAAAACCCAGGTTCCCTCTTTGTGTTTTTTGTTTTCCATTTTGAAATAAGTTTCAAATCTTGATTATGCTGTTTGAAAATCTTTAAAATGCTATTTAGATTCAATGAAAGCCAATATGAAATGGTTTCAAAACTTGCAAACTTCTGATGGATTTAGGAAAGAAAATCAAAACAAGAATCACACCATGAAAAATAGAAAAAAAACCAAAAGAAATTTGTTTGGAAAACTGAAATTTAAAACCTATTGTTGTGTTGACAAATTTATTGTTTTATTACAAAATTATGTTGTGCAATTGTAGAGTTTGGCTGAAAATGGAGATTTTGAGTTTATATATATATATATATATACACACACCAATATATTTATAAATATATTGTATATTTTTTTATTCTAGAAATTACAAAAAAAAATTGTTCAAGAAAGATTTACACAGGAAAAATTTCTTCCTGTACGAGGGTATGCCCTATTTTTTCTATTATTGAAAGGATTATAAATATATATATATATATATAAAATGCATTATTGGAATTATATGGGGAGGAGGCAGCTATGGTTGCGCACCCAAGCCCTAGTGGAGGGCGTTGCCTTAGGCAATGCAACCTCCACTAAGGAGGCTGGCCGCAGCCTATGGCTGCGTCCTCCTCCCATGGTGGGGGCCGCAGCCCTAAGTTTGTGGTTTTTTTTAATTATTATTTAAAAATTTTAAATTTTTTTTTTTTTTATATATATTATAAATATATATTATATATATTATTTTATATTATATATATAATGTATATATATTATATTAATATATATTATAATATAATAAGATTTTAAATAATTTTTTTTTTTTAATAATTATTTATATATATATATAATGAATATATATGTATTATGTATTTATAAATAATTTATTTAGTTGAGTTAACATGGAATCATTCAAATGATAATTATATATTTAAATATATATATATATATAGAATTGTATATATATCAAGTATATACTTTTATATATATTTAATATATATGTGTATTCAAATATGGATAAATTTAAGTCAATTATTTATTATTGAAGTTGAAATAAAGATTGATTTATTTTAATCAAATTATCTAACAAGTTGATTCGATTATTTTGTATGAATGAGAAAACGAAATTAAATGATTACTGTTAATTTCTTAATGTTACCAATGCGATTTTATTTACTTTTGAGTATTTGCAAACGAGGTGTTATTGGGTGAATTGGATTTAGAAAATCCTAACAATAGTTTAGTTATAATTGTGTTTGACTTGGAAGGTGTATGTAAGTTTTTTTTAATTTTAAAATTAGTGCTATTGTATTTTGGAAATTAAGGTTAGTGTAATGATTAAATAATTGTTAAGGGTTAGGGTTGTAAAGGATTTGTTAAATGTCAGGTTTTTTTATACGTGGTTAAGTTATATGGAATATAATTAGAGAAAAATTGATGATATTAAATATGTGTAAAGAAAAGGGTTATTTTATTACGATGTTATAATGGGTAGAATGTTATTTAAAATTTCTTGTATTCCATTACCTTAAATGATAAATGGGGAATGTTGTTTGTAAACCAGATTGCAAGGAATAGATAAGGTTCATAAAAAAAATCATATTGTTTAGAACTTATATGAATAGTTAATAGATTAAGTATATGATGTATATATGTACTTTGGCTCTTGTTTTTTGAGAAAAGATTGTTATGTCAAAATAAATTATTAGTTGTTTAAAGGTGTATTTAAATGATTGTTGGTTTAAGCAAATTCATATTGGTATTGTATGGAAATATTGTTATGATTGTAAAATTATGAGTGTACTTTGGTAGTTCTGAGTTTTGTTTCTAGAGGCTAAGGAACTCGTTGATTGAGTTGTTTATTCTTTTTGGAGTTGCTTGTTATGTAAGTCTTCCAGAAGGGGTTCAAATTTTTGGGTTGCATTATTATGTTAGTCAACCATTGTATTGCCTTGGGTAGGGCGTTTGGTTGTATCATGTGGTTTTACCCAATTTTCACGAACGGGGATGGTTTGTGCCTCCTTTGTATTAGGAGTGGTTTATGTGGTTTGTGCCTCGTTTGGAAGGAGTGGAGTATGTCTTTTTTTGCCTCAAGTGTTTGGAGAGAGTTTTGACCTTGGTTGCCTCCAGTGTTTGGAGAGAGTTTTGACTTTTGTTGCCTCTTGTGTTGGAGTGGATTTTCATTTCATGTTCCTCCTAGAGTTGGAGTGGTTTTATCTTGTTGATTTGCACTTGGGATTCCCTTGGTGATTGGTTTGTTTGGTATGTTGTCAAGTAGAAGAGTGGCTTCTTATGGGGCCATAGCCCAAAGAGGTAAACTGGGAAACCTTTAGAAGTGGTTTAATCAAGTGATAACTAAAGCAATATACTTAGAAGTTAGGTAGTTTTTCACATTAATTAAGATAATTAAGCCTCGTTCATGGATGCAAGGGCTTGTATAGACTTGGGATGAGACGGGAAGGCTTGGAATGTAAAGGTCATATATCTTGTCCTTACGAGAGGTATTTGATTCCGCATGAGTGAGTATGGGTGTCGAGATTCAGTTGAGGCCACCAGGATAACCCATAGTGGGGGCCGGAGCCTATGAAGATTCCCAGAGGATATCCCATGTCAAGCTATGTGATGACACTCTTTCTACAACAATAGTTGGTATTTGGTTTTATGTGTATGGTCTTCTTATCATACTTGATCTATTTTATTTCTGGAAGCAATGTGACCTATGTCAGTGATGTTGGAGTTGTACTTGTGTTATTCTTATGGATGTTTGGTTTATGTGTTTAGTTGTGTCAGTGTGAGTTAGCCTGTGTCTAGGAGTGGATGGTCTTGTATAGGAATTCCTTGTTACTATCTCCTAGCACGGGGGTGAGCCTTTGGGTATCACATGGTTGGGTGGAACGTGCACCTTAATTTCATTGGGTCATCTTCTTGTTCATGTGGATGAGGTTTCCAGTTGGAGAGGTCGTGGGATCTAGTGCTTCATGTTTTATTCTTTCCTGTTATTATTATAATTTTATTACCCCTCTTTGTATTGAGGTGGAAGATGTAATTTGTAACCTTGTATATTGGAATCATCTCATTTGGGGAATGAGGGTTGTAATCAAATTGTAAAGATTATTATTGGGACCATGTCATATTTCTTATGCCTTTGTTGTAATTTTATCATGTATGGGATGTATGAGTATTTAATTTGTTAAGTAATTAAATGTTATGTTTTTAATTCATGTTGATTGATTGGGTTTTAAGTAATCTTAGTTTCATAACCTTAGAGGTTGTTGGCAATGGATAGTGATCTTGCATGCTATTTGTACTTAAAAAAAAAAAAAAATAGTACGTTTGAGTAGTAAATTGCAACTTCCTCTAGGATTGTGTGGCGGGGCTTTACACTCAAAGACTTCCACAATAGTGGGAGTGGCGATTTCTTTTCCTTAAACTACTTGTATATTCTTATGAAAAGTTGCTTCAACTAAAACCCACAAAGTTCAAATAATAATAAATACCTTTTCAAGCTTCGGTAAAAACTAGGGTTCAATGCCAACTTCTTTGAATCACTTTCAAATCTCTTCAGCTCACTCTGCTTCTTCCTAATTGTGCAAATGTGATTTAACTCGACTTAGTTTCTCACCTCATGACTTACGGATTTTGCCCTAATTTTTCATTAAATGCATTCCAACTTCAAAAGCTGATAAACACTTTGCAACCCTAAAATGCTCAATAATTCTCTAGTTTTGCATATTTTCTACCGAAAACTTCTTCAACAACTTCATAATGACACCTTACATCATATATCCTTGTGTCACTACTTGACAACTCTTATATCAAGGGTTTGTTAGATTTTTATGTCACTACTCACCCTAAAACAATTGTTGGGTTTAGTTTTTAGAAGAGATATCTGCACCAGATGCAGACACAGGTGCATTTGATTCATCCTTATTCTCAGGTTCTTCCTTTTTCTTCCAATTTTTTTGCATTTCCTTTTTAACCTCAGTAGGATCAATTTTATTCACAGTTTTATTCCTTTGATCCAAATTAGATTTCTTCTCATTTTTGCTTCTGTGGAATTTTGAAATGTGTCTCAATTTATTGCAGGTGTAACACACATGTTTCTAACCAAATTGATTTGCATCAAGAATAAATTTATGTCTAAAGATATTGCATGTATAGTAGTAACCTTGAAAATATTGAATCATTCTGCTAGTATTGAAACTATTCATCATTATTTGACTTCTACACTTAGTAGCTCTATGTCCAAAATTATTGCAAGCAAAGAATTGTCCAACAAAGAATCCAACATTCTAATGCATTCTACTTCTACATTTTTTTTCCTATGACCAAATTTATTGCATGAAAAACAAATGCCATTAAAAGATGGGTACCTTTGAGCATTAGGTTGTCTGATAGGAATCCTTCTAGTATTTCTTTTATGGTTCTTGATCTTCCTTCCATTGCTTTGAGTCTTCCTTTGTTTTTCCACTTTGTTAAGAGTTTGATTTTCCTTTGAGCTTTATCCTTCTTCAAGTCCCAAACCACTTTTATCCTTAGAGGGTTTCTAAAAATCAATTAATTCATCAAGCATTGTGGGGCTTTCTTTGAATTTATCCTCATGATATTTTTCCTTTACTAAGTCAGATCTTAGTGTTACCAATTCTTGTTCAAGCTTTGTGCATTCATCAAATTTTCTTTGTATTTCGTCTTTTTGATATTCTTCAATTCTTTTCTTTTCTTCCACTTGTAGCTTTAGTTCAGTGATTTCCTCATTTTCCTTTTCCAACTAATTGATGACTTCTATATCCCTTTCTTTGAATATCTTGTTTTGTTCTCTTAATTTTTTGATGCATTCATTTGCTTCTTTTAAGTTTTCCTTTAGAAATTCTTTCTCATTTTCACTTTTTTCCAGATCTTCAAGAGTAGCATGCAGTTCCTCAGATGTTGAAATCTCTTCTAGAGGACCATGATACTTTTTTTTAGCCATGTGTTCAAACTTCAAGATCTTCCTTAAGCTATTAAGCTTCTCAAAAGGAATTGAGCTCTGATACCAATTGTTGAACACACATAATACTGAGAGGGGGGTGAATCAGTATTCTGCTAAACCATTTGATTGCTAACCATCCAATTATTAAAACATATCTAGTTGCAACTGTAAGTAAAAAAATGGAAGGGAACATAACATCACACAACTCATAGACACTAGGATTTTTATGTGGGAAACCCAAAATGGGAAAAACCACGGTGAGGATTAACTCACAATATATTATAACTAGTCATAAAATATTACAAGGCACACTGCTAGGACACACTATCCTTGAAAGGCTCACAACTAAGGTAAAAAAAGATATGGCTTACCACTAGATTATAAAAATATATGGCTCACTACCAAGAATATGAACTCAATGGACTTCACCTTCTGAGTGTTGAGTGCAGTTCCAATTAAGCTTTGGAAGATAAAAAATCTTGTACCGGATTGCTGGTATATAACAACTATCAACAACTAACAATGACTTCACACGATATCACTTTATTGCACATCTCACATCATCACTTCTTATCATCTCTAACTTTATTTATCTACATGTGCATCCATGTGTGTATATTTGTTCAATACAAGGATGTTTCATATATACGCAGTTACATCTTCATACATCAATTAGGTCAGCCTAATTGGATGTAAGCATACTTAACTCAAAAATATCTTGTCGGTTTCAAAACAAAGAAAAATTTGGTGCTCTAAAAAAATATATGCAAGACATGATTTAGGTTGTCTTGGACATAAAAAGGAACTCTTCAAACCTCCATGAAGTGTGCACCACATGTTCATGTTGGCCAGAAGGAGATCATAACAAAAACTATAAGCAAACTTTTGTCATTTATAACTTTCAACTCATTTTACCTAAATTGTTGAATTCCTGACCAAAGTTGCATCTGATACCCTTTAATAACATATCAAAATCATATGATCCGATATTCTACTCAGAGTGATTCCTAACCAAATTACTAGATCAATGTAGCACATGCATAGTTTACCGGATGGGCAGATAATTAGTCACCAAAAAATGTTGGCATCAATGAAAACAAACCAGAGGCCTCCTTCTTCATTCTTCCAACATAGCTTGGGTAGATCTTGGATAAGTGAACACACAAATGGAAGGTTAGGAAGGTTCTAGCAAGCCACCTAGGTTTGATGGAACCAATTATGCTAGGTGGATCTCATTGATGAAAGGATACTTAGGTTCTCTTAGAAATTATGTTTGGATGTTAGTAAAGAACAAATAAACTATCCCTACTACTACTCCTATTGATCTATAGGAAAGAAGGATTATGAGAACAATGAGAATGCTTGGTTCACCATTATTAACAACTTTTCTAATTTTGTGCATAGCAAAGTTATGCATTGTGAAACTACTTATGATGTATGGGAAAAAATGAATAAGATCTATGAAGGAGACACCAAGGTGAAGTTGGAAAAGCTACAAGTATTGAGAGCAAAATTTGAAGGATTGAAGATGATTGAAGAGGATGAAATTGCAGACTATCTTCTAAGTGTTGATGATATAGTGAGTGCTATTAGATGATATGATGAGAAGTAAAATAAGTTGTTTTCCTTTTAAAATTTTTGAGGTCTATGAGAACTAAATATGATTCCAATATTTTTGCTATTGAAGAAGGAAGAGAAGTTGATAAGCTAAATCTAGATGAGTTACATGGAATATTTATTGCTTATGAGATGAGAATGCTAGATGCCAAGTCTTCTAGGAGAGAAGTTGCATTTATGGTTGCTAAGAATGAAAAGGTTAGAGAAGAAAAGAAAGAAAAAGTTGCAGTCATTGCTTCAGACAATGAATAAACTGATGAGGAAGAAGCAAACTTCATAAGGAGACTAAGGAGAGGATCCAAAAAATACAAAGGTAAGTTTCCTTTTAAGTGTTTTAATTATGGAAGAATAGGTAATTTTTCTTCTAAGTTTCCATATGATAAAGAGGATAAATCCAAGCAAGAAGTCTAGATAGAAAAAAGAAGAAATCCTTTTATTCCAAAAGGAAGAATTTTGGAAAGAAAAAGAAGATCATGTATATTCATGAAGAAATTGACACATCTAATGCTAGTGATAGTTTAGATGGTGATCAAGATCGTGCTCTTGTATTGAGAGAAGTTGGAAAAGAATTCCTCTTCATGGCCAAAGACACTAAGGATCAGAAAGATGGACAAGTTGAGGACTCTCATGAATAAGAAGAAAAAGCGATTGTTGATCTTGAGGGAGAATTGATTAGTTCTCTTGAATATTTTGATGAGTTAAGAGATAAGTTTGATGATCTTAAGACGAAAAAAAAGAAAATAAAAAAGATTTCTCAAAAGGAGACTTAAAAATTAACTCAAGAACTTGAGGAATCCAATCAATTGGAGGTAAATCTGAAACTTTAGGTTGAAGAAGCTAAAAGAGATGAAGAAGTGATGAAGTCCAAACTAGAATTTGAAGTGGATAGATTCTTGAATCTTGAGGTGGAAATAGTTTCCTTAAGAAAAGAGTTGGAGAAAGCTAATGAGTAGGTCAGTAAAGGTCTGAAACTAAAAGGTGGTTTAGGCATTTTGGATGAATTGTTAAGTATAGAAAAACTAGCTAATAAGGAGAAATCAGGCTTAGAACTGGAAAAAGGAAAGAGCTCATTTATTGATGCCTCTACAAAACTCTATGAAATATTTAGATCAGAAGAAAAATTAGTCCTTAGTGGTGAAAAATCTAAAAAAGGGGAAGCCTCTAAAGATGAAAAGAAACCTGATAAAGAGACGAATTCAGTTGAAGACGAAAAGGACAACCAAATAGTCCTTGATCAACAAAAGAAGAACCATAACACAAAAAGAACATACAATGATGGATTCACAAGAGTACACTATCCAAGGAGGCCTAGACAAAGAAGATCTCCTCATCCAGCTATAGGAAATGACATGACCAGGTAGTCATCATACTTCAATGGGTATTGCTATACTTGTAACAATTTTGGTCATAGGGGTAGAGAATGTAGAGTCATTCCAAGGAAGAATACAAATTTTTTAAGAAAAATCCATTTTCCCCCTTGGTTGAAATGAATATAGTTTGTTATAATTGCAAAAAATTTGGTCATGTAGCTAGAAATTATAGAGAAAAATTTATAAGACCAAATGCTCAGTTTGAGAAGAAGAAAAATACATCTTCCAAAGTTGAAAAGGACGCTGAGGTTTTTCAAAAAAAAGGAAGAGAAAGTTGAAAAGAAACCTAAGAATATGTGGAAGGAGAAAGGGTAGAATTCAACTCAATCTATGATTGTCAAAATAGCACTACATGGAAAGGAACAAGACTTGTTGGTAATTGATAGTGGCTGCTTCAAGCATATGACTAGAGATAAAAGTAAATTCATTAAACTCAAAATGAGAAAAGGACAATTAGTAATCCTAGGTGATAATACTGCTATCAAGATCTGTGGTAAAGGAATTTTGAGTATAGATGGGAAGAATAAGACTAAAGATGTGCTCTATGTTGAAGGTCTGAAACATAATCTTCTTAGTATCAGCCAAATGTGTGATAATGGGTACACAGTTATATTTAAATCTGAAGGCTGCAAGATAAGGAAAAATGGTAAGAAAATTTCTCAAGGAGTAAGGACAAATAGTAATCTCTACAACCTATGTGATGTAAAAGGTCAAACATGTCTAATTAGCCAAGAAAATGAGAGCTAGTTGTGGCATAAAAGACTAGGGCATGTAAATTTTGACAATATGGTAAAGATAAGTTCAAAAGGATAGTTAGAA
>VDFB02058242.1:549441595-549476007 GCA_007258455.2 Sequoia sempervirens
AATAAAATAACCCTTTTCTTTACACATATTTAATATCATCAATTTTTCTCTAATTATAGTCCATATAACTCAACCACGTATATAAACCTGACATTTAACAAATCCTTTACAACCCTAACCCTTAACAATTAATTAATCATTGCACTAACCTTAATTTCCAAACTACAATAGCACTAATTTTAAAATTAAAAAAAACTTACATACACCTTCCAAGTCAAACACAATTATAACTGAACTATTGTTAGGATTTTCTAAATCCAATTCACCCAATAACACCTCGTTTGCAAATACTCAAAAGTAAATAAAATCGTATTGGCAACATTAAGAAATTAACACTAATCATTTAATTTTGTTTTCTCATTCATACAAAATAATCAAATCAAATTGCTAGATAAAATAATTTGATTAAAATAAATCAATCTTTATTTCAACTTCAATCATAAATAATCGAATTAAATTTATCCATATTTGAATACACATATATATTAAATATATATATAAAAGTATATACTTGAATATATATAATTATATATATATATATATATTTAAATATATAATTATCATTTGAATGATTCCATTTTAACTCAACTTAATAAATTATTTATAAATACATAATACATATATATTCATTATATATATATATATACCTAAATATATAAACATTATATATATATACAAATAAATAATTATTAAAAAACAAAATTTTATTTAAAATCTTATTATATTATAATATATATTAATATAATACATATACATTATATATATAATATAAAATACTATATATAATATATATATTTATAATATAAAAACAAAACAAAATTCTAAAATTTTAAATAATAATTAAAAAACCACAAACTTAGGGCCAAGGCCCCCACCATGGGAGGTGGTGACGCACCATAGGTCGCACTCCAACCTCCTTAGTGGAGGTGTTTTAAGGGCAAATGGCCCACCAGAGGCCGCTAAAGGCCTAAGGAAAAGCCCTCCACTGGGGCTTGGGTGCACATCCATAGTTGCCCCCTCCCCATACAATTCTAATAATGCATTTTTATATATATATATATTTTTATAATCCTTTCAATAACAGAAAAAAAAATAGGGCAGACCCCTGTACAAGAAGAAATTTTCCTGTGTAAATCTTTCTTGAACAATTTTTTTTGTAATTTCCAGAATAAACAAAAATACAGTATATTTATAAATATATTTGTGTGTATATATTTAAAAAGTGACTAATAAATTCATTGAAGTTCATGCATCAAACAAACATATATAATGTATATTGATGTTTAATACAACTATATAACTTGGTGAAACATATATGTGCATGTAGATACAATTAAGGCTTATACATAGTCTCTTGATAAAAAAATTGTAGTGACAATCACATGGTAGATCAACTTGATGAGAACTTGGAAAAGTAATTAATGTAAGTAAAGTAACTATAGTTTTTATGAGTCATTTAACTAAATAATTCATGCGAGAAAAGAACAATATGTAGTAAACGTTAGAAAATTGGATATTATAAATTCCTTACAAATTCCAGTGATGTTTTCCATAGGATGGATTAAGGGGACCTAAGAGAATTCCTTAAGGGGAGTTAAGATGATGGCTTAAGGGGATGCAAGAGGGTGGATTAAGGGGAGTTAATAGAATGACTTAAAGGGATGTAAGAGGGTGGATTAAGGGGAGTTGATAGAATGACTTAAAGGGATGTAAGAGGGTGTATTAAGGCAATGGATGTCATGAACCCTAGGATATGGCTTAATGGGTCCTAAGAGGATGGCTTAAGGGGAATTATGAGAGTGACATAAGGGATTCAAGATTGTGAATTAAGGGGATGTAAGAGGATATGACTTAAGGATCCTATAAGAGGATGACTTAATGGGTTGCAAGAGGGTGGATTAAGGGGATGCATGTAATTAACCTTAGGATATGGCTTAACGGGTCCTAAGAGGATGGCTTAAGGGGTTGTAAGAGGGTGGATTAAGGGGAGTTGATAAAATGACTTAAAGGGATGTAAAAGGGTGGATTAATTGGAGTTGATAGAATGAATTAAAGGGATGTAAGAGGGTGGATTAAGGGGATTTGATAGAATGACTTAAAGGGATGTAAGAGGGTGGATTAAGTGGAGTTGATAGAATGACTTAAAGGGATGTAAGAGAGTGGACTAAGGGGATGGATGTCATGAACCCTAGGATATGGCTTAACGGATCCTAAGGGGATGGTTTAAGGGGAATTATGAGAGTGACTTAAGGCATGCAAGAGGGTGGATTAAGGGGATGTAAGAGGATATGCTTTAAGGGTCCTTTAAGAGGATGGCTTAAGGGGATGCAAGAGGGTGGATTAAGGTGAGTTGATAGAATGACTTAAAGGGATGTAAGAGGGTGGATTAAGGGGAGTTGATAGAATGAATTAAAGGGATGTAAGAGGGTGGATTAAGGGAAGTTGATATAATTACTTAAAGGGATGCAAGAGGGCGGATTAAGGGGATTTGAGAGAATGACTTAAAACCCTAAACCCTAAACCATATGACCTAAATCCTAGGAGATGAACCCTAAACCCTTAAAACCCATATAGATTTTTTATTCTAAGCATCTCATGATCCCTAGAAACCCTAAACCCTAGACCATATGACCTAAATCCTAGGAGATGAACCTTAAACCATTAACCCATATAGATTTTTTATTCTAAGCATCTCATGAACCCTAGAAATTCTAAACCCTAAACCCTAAACCATAGGACCCAAATCCTAGGAGATGAACCCTAAACCCTTAAAACCCATATAGATTTGTTATTCTAAGCATTTCATTAATCCTAGAAACCCTAAACCCTAAACCATATGACCTAAAGCCTAGGAGATGAACCCTAAACCATTAACCCATATATATTTGTTATTCTAAGCATCTAATGAACCCTAGAAACCCTAAACCCTATACCATATGACCTAAAGCCTAGGAGATGAACCCTAAACTATTAGCCCATATAGATTTGTTATTCTAAGCATCTCATGAACCCTAGAGAGACATAAGGGGATGCACGAGGATGGATTAAGGGTAGATATAGATATACAAGGATATGGCTTAATGGGTCCTAAGAGGATGGCTTAAGGGGTGTTGAGAGAGTGACTTAAGGGGATGCAAGTGGATGGATTAAGGGTAGATATGCAAGGATATGGATTAAGGGGTCCTAAGAGGATGGCTTAAGGGGTGTTTAGAGAGTGACTTAAAGGGATGCAAGTGGATGGATTAAGGGTAGATATATGAGGATATGGATTAAGGGGTCTTGAGAGGATGACTTAAGGGGTGTTGAGAGAGTGACTTAAGGGGATGCAAGTAGATGGATTAAGGGTAGATATATGAGGATATGGATTAAGGGGTCCTAAGAGGATTGCTTAAGGGGTGTTGAGAGAGTGACTTAAGGGGATGCAAGAGGATGGATTAAGGGTAGATATATGAGGATATGGATTAAGGGGTCTTAATAGGATGACTTAAGGGGAATTAATAGAGAGACTTAATGGGATGCAAGAGGATGGATTAAGGGGTGTTGAGAGGGTGACTTAAGGGGATGCAAGAGGATGGATTAAGGGTAGATATACGAGGATATGGATTAAGGGGTACTAATAGGATGGCTTAAGGGGAATTAATAGAGAAACTTAAGGGGATGCAAGAGGATGGCTTAAGGAATCCTAAGAGAATGACTTAAGGGGATATGAAATCAATTATAAACTTTCTATAAAATGACAATGAATTAAGTTTAGTTTTATATTTATACTATCAATTAAATGTATCTAGAACTATATATAGTCACCTATCTCTAGATTCAAATTCCATTGTAATATATATGCATCTCCTCTCTTTTTTGTAAAGCATCTAGTTTTGGGAGACTTGAAACAAAAGTGATATAAAACTTTAATTAGGAAATGACTAGAGACAAATATATATATATATATATAAACATGTATATGTGATAAATTTTTAACTACATATCGACTATCAATTAAATATATATAGAACTATATACTTACCAATATTTATTTACTTTGTTGTACCATTTGCATCCTCTCTTTTTTTAATGCATCTATGATTGTCTCATGATCATCCATTGAAATTGTCCATAAAAATTTATTAGCAAGCCTCCCTTGATATCTAACTAGTTTTATATTGGTTTCCAAAATCAAGTGTGAATAATGTATAATCTTCTTGTGTCTTTCATAATCTTTAAATGTAGGCAAGACATTCTTTCTTATAAAATAATTTTGAATCTAGGTGCCAACAACAACCACTGAACCAGTTGGATACTCAAAGTTGTCATCATCCAGTCTAGGATGTACCAACTTATGTTTTATCTCAACACATCTAGCCAACCAATACTTCGTCTCCTCTTCATTCCCCTCAGGTGCAACAACAACATACACATGTCCTACAAAAATAAATAAAAAATTCAATATAGAGTGACTTATATTTAATTCACATATAAACATGCATACATATAAAATTCAAGTCAATAAATAATGTACCTTCTTGTACAAGATCCGAAACATGATCATAATCATCTGATGCGAACACTTGATTATCTTCAATTGTCATTCCATGTTTCAAACATGTATTGATGTAGGTGTTAAGGCTCTTTGTTTCCATTGTTTGCCCCATTCCGTATTTTCACATGCCTCCCAATCACCTACAATACAAAATTGACAAAATCATGCTAGCTTCCTTGCCCATATTTTCCATGTGCTTGCATTTGAACTCTTAAACTAACCATTTTGCAGATCCATTAATTGTTTCACAATCTTGTCAAGAAAAAATATCATTTTCTTCAACTAACCAAAAGGAGCATCGAACTATTGAGATCTCACTTGTTATTGTAGATAATTTGGTATTGCACCAATCTACAATTGCACATGCATCTCTAAATTTTCCAACATCCTCAAATTTTAGTTTCTCTCTAGCAAGAGCTCTTTTCACACATGCACTTTCTCCATCGTGTTCTCCCTTACCATGACCAACTTCAAAAAAACTCCACATGTGCTGGATATTATTTTCCTTATGAACTCTACAAAACCAATGAAACATTCTAGCATTTTTGAATTGACCCATGCAAGTATCCGACCATATGAGATGTTCTCTCATTTGAATTCCTCGCTCTTTTAAATTTTTATAAAATATATCAAAACAATATTGAACAAACTCAGATGAATGTAATCGATTATCACTTACATAAAAATGGTACTCTCTCAAAAAAATTCTATTATCTTCTCTACTATCATCTGCATGTCTATAAACAATATGAAAAAATATAGCTACTTGCATTGAATTATAATATTGTGATTGAATTTATTTTTGTGGAGCAAGAGTATAATTTTTAGCAAAATCAACAACTAATAATATAGTTCCAATTGGGAATGTGTTTTTCCATAAAAAAAAACTAATTATCAAGCCAATGAGCATACTGAGAGTGTTTAACATATTTAGGTACAAAATTATCTTTAAATTCTTTAATAAGTACATGCACACTAAATTTTTCCACAATTAGCTCACAATTTTTTCAGTTTTTCCATCTTTTAAATAATACTCAACATTTTTAATTTTTTTTACATCCACTAATTGTTTTCAAAATTCATCTAAACTATCAATACATAGATTTCCAAGAATATAGGAAGCTGATTGTGTAAGCTTTTTGGATCAAAAGCTTAACAATCTAATCTAAATAGCCTTCCTGGGAATTCATCTAAACTACTTTCATGCATACATTCTCCTAATAATGAAAATTTACCACATCTATTGCATTCTCTAGAAATACATGCTTTTAAATAAAATAATTTTCCATTAGAGGGTTGACAAAACAAACTTGCTATAAAATATTTGATTCTTTTAGGTGGCATATTAATACCACAAATGTCCTGCATAATTTGGTTAACATGCAAAGTGCATCATATATATCGAAAAAAATCATAATAATAAAAAATTTGTACACAAGTCTTACACCAACAAGAGATTCATTGCTTATTAATTATAACATACCAAGGTTTACACTTTTCAAATGATCTTTGACTTATGGTAATATTCAATGGTAAGATTGAAGCATTTATTTTTTATTTATATAATTCAGTTTGAGTCATATCTAAGAGATGCTTTGGATGAGGTTCATGAATTTTGGAACCCACCCTTAATTTTAAGAAATCTCTAATGTTAGGTGATAGTCTTGTATTGTCATGCCAAAATTTTTTGATTAAAGATTTAATTAGATTAGTTAATTTCATGTCTGATCCTAGGAGTCTACCACTAAAACTCCAACATTGATTAATTGGATCCTTTTCAATACTTTCTCTTATTTTAGCAACTCTTATCAAAGTTTTAGGATTTACTTTTATACATTTAATAATCTTACTTAACATTCTTTTATTTGAAGTTGCTTTATTAACTAGAGCAGTTGTTATTGCACGCCAAGCTACATTCTTATCTTTAGATCGACTTTTCTTACCTATAAAATTAATAGCATTAGCAACACTAGATATGACTTATTCTACTAAATCATCTTTCTTTTTTGGTTTTACAAAAATACCTAATTTTTTCATCACATTTCTCATTTTCGACATTCTCATCAATTGCACCATGAGTTGACATTGGAATCCTAATTTTTTTCTATAAATTTTTTTTTATATATTCTATTTCCATAAGTTCTAATTTGTCTCCAAGAAACTTTACCACAAAGGTTATCTAACACATCTTTTTCAATTGTAAAAAAAACATTTTCATCTTCATCCATACAAGGGGTTTCATTTTCATTCACACAAGGGGTTTCATTTTCATTTTCAAATGTAAAAGAGACTTCATTCTCATTTTCATCAATATGAGGGATTTCATTCTCATTTGTATTCTTATAAGATATTTCATCATTATTTTATTTTTGCATTGTTTCAACCCTAGAATTATTGATCCCATCAATGGTGTATCCAAATTCATCTAAATAACTAAGACCAATATTATCAAGACTTGGGTTTGAAGACATACCTAGATGGATTGTTTGAATAGGTGCATTTTCCATATCATTGGGAGGTGGATTTGAAGACATACCTAAAGTTGTTTGCATAGGTGTTATTTCCATATCATTCAAAGTTGAAGTTGAAGGCATAGTTGGGTTGGTCTCCATAATTGCATTTTCTTCCATATTCACCATCTCCTCATTTGCATCATCTACATTCATTTCATCATTCATGGTTTCCTCTTCAAAATTAATGGAACTAGATTCTTCCAAAATTTTCATTTGATGAATCCTTTCTCTTCTATCCCTTTGTCTTTTTTCCTCCATTTCTTTGTTTTCTTGAATTTATTCGAGTGTCATTAACTTTCTACATTTTTTTCTTTTTCTTTTCTTTGATCCCATGGTTACCAAACTCTCTTTGATAACAAAATAAATGATTCAAGTAACCTATTTTCAAATTTCTATCTCCTTCAAATATTCAAATAAAACTATGTAGTATGAAGATCCTTTTTTCTATAAAATTTGAAGTACAAAAACATCATGAATACATCCAAAAGTTCTCTTTTTCTAAATCTTCTTGTTAAATGTTCTTGTACTTGATTACACCTTTAGAAAATTCAACCTGTACATATCTCTTCCAATAATTTGAATAGAATATTCCCCACACAAGACAAATTTTCAATAAAAAACATAGAAAATGGTGCTTTCGGACTGTACTGCAAAAAAGGAATGTTGTAGAAAAAACATGCTTTATCAGTATTTTCCAAATCGAGAAAAAAATATTGTATAAGAAACATGTACATGTTATAAAACATGCACACATTCTATTTTAGGAACACGTACATGTTATATAATGCATACATGTTATGTTTACCCAATGGGTAAATAGATAGCGTGTATGCGTTATGTAACACATACGTGTTTCATTTAAATAACACGTACACATTTCAATGACACGTACGTGTTATTAAAAATTTCAATTTTTAACCCACATGTAGCCTTGATTTTGGGCTCAGGAAAGGCTTGGAAATCTGAGCTTTAACATTTGACCTACAACTAAAAAACTAAGGCAGATTCAAGAAGAATTTCCAACTTTGGCAATATGGCTAATGGACTTTTTTTTTGAATCAATCTCTAAAATTAAAACCCATTAGAGAACACAATGTTTAGTTTCCAAATATATAATTTTTTAGATGTTGTGGTTGTGTTGGTGATATGTGGTTGTCATTGATGTCAACACTATTAGCATTGATGTATTGAAGGTTGCATATGTTGAGGATATTGAGAAAATTGTCAAAGAAAGAGTTGCAGGTTGACAGTGGAACAATGAAGGTCATGAAGGTGTCCTTCATGAAGGTGTCTTACTATGTACGTTGAAGATCAGTTGTTGTATACTAAAGGGTTTATTGAAGTTTCAGAGGTCCGTGTGAAGATTTAATCATGTTATGAACAGTTGTGTTTTGACAGTTTTTTTGTGGCTTCAGTTAGTGTTCCTGATTGAAGTTGATGTGATTCTAGTAATTTCAGTTATTTTGGATGCTTCTTTGATTTACATGATGCTTGTAATGTATTGTGGATCCTTGTAATTTTAGTTATTTTTCTCTTGTGTGTTTTGGTTCTTATGTTCTTGGTCGACATGGTGGTTGTAATGTATTGTGGATCCTTGTAGATTAAAATTTGAATGTTTGGCATGCTCAAGGATGTTGTTTTGGGAAAAAACATAATATTAGCCAACGGTTTTTTATTCACATTGAAAATTTACTTGTAAATTTAGGTCGACATTGTGTATATGTTTTATATTTTATACTTTATTTTGGTTGACGAAGTTGTTGATGTAATTCCATGTTGTGGATATACAAGAGTAGTTGCTTGTGTGAAGTTTAAAAGTGAAGAAGTGTCAAAGAAGAGAAAATGTGCGAGTAGTGATCAAATCATTCAATTGCAGAGCAGAGTGTGAAGAAGTTTGAGCGAAGTGTGAAGGAGTGTTTCTGTGCTTAACTAGAACTGTAACTAGGCTTTTGTAGAAGCTATTTTCTTAGTTCATACCCTACGGATCCAATCCAAATTGTTGTAAGACAGTGTGTTTTCTTTGGGTAGTGAGCCCTCTTGTATTTGAGCAGTGAGCTCTAGGCAGTGTGCCTGAATGCATGTACATTCCCATTATTCTTCTTTATACTTTTAACAAGGCATAATATTGTGGACTAATATCCACTATGGTTTTTCCCCTAGCAGGGTTTCCACATAAAAATCTTGGTGTTCTTTGTGTTTCTGATGTGCTGATTGTTTGTGGTTTATTGTTCATTCATCATATCTGAGATTAAGTTAAGTTAAGTTTGAAAAGTTTAAATATTTTGTGACAACTGATTCACCCCCCCTCTTAATTGTATGTCCTTTTTTTTCCAACAATTGGTATCAGGGATGGTTCCTCTGAAGAAGTCTAAAATCTTGAGGTGTTTGAGATGGCACCATAGAAGGACAGTCCTAGATTCGATGGAACAAACTAATCTTTGTGGAAAGCCAAAATGGAGTGTCATTTGAGGTGTATTGGTGAACCCTTCTGGAAGATTACAAAGAACAAATATAATATTCCTTAGAATGGTCCTTCCACTCCTGGTGAGATTAAAGAGGCTAAGATTAACATTAGGGCTATTGAAGCTTTGTTGAGTACTCTAACGGATTCAAAAATGACAAATATGATGGATCTGAAGACAACTCATAAGATATGGAAGAAGCTGGAGACTTTGTATGAAGGAGATGCACTTGTGAAGGTTGCTAAGCTACAGAGTTTAAAAGGAAAGTATGAAACCTTGAAGATGGGTTGAGATGAAAATATTTCCTCTTTTATGCAAAGAGTAAATGAACTTGTGATGGGAATTAGATGTTTTGGTGGTACCCTATATGAACAAGAAATTGTAGCTAAAGTGCTCAAACCATTGCCTTCATCTTACAAATAAAAGGCTCATGCTATTGAAGAGCTCATAACAGTAACAAATGTGACAAGAGATATGCTGATTGGTAAACTTGCTACCTTTGAGTTGAGTGAATTTCATGGTGATTCTATCCCCAAGACTGAATCTACATTTAAGGCCTCTGTATCTGAAAGAAACAAGCAAAGATATGATCCAAGAGAAAGTTCTAGAAACAAATTCAAGTATGAGGAAGAGATGAAACAACTTGAAGATGAAGAAAGAGAGGTAGAAGAGTTGGAAGCATTGATTGTGAAGAAAGAAGACAGAGGACAAGGTAAGTATAAAGGAATGTTTCCTAATAAATGTTTCTCTTGCAATAAACTAGGTCATTTTGCTTCAAGGTGTCCTAAAAGAGTTCCTAGGTCTAAGCCTAACAAACCTAGATTTCAAAAGAAATGTTATTTTGTTGAAGAAGGTGTAACTGATGAAGAATCTGATAAAGAAAATGGAAATGAAGATGAATGGGTTTTCATTGCTATCAAGGAAAATGGTTTGGTGGCTATTGAATCTGATAAAGTTGAGAAATCTCTTGCAGCCCAAATTGAAGAAAAGGATGAGTGGGTTATTGAAAATAGATGCTCACATCATATGACCAGTGACAAAAGAAAATTTGTAAGTCTAGAGAAATATGATGGTGGAGTTGTAAGATTTGGAGATAACAATGTTGATGTGATTCATGGAAGAGGATCTATTTGTCTTGGTGGTAAACATAATACTAATGATGACCTTTATGTTGATGTCTTGAAGCATAACCTGTTGAGTGTTGGACATATGGTGGACAAGGGTTACAATCTTCAGTTCAAAGATGGAAGATGCAGGATACTTGGAAGTTTTGGAAATGTAATTGCTTTAGGTACAAAGACAAGAGGTAATATTTTTCACCTGAGTACTGCTAATGAAAGTTGTTTAATTGATCAAGTAGATGAAAGATGGTTATGGCATAGGAGGTTGTGTCATGTGAATTTTGATAACATTATCAAGATAAGCTCTACTCAAGCAGTAAGAGATCTACCTAAGCTAGTGAAGCCTACTAATACAATACGCAAGGAATGTCAGATGGGAAAATAGACTATAATTTCTTTTCGAAGTAAACAAAATCATTCAAATGGAGCACTGGAGCTAGTGCATAGTGATCTGTGCGGTCCCTCCAGAATCAAAAGTCTACAAGGAGAAAGGTACTTTATGTTGCTTATTGATGATTACTCTAGGATGATATGGGTTTCTTTCTTAAGAGAAAAATGTGAAGCACTAGAGAATTTCAAAAGTTTCAAAGCTATGACAGAGAATGAGACATGTCTAAAGATAAAATTCCTAAGTTTAGATAGAGGTGGTGAGTTTACCTCCTAGGAATTCAATTCTTTCTGTAAAGAGCATGGAATCAAAAGTTAGTTATCTGCTCCTCGAACCCCTCAACAAAATGGAGCTGTAGAAAGAAAGAACATAACAATTCTAGATGCTGCTAGAACAATGATGATAGAAGGAAGTGTGCCTCACATCTATTGGAGAGAAGTTGTAAACACTGTTGTGTACACTCTAAACTAGGTAAATGTCAATGGTATTTCTGGTAAGACTCCTTTTGAGCTATGGTTTTGTTATAATCCTATTGTTAAATATTTCAAGATCTTTGGAAGAAAGTGTTATATTAAGAGAGATGAGGACATAGGGAAGTTTTATGCAAGGAGCGATGAAGGAATCTTTCTAGGTTACTCTACTAAAAGCAAGGCTTACCAGTGCTATAATAAAAGATTGAGAAAAATGGTTGAAAGTGAAAATGTAAGAGTTGATGAGGACTCTGCTAGATCATTCAGATACTGTGGATATGATTCAAATGACCAAAAAGATAGTACATACAAAGGGAAGAATGCTCAAACACAAAATGAAGTTCAAATTGTTCTAGTAAATCAAGAAAGTCAAGAAGGAGAGACAAGTGGAAGTGCAGAAGAAAGAACAGAAGAACTAGAAGTATGAGAGAATCCTAAAATTTTGAGGTATGTAAAGCTAAATCATTCTGAAGATCAAATTATAGGAGATAAGAATAAAGGTGTGCAGACTAGAAGAAGGATTGCAGAAGAGTATTGTTTGATTTCCAAGAATGAACCTAACAATGTCAATGAAGCTTGTAATGGTGAACACTAGACGGAAGCTATGAAGGAAGAACTGATGTAAATTGAAAAGAATGATACATAGATTATTGTTCCTAGACCTAAAGATAAAAATTTGATTGGTACTAAATCGGTCTTTCAGAATAAGTTGAAATAACAAGGTGAAGTGGTATGGACTGAATAAAGACTGGTATGTAAAGGGTATTCACAAATGGAAGGTATTGATTTTGAAGAAACCTTTTCCCCCATTGCCAGAATTGAAGTTGTAAGATTATTTCTTGCTTATGCTACATATAAGAACTATAAAGTATATCAAATTGATGTGAAGTCAGACTTTCTAAATGGTGAGTTAGAAGAAGAGGTATATGTTGAACATCCAGATGAATTTCAACTGACTAATAAGGAAGACATAGTTTGTCGATTGAAGAAAGCTCTGTATGGACTCAAGCAAGCCCCCAAAGCTTGGTATGCTAGACTGGATAAATACTTACTAAAGCTTGGATTCAATAAAGGTATTGCTGACAACAACTTGCATTTTAAGTTGGATCATGATAAAGAGTTGATTATTGAAGTCTTTGTTGATGACATTATTTTTGGAGGACATGATGATCAATGTATGAAGTTTTCCAATGAAATAAAAAGTGAATTTGAAATGATTATGATTGGAGAGATGGAGTTCTTTATGGGATTGCAAGTCACTCAATTAGACAATGGGATTTTCATATCTTAGTCCAAATATGTGAGAGAATTGTTGAAGAAGCTTGGCATGGATGACTTAAAGCCTGTTGGTACACCCATGGTAACCGGATGCAAGTTAACACAGAATGATGATTCTCCTAAGGAAAATAAAACAAGATAAAGGTCAATGATTGGTGGATTTCTCTATTTAACTCATACTAGACCAGAAATCATGAATGTTGTGTGTATGGTTGCTAGATATCAAGCTGACCTGAAAGAATCTCATGTGACTGTTGTAAAGAGAATTTTTAGTTATTTGAAAGGAACAGTTGATTTTGGGCTTTGGTATCCTAAAGATGATGATCTTACCTTGAGTTCCTATACTAATTTGGATTGGGTAGGAGATGTAGATGACAGGAAAAACACTAGTGGTGGTGCCTTCTTCCTAGGGAAGAAGCTAGTGTCTTGGTTGAGTAAAAAGTAAAATTCCATTTCCCTATCTATTGTTGAGGCAGAGTATAATGCTACTGCAAATAATTGTAGTCAACTGTTGTGGATGAAACAAATGTTGAAAGATATCATAGTAGTATATGATGAGCCTATTACCATATACTGTGACAACTCAAGTGCAATAAACATATCGAAGAATCCAGTGCTACACTCTAAGACCAGGCATATATTAATCAAGTTTCACTTCATAAGAGAAAAAGTGAGTGAGAAAGAAGTCAGACTAGAGTATGTGCCTACCAAAGAACAGATTGCTGAAATTTTCACCAAGTAATTGCCAAAGGATACTTTTGATTATCTCAAAGGCATGCTAGGGGTGATTACCCCTCCTGATAAGAACTAGAGATGCATTTACTTGCATCAATCCATGTGCTTTATAGATGTATTCTGATCTGGATTGATGTTTTCATGGCTGCTAATGAGGGGGAGTAGTCAGATGTGTAGATATGTGGTTTAGAGCTTGTATGTGGAAAAATAATGCTAATATTTTCCATTGATGTCAAAGGGGGAGAAGAGTCATGTGAAAAACTGGTGATTATCTTGAGAGAAGAGCCTTGTGGAGAAGAAGATTATGAGTCAGAATCTAAGGGGGAGTAAGTGCTAATTGAGAGTTGCGTTGATGGTGTTTTTCACATCATGTGCTGCCATCAATGCCAAAGGGGGATATTGTTGGGTGTTGTGGTTGTGTTGCTGATATGTGGTTGTCATTGATGTCAACACTATTAGCATTGATGTGTTGAAGGTTGTATATGTCGAGGATATCGAGAAAATTGTTAAAGAAAGAGTTGTAGTTTGACAGTGGAATAGTGAATGTCATGAAGGTTTCTTGCTTTGTACGTTGAAGATATGTTGTTTTGGACAAAATGGTTTATTGCTATGTATCTAGTTTATCCACCAAAAGTTTCAAGGGTCCGTGTGAAGATTTAATCGTGTTGTGAATAGTTGTGTTTTGACAATTTTTCTATGGCTTTAGTTAGTGTTCTTGATTGAATTTGAAGCAATTCTAGTAATGTCAATTGTTGTGGATGCTTCTCTGATGATTCATGATGCTTGTGGATACTTTTAGATCATTCTCTATCTTTGTTGCACGTCCGCGTTGATCAGTGTGCCCGTGGTCGATGGTTTTTCTCTTGTGTGTTTAGGTTTTTATGTTCTTGGCCGACATGGTGGTTTTAACGTATTGTGGATCCTTGGAGATTAAAATTTGAATGTTTGGCATGCTCGAAGATGTTTTTTTGGGCCACAACATAATATTGGCCAATGGTGTTTGATTCGCATTGAAAATTGACTTGTAAATTTGGGCCGACATTGTGTATATGTTTTATATTTTATACTTTATTTTGGCTGACGAAGTTGTTGATGTAATTCCATGTTGTGGATATATAAGAGCAGTTATTTGTGTGAAGTTTAAAAGTGAAGAAGTGTCAGAGAAGAGCAAGTGTGTGAATAGTGATCAAATCATTCAATTGCAAAGCAGAGTGTGAAGAAGTTTGAGCAAAGTGTGAAGGAGTGTTTCTGTGCTTAACCAGAACTATAATTAGGCTTTTGTAGAAGCTATTTTCTCATTTCATACCCTGCGGATCCAATCCAAATTGTTGTAAGATAGTGTGTCTTCTTTGGGCAGTGAGCCCTCTTGTATTTGAGCAGTGAGCTCTAGGCAGTGTGCCTGAATGCATGTGCATTCCCATTATTCTTCTTTATACTTTTAACAAGGTATAATATTGTGGAATAACATCCACCGTGGTTTTTTCCCTAATAGGATTTCCATGTAAAACTCTTGGTGTTCTCCATGTTTCTGGTGTGTTGATTGTTTGTGGTTTATTGTTCATTCATCAGATTTGAGATTAAGTTAAGTTTGAAAAGTTTAAATATTCTATGAGAACTGATTCACCACCCCCCCTCTCAGCTGTCTTTCCTTTGTTTTCCAACATAATTTTTATTAAGATTGGATTATGTTTGTTATTTTTTAATTAATTTCTATGAAAACTAGTCATTAAACTTGAAATATCAAGATTTTTTTGTTTTTTAATTTCTTTTTGGTTAAGTTTCTTGTAAAAGAATTTATATGGAATCAATCTCTAGACAATTCTCTACATAATGAGCAAAAAAAAAGTTTCAAAAAATGTTTAGTTTAGGTCCAATTATGTTTTCCATACACGTCGATTTTTAAAATCAGCAATTAAGGCCAATAAAAATTTAATAAAAAAAATATTAAAAAAAACTACCAAAAATTTCCTCATCAATCTTCATCTTGTTAGCTCTCTTTCCCCAAAAGGAATTAGTAAAATACTTTTATTTGGGTCAAAAAGTGGTGTCTATACACGCATGGTATGGTAAAAAAATAGGGGCATTTAAAAAGTGGTTTTAATAGATCCCTATCAAAATTCAATTTCTATAATCTGGGTATTTGAATAATTTACATATTTGGAAACTAGATTCAAAATTCAAAATTTCATATTACTGATTTTTTTTAAGATTCATTGTGTAAGTGCCTTAAATTTTTAGTCCAAGTGTGACAAATTTTAAAAAAACAGCAAAAACACTTCCACTTTTTGAGCTTTTTGTGGACCCAACTTCTTGCATCAGCCCTAGATGTTTGGAATTGGTTCCCTAACTTTTCAAATGAGATGGATTCTAATTTTTTTAGGATGGAACTTAATAGGATACATGATAAGTTTGTGTGGAAAAGCATAGCCAAGTTAATCGCCAAGGAAGTAATCCAAGCCATTACTGGTCTTTGTGCCACTATACCCTTACCACTATTGAAAGCTATGAAAAATGATGTGTTTATGAAGTTAACTGGTGCCATATATGATGGGAGAGCTCTAACTACTAAACCCATCACAAACCCAACCGTGAGATATGTTGATTTTATGATTGGACATCAAATATACTTTACCAACTGAGCCAATCTTGTGTCTTCTACAACAATTCATACTACATATGAAATGGTAGTGAGTGGGAGAGATTATGATCTATGTGAGTTTCTCTGAGTGCAACTTATGGAGAATTTAAGCCTAATTATGTCAAAGAAACACACTTTCAAGTTTGGTACATTGGTATTTTATCTACTATTCTACTTTTTAAGGGAGTTACTAGGAAGGAAAAACATTATATGGGAGCGTAACAAGCCGGTTGCACATCAAATATTTGAACACTTGCATAGTCTTGGAGATTTTAGAGTATCTAATAATGCCTTGAATGCATTCTTTGTAGTTTTCTAGAATGATATGCATGAAAGAGATAGGGTTCCCAAAAGCCTAGTGAAGAAGTATGCAAAGGACATAACTTTTCTTGCAACCACTGATGAATGCATCTTAGAAGCAATTGAACCCAAAACTCTTTGGATAAAACCTCTAGGATATGAGCTTGATGAAAAAATTGTTGAGAGGTTCATTGAAATGTTGTTGAGTAGTTCAAGGGATCCCTCTCTACCCTGACATGGAATCTATGATCTAGTGAAGTGCACTTAGAAACTTCTACATCCAAAAGAGCAAAAATGACAAGAAAGAATGTTGAGGCATTCTTCGAAGGGTATTCATTCTCTAAGGATGATATTGATCTATTAAAGAAAGCTCTTGATGAGAGGAAGACCAGATCACCTGAACAATCCTCTGGACCTAAGAAATCATGAAGAATATCTTTTGCTACTGCACCTACTTCTTGTACTACTACAATAGAGAAAGGAAAGAAGAAAGAGCACAATACTCTTGCATCAGTCAGTGTAACTACCTCCATTAGATATAGTAAAAATTCTTCTAAAAGAAAGAACATACCCCCTATTGCACCATCTGTTACTCGCAGAAGAAGAAGAGTAAAGAAAAAGGAAAACAAGAAAAGAAACCTAAGTGATTTTGTACAAGAAGAAATAGATCTTGGCTTGCAAGAAGAACAACAGTTGAAAAGGAATAAAATGAAGAGTACTTCCACTAGCAATGAAGAAGTAGAATCCAGAGTCAATATCTCAACAAATGGAGAGTAAGAGGAAGAAGATAATACTTTCAAAATTCATGTGCATGAGAAGAATAATGAACAAGGCACATCATATCCTAAGGAGGAAATGCTTGGCTCTCCTCTGATAAGTGATAGCCCATCTCTAAATCTAGAAGCCTTAGTGAATAATATGATAGACTTTGAAAATATTTTGCCGAGTGCTAAGTTGTTTGATGAAGTCAATAATGAAGATAAGGAAACCATTATTAATGCTTTCATTCAATATATAGTTATTTGCAATGTGGGTATGGAAACTATCCGAAACAAAGTGATTGGAAATGTTTGGAAAGAATTAGAACAAAGAAGGAAAGAAGCTATAAATGTTGATGATAAGATGAAAACTGATGTCTTGAATTCTTATGGATCCTCCTTATCTAAGGAAGAGGTTGCTAATTTTTTAAAAGAATGTTCTACATTTTTTAGAGTCAAAAAGAGAGTCAATATGCTTATGACTAAGGAGAAAGATAGTATAAAAAATGTAAGACAAGAAACTCTAGGCACAAGAAAAAATTTGGTAAAGAATTATGGGACAAGAACTAGTTCTTCATCCCATACAACTCAAGCATAGGAGCATGCTAATATCATAGAGGTAATGGATCATCCAATTTTGGAAAGTGTTGGTGAAATACATGATGTTTTAGAGAAACCTGCCCCTCTTAATGATACATAGGAGACAACCAACAAATAGACTGAAGATCAACATAAAGATGATGTCGGTAATGAACCAGAAGAACATCATGAATCTACCAGAAATAATGGTGAGAAAGATAAAGATGAATATGAAGGGAGAAAGGATAAAAAGAACAATGATGATGAGGATGATGAGGACAAGAAGGAGAAAGAAAAAAAATCAATTTTCTGGAAAATCCTCTAATGAAGAAAAAGAAGAGGAAAAAGAAGAGGAGAAAGAAGAAGAAAAGAAGGAAGAGGAAGAAAAGAAAGCAACTCAAGCTGAAAGAAGTGAAGAAGAAAACCCCAAGGCTATTGAGCTATCAAAGCCAATCCAAAAATCATTTGGAAGCACTCTCAAAGGTCTATTGACAAGGAAAACAAGACTTCAACTCGTGTTGCCACCATAGATAATTAAGTTGTCATCACATCCAGGCTATGTAGATTTGACTAAGATTGCACCAAGTGAGAGAATAAAGATGTGTGGTACTATTCTCACCTATGTTACATAGGAAACTACTGAAACTTGTTAGAAAGGAAATGAATTGATAAATGAAGCTATTAGAGCTTTATAGGAGACAACCCTTGGTATCACCATTGATGATTCCTTAGCACCAATTGGGGAATTAAAGTTCATAGTTGATTCTATCAAGGAATATACCTCTAGCCTTAAGGTACAGACTGTGAAAGAAGCAGAGTCAAGTCTTCTAGAGAAAAGATTACTAATTCTACAAGATAAGTGTGCAATTATGCATGAAAAAGTATTACAAAGTTTGAAAGAGGTGAAGGATTGTGATGAGGAACCTCATATATTATTTGTATACTACATGTGATGGCTTGATGCCACTCGAGGCATTAAGGACTTAATGGAATCAATAGAGTCTCAACTTGTTGATGCCTCTAGAGACTACAAGGTTATAGATGATAGAAACTACATTTGGTGGACTTCCATTACAAAGAATAAGATGCAATAAGGAAGTTTGGTCACCCTAGAGATCTGGTAATGTCTAGAAATATTCCCATATCAAGTGCCTTGGTAGATGTAGAAAAAATGGAGAAGATGAACATCATTTCATCCACTCCAGAAGAAGGAGAAGAATGTTTAGTGGAACTAGAATCACTGCATAAATCTCTTACTAGAGTAAAAGGGATTTGGGATGATGGAAAACCATATTGGGAAGCAATTCTCAAGGAATTACAAGCTTCCTCTAGCTCTTGATTAAAATTTTTTGTTTAATTTTTCCTTTCCCTTTGTCCTTGATGTTAAAGGGGGAGAAGGTTCTATGTGGAAGGAAGGTATAGTGTAAATAATGTTTTGGTTTTAAAAATAGTTTTTTTCTTTTTATATATTTGAAAGGGAGAGTTGAATGAATTGATGTCATACAGTTTTAGTTTTAAAGTAAGCTTCAATTTTGGCACATGTTACCATCAATGAAAAAAGGGGGAGATTGTTGGAAGAATGAAGGAGACCTCTAGTTTGTTGTCATTGATGGCAACATTGTTTGGTGACTGATTATCTGCCCATTTGGTAAACTGTGTCTGTACTACAATGATCCGGTAATTTGGTCTAGAATAAATATGAGTAGAATATCAACTCATATGATTTTGATATGTTATTCAAGGGTCTTAGATGCAGCTTTGGTCAGGAATTTAGCAATCTAGGTCAAATGAGTTGAAAGTTATAAATGACAGAAGTTCAGCTTATAGTTTTTGGTATGATCTCCTTTTGGCCAACTTGAACATGCGGTGCATGCTTCATGGAGGTTTAAAGATTTCCTTTTTAGGTCCAAGCTAACCTAAATCATGTCTTGTATATTTTTCTTAGAGCACCAATGAAGTTTTTGTTTTTAATCCAACAAGATAATTTTGAGTTAAGTATGCTTACATCTAATTAGGCCGACCTAATTGATGTATTAAGATGTAATCGTGTATATATGAAACATCCTTGTATTGAACACATATACACACATATATGCACATGTAGATACATAGAGATAGAGATGATAAGAAGTGATGATGCGAGATGTGTGATAGAGTGATATGGTGTGAAGTCATTGGTAGTTGTTGATAGTTGTTGTATACTTGCAATCTGGTGCAAGATTTTCTGTATTCTAGAGCTTAATTAGAATTGTACTCAACACTCAGAAGGTGAATTCCGTTTTTTTCATATTCTTGACACTGAGCAATATCTTTTGGTAATCTAATAGTAAGCCATATCTTTTTGTACTCCAATTGTGAGCCTTTCAATGATAGTGTGTCATGGCAGTGTGCCCTGTAATATTTTATGACTTGTTATAATATATTGTGAGTTAATCCTCACTGTGGTTTTTCCCATTTTTGGATTTTCCATGTAAAAATCCTGCTCTATATGAGTTGTGTGATGTTATGTTACCTTCCATGTTTTTACTTACAATTGCAGCTAGATATGTTTTAATAATTTGGTGGTTAGCAATCAAATGGTTTAGCATAATACTGATTCACCTCCCTCTCAATATTTTGTGTTCAACAAGCTAATTAAGCTTTTCCTAGGGAACCTAGTGCTCTGATACCAATTTTTGGAACATAGTGATCTACTAAGAGGGGGGTGAATTAGTATATATTAGAACTTATAGTCTTGAAATCCTTTATGCCGATTCAAAACTTAAACTCAAATGTGTAGATTAAAACATAAATAGATATGATAACCACAAGCACAAGAGAGATCAATACATAACACAAAATATATGTGGAAAACCCAAGAAGGGAAAAACCACGGTGAGAAATGCTGCTAGGATCAACTATCCTAATCTAGTCTCACAAGCAATGAAGTTCAATTACAATTTTATGGGATCCAACCCTAAGGAAGCACAAGTTCTCCATGTTTTAGGAGCTACAATTTCAAGGATACTACAACACCCTACTTGAGTTCCAACTCAAAACAAACTGAGGAAACTACCTCTATAGATTTATAAACTCAAGTATGCATAAATTAGTTCTACAAAAACCTATAATGCATCAATTTAATACATAAATTTTTCTCTCTTCTCACTCTCACACACAACTATAAATAGCTTCAAATGTACATTCCAAATTTTGACAAACTGATACAGTAACAAACTTCACTCACTAACTGTAGTCTTTCTTCACACAGACTATTCTTTTCATATCTCTAAATTGCTATTATTTAACCAATTTTTCCTTCATGAAGAAGCACCACAACTCATACTGTAACCCTAATTGAAATTCATTGAATCATTTCATTTTTGGTGGGCTGTTTCTATGGTTTTTTATGTTGTTTCATCATTTTCCTATGTAGTGGATTCCAATTTAAAATGTGTGTCCTTTTTTGCCTTAGAACCATCATCTTCATCCAATAGCCAACAAAATACTTGTTGGATATCCACTTGATAATCTATGCAAGTGATTATATTCAATCTTCCTTTTCCCTCGATCAATCTCATCCCTTTTTCATTGATGTAAGAATTTGTGCCATTCACTTCACCATTAGATCGAACTGATTCACCGTTATGTTCATTAACATAAGAAATTGTGTACCAATCAAATGTTTTTATCAAAATTACCATCATCGAATTTCTAGGGCTTGATTCCCACCATTTTCTAAGAAACATTACACATCCCTACAAAGTTAGTGAGTGCACATTCATTTCAGTGATGTAGCGACCATCGCTTTATTGTTGCTTCGATAAGCCATTATCTTCCATTTCAACAATGTGAGGATATAGGTGTGATGACCATACTCCATCACACATCACTAAACTTCAAACCAACTTCAAAGACATTTCCACAAAACATCAGTTCTTAGCGATAGTTGTTAGATTATCCTTCATCTCATCTCAATAGTCAATTTGACCAAGATAGTCCTTGTTGATTTACAACAATGACGCAAAATAAACAAGTAATAATTTTCCATATGTCATTCATCTGTTATCCAAGTTATCTATCCACATCACAAAACTTTGTCGTCTTCTTTTGAAACTAGTCCACCATATTGGAAAATCGAAAAGACACAAATCATAGTTAACTCAAAAATATTATGTCACTTCGATGAGCTTGTATCTCTCAATATCACTCCATCGAAGAGAGTACTTTTTGAAATCTATATGTATGTTCAACCTACACTATCACTAGAATGGATGGTCCCCTCTGCCACATACCATCCATTGTGGATTACTTTCCACCAATCCTCACTTCCTTGCAGGTCTTGATTGGGCCCCACTAAATTCTTAGAGGGTTGGCAAGCAATTACCACGTACAAACCTTCCAACATCACTAGACGTCATTTTCCACCAACACTCAGTCCCACCTTGATTGCACAACCATCACCATATCGAAGGGAGTGAAAATATTATCACTCCAAAACACTTATGTCAGATCGAATCAAACCACATTACCATTCATTTGCAACTTTTGTTGTCAGCAAATCGAAGGGACAAGTTCCCTAGTCTTATCAAAATATTGATGTCACTTCGATGGAGTAAATGTCAATTACCCTACATAGGAAATATTATCATTGGCAACCATTTGTTGGCAGTAAATTCTTGGAACAATAATGTATGAAATTTTGCAATATTGAAGCAACTTTTGGCAACTTTGTATTTTAGCACCAATCCACCTTTGACTTCATGCAAAATATTTCCTTTGAATTTGCATGATTGAAACTGCTCACATGACACTTTTGACATCAATGACAACATTTTTCCAACAAATATATTGCGGATCTCAAAGAAAGATCCCATTGGACCCAAAATACTTGTATAATGTCCCATTAAGCTCTACACACGAATAGATCAGTACTATGAATTTGGACCAGGTCGGACCCAAATGCTTTGATTTTAATTACAATGAAATTTTTAGAGTGATAAATTTTAGTAGATGAATGTAAATGAATTAAAATTTGAATATGATGTAGATGGCCTCGTGTAGATGTTATATCTTACTCCACGAGCTAAGAATTGACAATGCGGTGAAATGTGGAATGAAATATTGAAACTATTATAGATTGAAATGCAAGAAAATAAATGTTTATTATTAATACATGATTGCTTTACAACCAGGGATGCTCCTGCATCATACACCCGAGGTTGGAATAAAGTGAGCCCCTCACTTTCTAGGGGATAGATGGAAACCAAACTAGTCCACCTTACCTTGAGAAATCCATGATGAATCTTCCACGAGTCTGTCTTTCCACTTTACCAAATATTCCTTGTATTTCTTGTTCCTAGTGCAGCTTCTAGTTCTAGTATCTAAGATCTGCTCAGTATCCTCTGGTGGTTGATAAGGTATTTTCTTCTCTTATCCTAATTCTACATCACTACCACTTGATTTTGCTTCACGGTACTCATAGATGTCTACAATATTGAAACTAGGTGATATACCAAGTATATCTGGTAACTCCACTACATATGCAATTCCCGAATCAAACTTCCTCAGATATTTAGATGGCCCATACTTCCTCATCTTTAGCATGTTATATGTTACCATTGGAAATATTTCCTTCCTCAAGGATACCATAAATTCATCTCCAACAGAAAATTCCTTGTCTCCTTTTCTCATCTTCCTTCTTGTACTTATTGTTCATGTCCTCCAAATTCTTTCAGACTTGCTTATGTAATGTCTCCATGAACCCTAGAAACTCCTCTATTTTTTCAATCCTCTTATTCTCCATACTAATGTCTTTGAGATTTGAAACTCCTCTAACATGTATTTTGATTACAATCTCAAATGGTGTCTTGCCTGTACTCTAATTTATTGAATTATTGTATGCAAAATATGCTTGTGCTATAACTATATCCTAATTTCCTACCTTATCTCCAACCAAACATCTCAACAACTTACCCAAACTTTTATTTACTATCTATGTTTGTCTTTATGTTTATGGTTGATATGCTAAATTGAAGTTCAAGTCTATCTTCATCTTCTTCCATAATGTCCTCCAAAAATATCCAATGAACTTGGTGTCTCTATCTGAAAATATACTCTTAGATAATCCATGCAACTTCACAATCCCCTTGAAAAATAGGTCAAAAACATGCACATCATCATTAGTCTTCTTACAAGGAATGAAATGTTCCATCTTAGAAAATTTATCCACTACTAGTACCATTACAAAATCATATAGTCTCTCTATGTTCTTGGTAATCCCAATATGAAATCCATACTTATATCTTTCAAAGGTATCTCTTGTACTGTCAAAGGTTTGTATAGTCTAGTATTTTGACTACTCCCTTTTGCTACTTGAAAAATTCTACAACTGTGAACATAATGCATGACATCCTTATATATATGTGGCCAAAAATAGTGTTCACTCACCAAAGCTATTATCTTATCCACTCCAAAATGTCTTGCTAATCCTCCACTATGCATCTCCTTAATACAATTATCCCTCATTAAACTCTTTGGAATACACAACTGATTTCCCTTGAACAACATATCATCTTGAATAAAATAATCCAACCATTGGCTCCATTCTGTCACTCCTAGTTCCTTACATTCTATCCATGCTTCAAGAAAATCTAGATCATCCTCATACATGTGCTTTAGTTCTTCAAAACCCAATACTTCTATCCTCATTTTTATCAACAAATTCCTTCTTTTTCTCAATGCATCAGTAGCTTTATTTGACTTGCCACTCCTATGCTTCAATAAAAATGTATAACTCTACAAGAACTCGAACCATCTCATATGTCTCTAATTCAAATTTCCTTGATTGTTCAAATACTAAAAATCTTGATGATCATTATACAACACAAACTCCTTAGGAAACAAGTAATTTCTTCACTTCTTCAAGGCTTGAACTATGGCATAAAATTCTTGATCATAAACTAAATATCTTTTTCTAGAATCATTCAATTTCTCATTTAAATAAGCTATAGGTATTCCTTCTTGAATCAATACTGCTCCTATTGCATTCCCATTGGCATCACAATCAACTTGACATACTTTGTCAAAATCAAGTAATGCTAACACTGGCTACTCTATCGCTTTTTATTTCAACAATAAAAAACTTTTTTATGCTCCAGATGTCTACTTAAAGTATTTCATATATCCTCTCATTGTTTCAGTCATAGGTGTGCAAATGCTACTAAATTTTTTGATTAAATTCTTGTAGAAACTAGCTAATCCATGGAATGATCTTACCTCTCCAATGTTTATCGGTGTAGGCCAATAAACAATTGCTCTTAATTTTTCAAGGTCCATCTTCAATCCTTTAGAAGAAATGAAAAAACGTATATAGACCAAATCTACCTTCATAAAGCTACACTTTTGACATTAATCAACAACTTTTCTTCTCTCAACCTCTGCAATACTTGTCTAAAGTGCCACAAATGTTCTTCTCTAGTGTTATTCAAAATTAGAATATCATCCAAGTAAACAATGACAAACTTAGCCAAAAATTTCTTTAGTACCTCATTCATCAATCTCATGCAAGTGCTAGGTGCATTGGTAAATCCAAAAGGCATCAATAACCACTCATACAATCCTTCTTTAGTCTTAATTTATTCTTCCATTCATCTCCTCTGATTTTGATTTGATGATAGCCATTGTTTAGGTCAATCTTTGTGATATACTTTTCTCCACTCAAACAATCCATAATATCATCCATCCTTGGCAATGCAAATATATACTTGACATTGATCCTATAGATTTCTCTTGAGTCTTTACACATCCTCCATTATCCATCTTTCTTTGGTGCATGTACAATAGGTACCACACATGGGCTTAATCTTTCTTTGATGAAACCTTTCTTCAACAAATATTGTATCTATCAGTTTAATTTTGCATTCTCTACCAGTGTCATCCTATGTGTTGGCTTGTTTGGAAAACTTGCTCTCGATATGAGGTATATATGATGATTGATGTTTTGAACTAGTGGTAAACCATCTAGTACATTCTCTAATATGATGTCTCCATACTTTGTTAATAGTTCTGGTACTTCTGTCTATGGTGGATCTTCATCCTTTGTTAGCTTTAGCCTCCCACCCTTCTTTGGAATCAATGCTAAACATATATTATCATGCCTCAATCCATCCAAAAACTTTCTTCCATCTACCAAACATGGTTTGGCAGTGCTACAAACTTCACTTTTGTCCTCTTCCTCCAAAGGTATCAAATTAATTATCCTTCCATTTGAAGTCACAATATAGGTATTATTTCTCCCATCATGAATTAATTTACTATCATATTGTCATGTTCTTCCTAACAATAAATGGCATGCATCCATGGGCATAATATCACATAATAATTCATCCTTATATGATCCTATATGAAATTTCACCAAAAAAAGCTCATTCACCAATATCTTATGCTAATCTTGAATCCATGCTATCCTATATGGGTTTGGATGTTTCAATCTCTTGAAATTCAACTTGGTTACCATATATTCTAAAACTACACTATCATTTCTACCACTATCAATGATAACTTTACATACCTTTCCCTTAGACTTACATCTTGTTTTGAACACTCTTCCTTTGTGGTGGTTCCTCAGTCACTTCTTCATGCATCAAAGCTCTTCTCATTAACAATGATTTTCCTTTCTCAGGTTTCCCAACTAAATTAGGGGATTCAACATTTTCCTCATCCACATTAGCATATCTTCTAGTATGCTTAGTCTTATTCTTGGTACTTCCTTGATGACATTTAAATGCTTTATGTCCTTCACCTCCACACTTGAAACATGTTCCTCTAAATGGTCTATTCTCAGATCTTCCTTCACCCATTCTATATCCCTCATTGCGGTAAGAATTATGACCTCCACCATTGCAGTAGAAATTTCTATCTTCTCTTCCTCTACAATATGAATTATAGTCCTTCTCTTCACTTTGGTAGGGTTTCACCTCCTTGTTTTGCTCTACATAAGGTCTTCTCTCTCCAAATTGTGATCCACTCTTTTGGAATCTTCCTCTTGCACTTATTTTCCCTTTTTTAGTCTCCTCCACTTTCAACATAAATTATTAGGCTTCCTCAACTCATGTCATCTTCACTAGGATTAGTTCTTCTTGGATGTTTATTCTGAGTCCATTTATGTACCTCATAACCTTCTCTTTGCTTGCTTCACTATGCCCAACCCTAATGATCATCTTCTAGAGTTCTTTAGTATACTCTTTCATAGATCTCTCCTTTTTCCTTAGGTTCTACAATCTTTTCAACATTTCAAGCTCATAATCAGTTGGTATGAATTGATTCTTCAAATTTGTCGCCATCCTATCCCATTTTGTGATTTTCTCTTTTTATCTTCTATTTCTATTTGATTAAACTTCTTTCCATTATAAAGAAGCATGAAATTTCAACTTAGTTTTCTCAAATCTCACTCTTTCTGGATCTTTAATTTCTTTATATTCTAAGTATTCTTCCATATCATTGATCCAATCAATCAACTCCTCAGGGTTCAAATTTCCCATGTAATTTTGAATTTCAACTCTGTCACTTACCAATTTTAGAAATAACTTTCAACATCTTCACTTGATTTGATTCTTCTTCTTCTAGGGATTCTTCAAATTGATTTGCAACATGATCTAACTCATCATTTATTTCATCCTCATTCCTAGGGTTTAAAACTCCCTTCTATCTTCTTCTAATACATCTAATCAGACTCTCATTGCTATCATCATTTCCAACATTTCATCCATTCTTCTAGTGGCATTCACCATAATAGGCACTCTTCTCAATGGCATCTCTCTCCTTGGATATGGTGCAACTACCTCAATTTGACAATTTGGCTACAAGGGTTTCAACTTCCTAATAGTCGACGATCAATTGAATACACATGCGATCTTCCTCAAGTAGGTGATTTTTTCACCACAAGGAATTCCTTCAAGAATCATAAACTTTCTCTGATACGACTTGGTGCAGTCATAGATGGAGGATCCAAAAAGAATTGTCCATGTGTGCAACTTAGAGTCACACAACAAAAATAACATAGGATATTGATCAAAAAACATAAACTTTCATTGTTCCAGCAACTAGAAATATTACATACATCATATTTGAAGTAATTAGGGATCACAGGCCTGTTGCAAGGGCATTACACATTAAAACTGGCATGAAGGCCTTATTACAGTCCCACAACTGGGTAGATCAAAATATCTAAACTTTAATCATGAAATCATAACTAACTACTTTCTTGTGAATTACAAATTTTATTGAATATGATTCTCTAGCTCCAATAATGATCCACGTCAGCCTCAAGGGTTAACAAACCCCAATGAATGGTTAGTCATGTAGGTCAGCCTTAAAACATGAAAGATAAACCTTTTTTAAATGAAACACATTGCAAATCTCCAAGAAAAATCCCATTAGACCTAAAATGCATGTATGAGGTCTCATTAAGCTCCACATGCTCCAAAATAGGTCTACACTATGAATCTAGACTAGGTTAGACCCAAATTATTTGATTGTTAATTACAGTGAAATTTTGAGAGTGATAAATTTTAGTAGATGAATGCATGAAATTTAGATATGATGTACATGGCCTCATGTAGATGTTATATTCTTCTCTACGAGTTAAGAAATGACAATGTGGTGAAATGCAAAATGAAATGCTAAAATTGCTACAAATTAAAATGTAAGAAAATAAATATTTTTGGTTGAAACAAGATTGCTTTACAACTAGGGAATCTTCCTGCATCACTTCCTCCCATCTCCCTCCACCCCTCTCTCTCCTTCCCTATCTACTTCTCTCTAATCTCTCTCTATCTCTACCTCTCCCTCCCTCCTTCCCTCTCTCTTAATCTCTCCACCTTCCTCCCATTTTTGTATCACATCTTGGTGCACATTAAAAGAGAGGGGAGGGAGGGAAGGGTAAAGAGATACATAGATATAGAGAGAATATATATAGAGAGAAATGTAGAGGGAAGTAGCAAATGCGTGTGTGAGGAGAGAAGGGGGGAGGAGGGAGGGAGATATATAAAGATAGAGATAGAGATAGAAAGAAAGAGAGTGTGGTAGGGAGTGATGGGGAGAGCTAGGTAGAGTGGGGGAGAGGGGAGATAGAGGTAGAGAGGTAGGTAGAGAGAAAGTGGTAGGAGTTATAGATGGAGAGATAGGTAGATAGATGGAGAGTGGAGATAGAAATAAGTAGAGAGGAAAGGAGAGATGAAGGGAGAGATAGGGATGGAGAGAGAGGTGAGAGAAAGATCAACAAGGAGAGAGAGATAGGTAGAGAGGAGGGGGAGATAGAGAGAAGTAAAGAGGGAAGGAGAGTGGGAGGGAGAGGTAGGGAGGGAGGGAGAGAGAGTTGAGAGAGATTTGATATATAGGGAAACACAAAGAGAGATGTTAGAGAGAGACAAAGGAGGGAGTGTAGGAGAGAGGGGAGGGAGGAAGAGTTAAAGAGGGATAGGTGAGATAGATAGAAGTAGAGAGAGGGTGAGAGATAGAAAGTGGGGGAGAGAGAGAGAGAGGGTTAGAGAGAGAGAGGTTGTTATAGAGGGAGAGCTAGGTAGAGAGGGAAGGAGAGATGGAGGGAGAGGTATAGATGAAAAGAGAGAGATGTGAGAGAGAGAAATAGAGAGAGAGAGGGAGGGATAGGTAGGGAGGGAGGTAGAGAGAGGGGGGATATGTAGGTAGAGACAAGTAGAGAGAGAAGCAGAGATGGAGAGAGAGGTAGGGATGGGGAGAGAGAGAGATTTGTAGAGGGAAGGATGGAGGGCGGGAGATAAAGAGTAAAGATGGAAGGAGAGAGAGAGAGAAGGATGGACAGGTAGAGAGGTAGTTCTTAAGCTCAAGGGATGGAGATAGTGTGTGAGAGAGAGAGGTCTATAGCATAAGAGATAAATAATGTGTGAGATAGATTAAGAGAGAAATATTATACAAATTACTGATTACTAAAATTTGACCTCCTGATTACTAAATTTTGACATGCTAATTATTGAAATTTGACTAAGTCTGAAAAATTATAAGATTTTCCAAAAACTAGAAGTTGTATTATAACTCCAAGAGATCTAAAAAAACTCTCAAACATCCTGAAACTATATACATGAAATATAACTTAAATTATAAGAAATTAAATGTTCACAATAGAGAAAGAAAAAGACAAGAAAAAAAGAAAGAGAAAGAAAATGCATTCTAAAATGACACCATTCACATCTGGCGAGCAACCAAATTTTTTTCGTTTGTCAAATAATTTTTTTCATTTGGCTAGAACCAAATTTGGCACTTGCTAAATAGCTTGCATTGGAAAATACCAATCCTTTTGGTTGGATTTTCCTTGGGCATCCAACCCAAAGGGTTGGACAACCATTTCATGCCAAAGATGTATTTTTTTGAAAGGTACAACAATTTCACACATAAAAGGTTGTGCTCTCCATCAGGTTTGCACATGTTTCAATGTAAATTTATAAAAATTACATGATGACGTTAAGCTCTCTCTTATTTATTTAACTATATAATTTTTTCATGTTTTTATTATGTTAAGGTTTTCATTTTTTGTTTTGTTTTGTTAGTGTGTCCAATTTTTGTCAAAAACTAACACGTGGTATTGATTTTTACTCATTTTTTGAATTTTGAAAAAAAAAAAAATTAGAAACTAGACTCCATTCTACATGTATTAATTTTTTTTAAATTTTTTTATTAGTTTTCAAAAAGTTTAGTGGGGAGCACTGTCAAATTTCTATTTTTTAGGATGTTCCCACTTCAAAAGTTAGTAAAAAAACATATTTTCATTAAAAAAATAGCTGAAAAATCTAGCACAAACTACATGGTGTTATCTAATTTCTCATCAAAGTGATTTTTGAAATTCTAAAAAAAAAAAAAAAACATTTTATGGGGAGCACACCAAACACTATGTTATGTATTTTGAAAAAAAATAGGACTACTTTGTGTGCTCTCCTTTTTTGAAACCCTTAATCTTTAAAATTTTCAAAAAAATAGTAGTTTAGAAAGTCAATTTGGAGCACTACAACTCTTATTCTTGCTGCATCTTCAAATTTTGAGCATAACTATCTTCATTTTCTTGTCAAATATCAACTTTGTTGATTTTAGAAAAAAAAAGTGGCATCTTAGGACCCCCTTTTTGTGTTACAACTTTATGCACTTACCCTTAGGTGTGTGTTGTGTACCTTTAAATCCTTGTTAAAATTGTAACTCATACTTAGGATAGCTATGCTTATGTGCACTTCTCTAGGTAATTATTGTAATTATAATAGTTTAAGTCCAAGTTTTGTGGCAGTTGAGATTACTTGCATTAGAGTAAGTGCACAAAGATAGGGTGCCAAAAAGTGGCCACTCCACTTGTTGGTCCTAAAATAGAGAAAAAGTGAGTGTTTTATAACAAAACCCGCTCATGTTATAACGCACTCGCATTTTTTCTTGCGTTGAATTTTCTCTTTTTTTTCTTTCTCTTCATTTTGTTTCTATTTTTTCTCTTTCCTTTCCTTGTCTTTTAGTGAAACTATATACATGAAATAAATATTTAAAGTATAAGAAAGTAGATGTCCATATGTAAATTTCAGCCTAGATATAAGTATAAGTTGACATTTACATATGGAAATTTACTTTATTATGTACTTTAAGTTATATTTCATGTATATAGTTTTAGGATTTTTGAGAGTGATTTCAGATCTCTAGGAGTTATAATGCAAATTCTAGTTTTTGGAAGATCTTATAATTTTTTAGACTTAGATTTTAGTAATCAACATGTCAAATTTTAGTAATTAGAAGGTCAAATTTCAGTAATCATCAAGTTGTGTCATCTTTCTCTCTATCTATCTCACTCATTGTTTATCCCTTATGCTCTAGACCTCTCTCACTCTCTCTCCTTCCCTCTCTACTTCTCTTTATCTCACCATTCTATTTGTTTGTCTCTCTCCTTCCCTCTATACTTCTCTCTATCTCATCTCTCTCTCTTCCTCCTTCCTTTCCTCCTTACCTCCTTTCCTCTCTAATTTTTTGTCTCTTTTTCTATCTATATCTCTGTCTCTCTTTGTTTGTGTCTCTCCCTCCCTCCATCTCTCCCTCCCTCCTCTATCTCTTTATCTCACCTCTCTCTCTCTCTCTCCCTCCCTACCTCTCCCTCGCTTCCTCCCCCCTCTTTCTCTCTCCTTCCTTATATACTTCTCTATACTCTCTTTCTCTCTCTCTTCATCTCTACCTCTCCCTCCCCCCTCTCTCTCTCTCTTTCCCTCCATCCTTCCCTCTCTTTCCCTATCTCTTAATCTCCTAACCTTACTCTCTCACACTCTCTCCTTCCCTCTCTACTTCTATCTTACCATTCTCTCCCTACTCTCCCTATCTATCTCTCCTTCCCTATATACTTCTCTATCTCCCTCATCTCTACCTCTCCCTTCCTCCTCTCTCTCTCCCTCTCTCTCAATATCCCCTCCTCTCTCTCTACTTCTCTCTATCCAACCTATCCCTTTCTGCCTCACACTCCCTCCCTCCTCTCTCTCTTGATCTCTCCACCTACCTCCTCCCCCTCTCCCTCTCTCTCCCTCTCTCTCATTCTCTTTAGCTCATTTCTCTCTCCATCCCTCCCCACCTCTCTCTCTCCTTTCCTCTCTACTCTCTATATCACCATTATCTATCTATCTATCTATCTATCACATCTCTCTTTCTCCCTAGCTACCTCTCCTTCAACACTCAACCCTATACCTTAAACCCTAAATTATACACCCTCAACCCTCATCCCTATACCCTATACACTCAATCCTATACTTTAAACCCTAAAACCTACACCCTCAACCCTCATCCCTATACCTATACCCTCATTTGTATACCCTAAACCTTGAACCTTATACCCTCAACCCTATTTTAAATATCCTAAACTCTAATCCTTGTACCTTCAACCCTAGAAAATATCTTTCAACCCTCATCTCTATATCCTATACCCTCAACCTTAAACCCTAAATCCTAAACATTATCCCTCAACCCTATACTTAAACCCTAAAACCTATAACCTCAACCTTATACCCTAAACCCTAAACTCTAAACCCTCAACCCTCAACCCTATACCCAATATTCTAAACTCTAATCCCTATACCCTACACACTTAACCCTATACCCTCAACCCTATACCTTAAACCCTAAACCCTACACCCTCAAAGCTCATCCTTATACCCTATACCCTCAACCTTAAATACCCTAAACCCTAAACATTATCCCCCAACCCTCAACCCTATACTTAAACCATAAACCCTATGTTCAATCTTGTACCCTAAACCCAATACAAAATATCCTAAACCCTATACCCTCAACCTTGGACACTATCCCTCAACCCTATACCTTAAACCCTAAATCCTAAAGCCTCAACCCTCATCCCTATAACCTATACCCTCAACCTCATACCCTAGATCCTAAACATTATCCCTCAAATGTATACTTAAACCCTAAACCCTACACTCTCAACCCTTAACCCTATAACTTATAACCTAAACTCTACACTCTAAACACTAAACCTAATATCCTAAACCCTAATCCCTATACCCTATATGCATAACCTTATACCCTCAACCCTAAACATTATCCCTCAATACTCCACCTCGTACCATAGACCCTAAAACCAATACCCTCAATTCTATACCCAATATATTAAAGAGAGGTGAGAGGAAGGAAGGGAGAGGGAGGTGAGATAGAGAGCAATAGAGAGAGAGTGGTAGGAAGTGATTAAGGGAGAGGTGGGAAGAGAGAGATAGAGATAAAGGGAAGGATGGAGGGTAGGATAGAGAGAGGAGAGGAAGTGAGAGGCAAAGAGGGATAGGTGAGATATAGATAAATAGAGATAGAGAGAATGGTGAGATAGAGAAAATGATAGAGTGAGATAGAGGGATATATAGAATATTTCAATAGAGAGGAAGAGTGAGAGAGAAAGAGGGGGAGGGAGAGAGGGAGAGAGAGTGAGAGAGAGAGGTAGAGGAGAGATAGAGAGTTGAGGGGGAAAGAGGTAGGGAGGGAGATATAGGTGAGATAGAGAGAGGGAGAGGGGAGATAAAGACAAGTAGAAGGAAGGAGGAGGAGTAGAGAGATGATAGAGAAGTAGGGAGAGGAATGAGGAGGGAGAGAGGTGGAGTTAGAAGTGTGAGAGAGAGGAACATGGAGATAGAGGAGTAGATGGAGGAGAGAGAGAGAGAGAGAGAGAGAGAGAGAGAGAGAGAGAGAGAGAGAGAGAGAGAGAGGGAGGTAGAGGAGATAGAGGAGTTGAGAGAGGAAAGAGAGTTAGGGAGGAGACATAGGTGAAATAAAAAGAGGGAGGGAGATAAAGACAAGTAGAGAGGGAAGGAGAGGTAGAGAGATAGAGAGAAGTAGAGAGGGAATGAGGGAGGGAGAGAGGTGAGTTAGAGAGGTGTAGAGAGAGGGAACATGGAGATAGAGAATAGATGGTGAAGGAGAGAGTGGGAGGTAAGAGAGAGAGAGAGAGAGAGAGAGAGAGAGAGAGAGAGAGAGAGTGGTGGAGGGGGAGGTAGGTAGAGATAGGGAGAGGGGAGATATAGAGAAGTAGAGAGGGAGGGAACAATAGGGAGGGAGAGAGAGATGTGGGATAGAGAGAAACAAAGAGAGTGATGGAGTGAGATGGGAGATAAAG
>VDFB02058242.1:549476107-549500322 GCA_007258455.2 Sequoia sempervirens
GTCAACTGGACATGACTAATCTTCCTTATTGGTGGTAAACCCTTAGGTACACACATCGTAAACAATATCCTGAAACTCATTCAACATCCTAGAAACTTCTTCTAGAACCTTCTCACTATCCTCCTTACTGACTCTAGGAATCAATGCATAAGACACACGCTCATGCTTTATACCTTCCAAAAAATTTCTTCCATCTACATAACAAATTCTAGCACTACTACATACCTTTTCTTCGGTCTCCTTCGTGGGTTTCAACTTAGACAAACCCCATCCTTTGTCAAGGAATAAGTGTTTGCATGGCCATCAGTATGTATAGTTCGCCTATCGAACTGCCACGGCCTCCCCAACAACATGTGACATGCATCCATGGGGATGATATCACAGAGTACCTCATCATGGTAGCTCCCGATCTTGAACTTTACTAGGCACTGCCCATTGACCAAAACTTTATGGTCTTTCTGTAACTAGGCAATCCGATACAGATGCGGGTGCCTTTCCCTCTTTAGCTTTAACTTTGTGACCATCTCCTCTGACACCAAATTATTAGTGCTCCCACCGTCAATAATGACATCACAACATTTTCCTTCACACTTGCACCTTGTGCAAAACAGATTATTCCTCTATTCTGGCTCCTTTTCCTCAGTCATCAGGGCTCTCCTAATCACTAGGGCTTCTCCCCTTTCAGCATCATTTGAATGTTCAGATTGGGCCTCCTCATCTGCATGCACAACCCTTCCACGACCTTCTGGCCTTTTGTCTTCCCTTCCTTAGTGTTGTGGACATTCATAGGCTCGATGCCCTTCTTCACCACACTGGAAACACGTTCCTCTGAAACCACCTCTTCCAGATCCTTGTCCATATCTCCCTCGTCCTCTACCTCTTTGATTACCACTATTTTGATCACGAGGGCGGTAGAAGTTGTCATTCCTTTGGCTTCAGCTGGTACCCACATTTTCACTTTTCTTTTCATCATCATTTCGGCTTCCTGAAGGTCTTCCATTGCCCCTTCCGCTTTGACCTCCTCGTCCTTTTTTCTTGCCATCGAATCTTTTGTTTAGCTTCTCCTCCACCTTTAGAGCAAACTGATACACATCCTCAATGGTGGTCATTCTGACTAGGCTTAACTCCTCCTGAATGCTTGGTCATAACCCATTAAGATATTAGGCTACCTTCTCCTTATTGGCCTCTATGTGACCCATTCTGATGATTATCTTGTGAAAATATTCAATATATTCTTTCACAGATATGCTTCCTTGCTTCAACCCTTGTAATTTCTTCAACAGATCTAACTCGTAGTCCACTGGTATGAAATGTTTCTTTAGTTTCTCTACCATGCGATCCCATCTAGTGATCTTGACTTTTCCTCTTTGATTTCTTTCCAATTGGACCTCTTTCCACGAAATACTAGCATGGCCCTTCAGCTTCATTTTTGCAAACTTAACTTGATCTGGGTCCTCTATTTCCTCATACTCAAAATATTTTTCTAGCTCGTTGATCCAATCGATCAACTCTTCCGGGTTCAAACTTCCAGAATAACTGGGGACTTCTGCTCTAGGTCTTTTCCCGATTTTTGAAATGGCTCTTATTAGCCGCATTTGGTCCTGATCAATTACTTCTTCTTCCTCTTCTACATCTGAACCTTCTTCCTCTCCTTCATCCTCACTTTCCTCCCTCAAATTTAACCCTCTTCTCAACTGCTCTTGTAACGCATCAATCTGTCTCTGGAGGGCTGCCAGTGCATCTCTTCCACCAAAATCTCTGCTGCCTCAACCACCTCTGGCACCACCATGCCTACCAGGAATCACTCTTGGAGGCATCAACCTCGACCCACAACCACAGTCCTGGTGCGAACTGTCTCACGATCGACGATCTGTCCACACGCTCAAGAAAACCTGGCTCTGATACCACTTGATGAAGGCATGATCCAAGACACAGAAAATAACCCACAAATAAGAGAATAATTTTATTATTCAGAAAATAGAACTTCTTACATGTAGAGGATCTCAATCCCCAAGTTCTACAAGACATGCAAGTTACAGATAGCTACAGAATAACCCTTTGGCAATATGCGAGCTTGTCCCCAAAAAGTTACCCAAAAATTAGAAAACCCGCCCATAAATAGAGCTCCTCAATAGTTTGGAGCCAAAACAACATTCAAATTGAGTTTAGGCGGTTTGGCGCCAAAAATTTACAACATAAGTTCAAATTTCAAAAGAGCATTTGCAATGGTATCTTCTAGAAAGTGCGCCAACTTCCTGGGGCCATAACTTTTGATCTGGGACTCCGATTCACGAACCGTTTGAACCGTTGGAAAGGTCTCAAAGTCAAGAACGCGCTCAAAATCCACTACGCCAATTTGGCAAGTTTCGGGGCTGATCCGAAAGCTCTAAGTGCCTCAAATCCCACTCAGAAGATTTTTAGGTGCAAATATGGGAAACTAAAACTACAATAGCTTTCAACCCAGGAACAAAAAATAAAAACCATAAATTGGGAATTTCATTATGATGAAATGGGTATCCAAAAATGTAAAAACATCTAAAAACTGAGAAACTTAAAATTTAACTATTTTTGGGTGATGCAAGATTGCCCTTACACCACTGGATGCTCCTGCATCATGATTGCTTGATGAGAAAGTCTCATCAGCACAATGTGAACTAAGATGATCATTTAGGACATTATCTGCATCATTACAACCTTCAATTGCTACAAAAAATCTATTCTTTGTTTTTGCATTTTCTGAGGAGATTGAAGAAACTTCAAATGTTTCATTTCTCTCATCATGTATTTCATCATTATGGCTGCAATTTTTATCTCGGTGTATTTCTTTTGTAGGTTGTTCACAAACAACTTTATCATCACCTGATGATACATCATTCTTGTCTTCTACCTTGTCAAGTATGCATTTATCTGAAAACCTATGATCACTCGTATTCACACAGCTGCTAGTTTCATCAACATGTTTATCCATAAGTGAAGACAACAAAATTTGCACATATTCATTCCTTCTCTTATCAAAATTATCTAGAAATGTGTAAGTCATTTGCATACTCAATATTTTATAATCATTCAACAATGCACTAGATCCTTCTTCAAAGGCTTCAAAATACATATGAATACAATCTGGAGTACTAGGTCTGAAATTCTCTCGGATTAGTGAAAGAGCAGCAACAAATCTATGACTCAAATCAATTCTTGACTCTTCATTTTCCTTTTGAATCTCCCTTAACCTTGTGACAAGGTCAGAAGGATCTCTTGAAAATTCTTTTCTATAAGCAACCACTAATTTATCCTAGCAAGGAAAAGATTTCTCAGGAAAACTTAGGTACCAATCCTTAGCTCTTGCTTCAAGAGATCTGGCAAAGAATCTCATCTACATATCCTGATATCCCAATGAATGTTTCTCCATGAATCTAGAATTTTTTTTGACATGTGCATGTCCTTCACAAACATTGTATCCATTAAATCTAGGCATCTTCTTATAGACTTGTGTTGGCATACTTTCAACCTTGTAATCAACCCATGACAAATCTAATTGAGCATACAATGGATCAAAGGAATTGACAAAAGGTGCAAAAATTTGGTGATTAGACACATATGATTGTCTCTTAACTGGGCTAGTATATACATTCGGTGCCTTTTATCCATCTCTTTAAGTCCCCTTTCAAACACAACTTTCCATTCTGGCCTTATCTTAGGCTTGTGCACTTTTGAGTTCATGTACTTTGGGGTGTCAAATGTTTGAGGATTATCAGACTTTTGACACTTCTTGATAAGTTGTATTAAGGTATCTATTGGTATGGCTATTTTATCTTGATTCTCCATGGATATTTGCAAATCAAGGCTCAACTAATTCCGCATAATCATAACCATGACCAAATGAAGGATTGCTATGACAATTGTTGACATGGTGATAACCTGGGCTTGAAACATATAATAATGCAAATGGATGGAAATCCCTAAGATATACACATGCATTCTAACCATCCATACTAGCAGATATTTGATCACTAGACAAATTTTTTTCAATGGAACTAGAATTACATTTAATATAACAAATCTAGCAAATGGGAGTGTGCAAACTCAATATTATTGTTCCTTCCCTTTGTTAGTGCTAATTCACTCAATAGGGAACCAAAGTTTTTCCTAAGAAGTTCAAATATGGTTTCATACACAATTTTCTTGAAAACCAAAAATGAAGAATACCTGGAAATGTTGCAGTTGCTGCAAATTTTCCTTCCTGATTGGAAATATTTGTAGATCTGGAACTTTTCTTCAAATCTTCAACAGGTTCTTTTGACAGAGTCACCACAACTCTTCATAGAGGATTGAACTTCAAGCAATATGAATTTTTTTCATAGATAAATTTCTTTCTAAGTTCCTTTCACTAGTAGAGCACCATAGATCATGAAATCTTTAGGTTCACTGGAACAAGTTATTTCTCCAGGTTTGAATTCTTTGAATATTTGAACCAAATTTAGAATGGAAAATAACTGACTCAATGCAAATGATATGACTCTGTAATAGAACAGTCTACAACTCAAGATTCAATTTTTTCTCTCCAATAGAGTCGCCATTCTGTTGGTGTTCTAGATCAACTAGTCTAATGAATCCTAAAGAATTAGCCAATTTCTTAGACTTGGACTCAAAGAAGGATTTGGTCAACTGACAAGATTCGGTCAAAGACTGAAATCTCCTACACTTCTGGCTTTGCAGGAGCAAGGTGGGTCAACCTATACAATGCCTAAAGACTTTAATGCAACTATGCACAAACATTGCTTTTTATAGAAGATAATTCCCAATTCAATTATACCAAAGAAAGTATTGACAACTTCAAATATGGCTAAATTCTTGGTATATCAACACTAACTTAGCCATTGGGAGGCAGAAATCACACTAAACCTCAACCAAACAACATGGATTTAAAATGATTTTGAATTTAAAATTATTTCTAAGATGCATCAAGCTAAATAACAGAGCAATGCCTAATTTTCGGCCATGGAGTCAAATGTTTAAAAGGAGAATTCACTAGCAAACAAACTTCAACTAATGGATTTACAATTGTTAATGCCTTAAACCAACAGATCCACTCTTGTTGTCAATCAAATTCTTCTTATTAGATCCAACCTGCACACTTGAAATCACAATTATCTGCTCAAAGTATTTTAAGCATTTCATTTAAACAAAACCATGAATAGACAAAGCAATCTCAGTAAATTTGAGATGACAAACTCAAACATACTTTGTATTATTGAATTCATATGATCTAAGATGTACAAAGTAGGAGAAAATTTGATGACATTATTGATTTAATTGCACAAACTAGCTAATATTTACTTATGAAATCAACAATTACAACTTTACAGACTCAATTCATGACTTGAACTCAACATTTTCTATCTACCTAGCCCCACACAAGAATTTAGAACCCCTTACAAATGAGAATATAAGAGAAGATATAGAAGAACAAAAGGCTCTAGAAGTTGATTTGTTGAAGACATCTGGCAGCTCCATCCACCGTTAATCAACAAAAATGAAAAGAATCTCTCCTTTCTCTTCCTTGCAACAAAATTTTCCTCTCAATTTATCCTTTGGTCGAAGTTATTTAGAATCATAAAATTTCCCCATGTGGAGAATTTCCACTCCATGTTATCCAACAGTTGAAAAATTATCTTTTCCCATAAAAGCTCTTATTTCTGCTCTTTGTTTGTTGTAGCTGCACTTTATTTCCTAGCACATATTTCATTTTACATTAAAATATTCCTTTGTGCACTTTAATACTTTAATCTCCAGCAAATAATGCTTGTTTATAAAGTGAATAAATTCACTTTATAAAACATCCCCATGCTTGTCACTCTTCATTTTATATGCCTGACCAACAAAATATTTGATTACAAGGTAAATAGATTCACTTCACCCATGTACTTTAAAATCTCACCCATTTCAAAATATTTTTCCTTTTAAACAATCTAACATATTCCATCTTGGGCTTTTGAAATGATTTGACATGTGCCCCTGTCATATTTCACTTCTTTTATTTCACCATATAGTGAGATATTTGATATTCCACTGGGCTCTAATTAAAACATTTTCCCATGCCATTATTTAAAATCTGGCACCATGCTTTTACCTTAAAATGTTTGACTCTCAAACAATAAAGGACAATCATATTTTCATTGGGTAAAACATTTTACCCATCCCTCTTTTAAATGCTTACTCCAACCATTTATATACTCCACCTCACTTTACATCGGGCAATATTTCAATTTTAAATGATTTGATGTTCGAAATTCAAATGGGGCCTCCTATAATAATTCCATCGGGCACTTTCAAACTTTACCATTGGCAATGTTTTAATTTTCAAATCTTTTACCACTTAAAAGAAATGAAATCTTTTAAAATGTTTACCTTTGGGCTTATCGAAATATACCAATGCATTTAAAATTCATTGGGCCCACACCCACGAGCCACATGAAGTCTCCTTCTCGGCCATCCTGCAGTGTTATTGCATGAGCAACTTTAAGTTGCGAGATGGTGGGGAAAGGTTGTGATTTGGCTACATCTTCACCCTTGTTATTAACTATCGATCTCCCTTTGTCTCCTTCATTTTCCCTAAATCTTCTCTGCAAACTTCATTTTGTTCATTCCCATGGCAATGGTGGTGGCTTTGCTTCACATGGTGTGTTCGAGCCCTTCTATCCTCTGTATTTTGATGGATGTGCATGTACTACTCCAATGATTTCCATAGCACTCCAAACTACACCAATCTCATATCAAAACTCATTCCCTTTAGCAACATGCTAGGGCTTCATCTGCAACAAATAAATTCACTCACAAAGCAGCTCATGGGCTTGTCAAAATGTGATTCCTCCTTCATGGGACACCTGAGGGTTTTGGGGAGGAAACGTTCAAATCGGCATCATAGTTTGTTCTCAATACAAAGTTCATGAGTTCAAAAGATATAAGATATTGATTCATATTGTGATACAAGCAAAGATGTCTATCAATTTTGAACTCAAAATGAAAATCCACCTTATTTTAACCCACAGATGTTATGTGGATCAATCCCCTTTAGCTTATTGACTGGCTTCCCTTTTCATTCAGTGTGGAAGCTGCCCTCTATAGCGTAGGAATGTTTCAATCTGTGCCCATACACCATGCTTCAATGGATGCTCATACCATATCTTGCCTGAAAATTTTCAAAGATATTTCAACAAATCCATTTTGTGTGCATGCTCTATTTTGCAGCCTTTGAGCCCCTCAATGCGCGGCCCTCTGTCAAGCAACTTTCAAAACTTTCTTTCAGGTGTTTAAGCTGACCATTCATCACATGTTGGCGGTCCTTCATTTCATTCACTTGGAGGTCCTTCAAAATGTGTTTCCTTTGTTCCTTTTAGTAGGTGATGGCACCTTGATCGCCTATTGCATTTGCTTAAAATTTTCCAAAGTCTTTCAACAAATTCATTTAATGCGTAGGCTACTTTTAGTGTGGCATGAGACCACATTCTTTGACAATCTTTGTCATACAGTATGCCCATACCTGAAATGTGGTTTGAGCCTCTTCAACACTCCATTTTTTGTATTTCCTACTAGAAACACTCTCCTAATCCATCCTCTATGTTTCCTATAATAGCATGAATTGATTTCCACACTGCCTGAATGGCCTACTTTTAAAAAATGTTCTCTTTCAATCTTTCCATTGCAACATAAGCACAATATCCTTTCAAATGATTCCTTTTCAATCAGGTAGATTGTTTTCCCACAATAATCATATTGCTTTTCAAAAAACCAAAGAGGGTTAAATAGCATTGTGACTTTCATCCCATGATAACTCAAATAAAGCACCATCTTCATTTGTGAATACATTCACTATCAATGTAACTTTGTTTACAATTATTGCATCTCTAAGAAAAAAAATTTCCCTTGTTCAATATCACCGTTCATTTGATAGCACCATCATCATGAACATTAACATAAGATTGTCATATGACTGCCCTGTTACTTGCTGAAAAGTTGTTTTATGAGACTTCACTTGTGCTCATCTTTTAAACCTCATACTAGAATGAAAGATAGACCTTACTCCATATTCAAACCTTTGAAGGAAGTTATAATTGTGCACCCCCATATGTTGATCTCTTCAAATCAATTTGCTTGAAGTAATTACCACAATGTAAAGCTCAGAAATTCACAAATGTGCAAAGCATGTCAAGTCCCCATGTGGGCCCAGTTAAAAAAAAATCATTTTCAAACAAGTTTTCTCTTGAATTGATTAGACACTAATTATAAGTGAATTTGAAGCGAAAACATGAACCGGGTTTCCATTAAAATATGCTTTCTGGCATTTTTGAAAAATGGTGAAAACTAGCCAAGTTGGCTTTGGAATCACCTTGGGAAATTGGTCAAATGACCTCCCAGAGCTATGAAAACTTACAAGCATGTAGACATTTGACCCGAGAGTGGAGTGAAATAGACGAATTAGAGAAACAGATCATGAGGTGAAAGATATTCACTATCAAATTTGGTGAATTAAACTTTTTGGCAATAGCTCCTTGAAGGGTTTTAGAAAATACGTGCAAAACTGAACAAATTGCTTTTGCTTTTGACCTCAAAAAAATAGAAATCAAATCATGAGGCTCTGAAACCTGACATTGTATCTCATGAATGTATGGAGAATGGAGAAAAACAATCATTTTCTCTTGAAGATCATCCATTTGCAAAATATTAACTCAAACAAGAGGCCATTTTGCAAAACTAAAAGTTTGCAAATAGTAGAAAAGTGCCAAAACCCTCTAGCTTCGCTTTTCAAAACCTTGTCAAAACTTACCGTTGGAAGCTAAAAATTGGCATACATGTTCATATATGTCCATTGAATGTGTTTGCAAATGGGTTTGGCTTGAAAATCAACAGGCTCTGAAATATGACCCTCCAAAGTAGGTCATCTAGGTAGATTCTTCAGGTGCACTTTTGAGTTTGTAAAGGAAAATTTTTCAATATGGGCACTTCAAATTTGCAAAATTTGACAGTCCTAACAATGTATTTGATAGGTGTACTCTCGATCTCCTAAAATTAATAACCTTAGGTATCTACAACTAGTAATAATTGCAATTATTGTTGGAATTTGTTATGTTAGGGTTATTCTCCTCAGTCAAACACTTGGAGATGATTTAATGATTTTAAACAAGGATTGAAGACACAAAGTAATCATGCAATATGCATAATATGTCCACATTATACAAATGTCAATGTAAGATAGGGATGCAATGGTGCTCTTAGATGATGCTCTATAAGTGGTAATGTGATAGTTGGAATGACAAATGGATAGATTGGATCCCTTGATAGATAAAAATAAACTAATATTTAATATTAAATGTCAAGACTATTGACAAGGAAATGAGATCCCATTTATAAAATGGGATCTCGTTTCCCTATCAATAGTCATCACATTTAATATTGGGAAACAAGATCCCGATATACAAAATGGGATCCTGTTTCTAAAAATTTGAAATTTCATTTGCTTTGTGGTGGGGTTTTTGGTTTGTGTTCTGGTTTAGGAAAAGCATTGGGAATCTGAACCTAGGCCTTCAACCTAGTTTGACTTGCAAGTTGAAGGTCCTAACAATGTCAGAGAAAAATACTGAATTTGGACATATGGCTAATGATGTTTTTTGCAGAATTTTTTGACAAAATTAAAACCCATTATAGATGAGCCAGTGTAGATTCCAAATATGTAATTTTTCTTACAATTGGATTATTTTTTCTATTTTTCAATTAATTTTTGTTGAAACTAGTCCATAAACTTTAAATACTAGGGTTTTTTACTATTTTAACAACTTTTTATCAAAATAACATTTTCACAAATGGATTGCACGAGAATGTACTTCAGACAATTTCTTTCATTTTAAAAAATAAAAATAAAAAATGATAAGTTTAAGTCATCTTATGCATGACATACATGACAATTTTTCAAAATGACAAATATGGCTAATAAAAATTTAACAAAAAAATATTCGATAAAAAATTACAAAAAATATCGAAAAACATGCTTCAGTGAGTTACAAATATTTTCCCAAAAGGATTTAGGAAAATATGATAATTTAGGTCAAAATATGGATGACATACACGTGCATGGTATGGTAAAAAAAAAAAGTGACTTTTAAATAGTGGTTTTCAAAAACGCCTATTGAAACTCAATTTGTATCATCTGGGTATTGAAATAAATTACATATTTGGAAACTAGACTCTGAGTACTAGATTTTATGATTAGTGAATTTTTTGAAGATCCCATCTCTAAATGCTTCAAATTTTAAGATCAAATGTGTCAAAATTTGAAAATCATGGAAAACACTTGCACTTTTTGGCCAAAAAGTGGACTCAACTTCTTGTCAGCACCCACCTTAACATGAAAATCACATGTTTTGCAATCAAGTCGATAACTAGTAGTTAGTAGGAAGGAAACCAAATTGGGCCCATTTTCAAATTTTAATTTGGAAAGCAAGATCCAAAATCCATGTCTTAATTTTTACCAAGGGTCAATTTTGCACTCATAAATATGATGAGTAAGGGATGGATAATTTGTACGTTGACTCTAGATTGTGGAGGTGTGTAACTTGGTAGGTTTAAGTAATTTTTTTGGTTATTTGATGAATTTTACATATAAATATGTAAGTTATACATTAGTCATTACATATGATACAAACAAGCCAAAGTGTGTCCAAAATAGGTGGGAATAGTACAAGGTATGCACTTTTCATGCTTACATTTACCCCCACTTTGACTTGCATGTGAATTGATATGAATCATGCATGTCAAATTAGAATAATAAATAAACATGAAATGAAATAACAAACATTATTTATACCAAGCTTTTTTGGCGAGCACCAAATTTGACACTCACCAAATGTGAATGATGACTTTTTAGAATGCATTTTCTTTCTCTTTTTTTTTTGTCTTTGTCTCTCTCTTTCTTTGTTAGTGAAACTAAATACATGAAATAAAACATATGAACATTTACTTTCTTATACTTTAATTTATATTTCATTTATATAGTTTCAGGATGTTTGAGAGGGATTTTAGATCACTTAGAGTTATAATGCAAATTCTAGTTTTTAGAAGATCCTATAATTTTTCAAACTTAGTCAAATTTTAGTAATCAACATGTCAAATTTCAGTAATCAAGAGGTCAAATTTTAGTAATCAACAAGTTGTATAATCTTTCTCTATCTCTCTCTCTATCTCACTCATTTTTTCTCTTATAATCTAGACCTCTCTCTCTCTCTATCTCACTCATTGTTTATCTCTTATACTCTATACCTCTCTCTCACTATCTCCATCCCTTTATCCAACTCTCTCACCCTTGAGCTCAAGAACTACCTCTCTACCTACACATCCCCCTCCCTCTCTCTACTTTTATCTAAATAGGAGAAAAATAGGTTCCCACAAAATATGAATGGATAATAAGGGGTATGATGGACCTATTTATCACTAATTCATTAGAAAATGAGATCCCCACAAAGAATTGACTAAAAACCCTTAGGTGAATCAACTCAATGTGAGAATCTACAAATTTCCTTATGTTTGAAGGACAAGGGTCAAGGTCAAACAATACTTTGGGGAGAAAAACTAAAATTATCAAATCAACTCCAAAATGAAATCTAACACTTGAAATAGCAATATTAAACTCAATATTAATAGAACCAGGAAATAGATTGCAGATCTAAGAAGGGCAGAAATCTGTTTACCAGTCACCAAAAGTGAGTTGTTGAAAGTTGATTCAGACTCATTTGACCATGGGTGAATGGGTCTTTTTTCAGGGTTTTTCTGCAACCTTAGAGAGCCTCTGATGTTGATTTCTAGCTTTTGATTTGTCTAGGTTTTATTGTTGGAAAGTTGAAAATTAGATCTATAGGTTAGATTTCATGATTTAATGACAACTTTTGCAACTTTGCCAACTTTTCCAATCTTGCACTTAAAAAGGTTTTCAATCCTTCTTCAACCTAAATCTACAATCACACACACAAGAGGGAAAATTGTTTATTTTTGGGTGAATGGGGGTTTTCCTTGGTCAAACCCTATTTTGGTAATCAAATCTTGAATTGAAATAATGCATGAAAGAGGGAATGAAGAATGAACAAAGCTATGTTACCACTCAACAAACCCTTGAATGAAACCTTAATAATGGAGATATTAGAAAGTCTGTAACTTGCATGAAATGGCTAAATTGGATGTGGATATTGACAATTGAATAATGTTTTGAATGCTTAAACTTGATCTTGAAACCTACATCACAATGTTAGCTCCAAAAGCATGCATGATGCAAGAAGACTTGACATGATGAATAAATCTTGAATGTTGCAATGAATATTTGATATATATGCTCTTGAATGCTCTTGATCATCAACTTTTCTATACTTTTTCTCTCATCAAAATGGTAGAATATGCTCGTGAAAATGCTAGGTGAAACTTAGTGAAATGACCTTGTATTTATAGGTATATATCCTTAATTTATTGAAATTCAAATATCACAAGCCAACATTGAATTATAGATTTGAAGATGTTAAAATACCGCAAAAAAATATTTTAAATTTAGGTCCAAAGGTCTAGGGAGGACCCATTCGCCCATGGGTGAATGGGTCCTAGGTCCCTATTCTTGGAACACACATTGCTCAAGGCAAAGTGTTATGTATTGACATTAATTATTGTCGGGTTTCCCCTTCAAAAAATATAATTTATTATGCTTGTAAATAAATAAAAGGGCTTAGTAAGGTCTAATTAAGTTCAATTTAATTAAGAGGACCCAAATAAGTGTGAAAGTTTAAAGTGATACATTTTTCATCACTAAATTAAGGCATTATTAATTCCATTAAAAAAAGAGGGCCTAAACAAGTGTGAAAATGTAAAAGGATACATTTTTCTACACTATATTTAACCCCCACTTTAGTGAGAGGATGAACCTGTGTCAAACTCACACTAAAGTAGACAATCAAGAAAGGTCTAGTTATAAAATCATTAGAAGGATAAGATGAAAATGATCAAGGAGGATGATCTAGTCCCCAAGATCTAAGATATCATGGAAAAAACAACAAAGGCACAAGGAGACACATGCCTATGTTAAACATATGTATGTATGCAACAATGACAAGATGGGTATGTGCAGAATCATCATGGAAAAAACATGCCCTTAAGTGGCAAAAAATTCAAAAAAATTAGTGTTACACAACTTGACGTAAAAATTTAAATAAGTTATCTATATTATTTCAAAAATATGTAAGAATGGAATCTATAGAAAATTGAATGTAGTTTCTAAATTGCTAGGTTTATTTAAAAATAAATAAAATCTATTTGGTGAAAATTTCAAATTTCAATGTAGTAGTACTTAAATTTCAAGGAAAAATAACAAGTAGGTGTCTGTCTAACCACCCTAACCATAATAAAATGATAATATTTTTTTATAATATTTTATATATAAGTAGAGGACTCGTGTCTAGATGTGATGCATATTTTTTGTAATTTTTTCCAAGTAAATAATTAATTATGAATTTTTTATTACAACTTTTAAAAATATAAAAACTCACATGTCGACCACCTTAACTTGGTCAAAACTTCATGAAATTTAACTTTTTTTTTTAATCTATATAGTATGTGAAGCATAGAATGTGAATGTTTTGGATTCAAAAAATGTGATACCATTTGAAAGTTATAATTTTTTTTTCAATTAGCCTATATCAGGACTTTAGTCGTAATTCTAATAGAAAATGAATAATAATTATTTATTAAATTCAAATTAAAGCATAATTTATATTAGTGGAAAGCTAAGAATCATCTCTAAAATCCTTTTCGTTTCATCAATTTTTGGTAAAAAAAAAAAGTCGTCAGCCACATACCCTACAAATACCCATAATATTGCCACTTTTTGGCCCATCATGATCCTACACATTCCCAGATACTCAATCATATAATATCAAAGACTCAAAGAAAGAAAAAGAGAAAAATGGGTGGATCAAGCCTTGATTGTCCAACTCAATGTGGATCATATCTCAACTATTTGTCCAAAAATGTTTACAAGTGGAACTTGTTGTCCACTATGCAAACAACAATGCACACTCACATGGGCTAGTGAAACCCGTTGTTCACTAGGTGAGCCCCCAATGGTGGAAAACGAGAGAATATTATTAGGATCCCATACCATACCTAAGTTATACCTTCGATAACATTAATAAGGCACCACACAATATGAACTTCGAGCTTCATAAGGCTTAGCAAGTTACATTATGCTAAACACTTATGAAAACAAATGAAAATAGGATTAGAAAAGGGGTTTTTCTTAGTTCATGTAAGGTATCCTCTTAGAGAAAATTGTGCCTAATTTCTCCAAGAGAGGATGATTCTAGGATAAAATATTTGCAACTTAGGATATGCAACATGAAGCATCACCACTAAGAGGAAAGTTGTATGCCAAGAAAGGTCACACTCTTGGAGGACATCAAACCCAATGAAACCACCAAGAAGAAGACACATCACAAGAAGTAAGAATTCCATACAATGAAACATAAGATATAGTCCAAGATGTTCAAAATGATAATGCCAATGTATGCCTCAACTTTAAAGAAATTGCTAAACACCATGCTATGAGCAATTAGTTTAAAGTAGTAAATGATAAATGCTAACAATAAAGAAGACATGAGAGATTATTTGGAAAGACCTATATCAAACATATGTTTCCAAATGAAGCTACATCATGAAAAAGGAAGGGGTTACCCCCAAAATGAAATCCTAAAATCATACATAAGGGATCCATGGATTTGAGGCCAACATATGTATTTGCTACAATGATATTATAGAGCTCAGAAATGTCATCATTCCCAAAATAACTCATAGAATAGGAAGAATGACACAAAGAGAGAGAAAACAAAGAAATTTTTTTGGGTCAACATGGAAGAGACCTAAATGTCTCAATGCCTTACGCCATCCACAAAAGGAAAACACAATACAAAATAAAAGATAAAAGTTTACAACATATAGAAGAATGTAGATACATTTGTAGAGGAATGAACATGAAGACACATAAAATGGAGCAATATGGGGATCACATTACACACATGCAATCAAACAAAGAACATGAATTTAAAGGAAAATAAAGACAATACTAGTAAGGCACATGCGATTCAACCTATAGTAGGTTGTTTGCATCCCAATCTTTTTCATTGTATGCAAAAGGAAGACAACTAGCCAAAGGGACAATGTCAAGTACCAAACTAGGACAAGGCTATCTACCTCCTTTCCCCCACTGTGAAGGATAAAGACAATCTGAGATAAGTGGTGAGAATGAGCTCCTTGCAATATAGAAAATGATTTACAATGAATGAAGAGTATATAATAGTAAGTATGCTATGATCAGGACTACAACTATCACATGGAAAAGAGGAATGTTCATGTAATTTCTATCCAATTATGTTGTCATAAGAAATTTTAGGAGGAGAAAAATCACTCAATATCAACTTTAATGCATGACACTCATCAGTAAGATGTCCAAGAGTTCTATGATATGCATAATAATTCATGTTCTTAGGATTGTTGCTTCTACTAGGAAGTGGCGGTTTAATCCACCCTAGATGAAGAATTTGTTCTAGTTTTTCATTCAATTTTTGTTTTAGTATGCAGGAATGGCAATTCTTTTCCTTTATAAGGTTTGTATTTCTTACTTGTTTGAGAAGCTTGTTGAGGTGGATTCAAAGGAGAAGGACCTAAATTAATCCTATCATCCTTTTGAGGGATTTTTTCATTATGAAGGAGGAAACTTATTTTCTTAGATGATGTAGAGGGAGAAGGATCTTGATACCCTAAACGTTTAGTATCTTCAATTGGGATTTTTTCTAACAACTTGTGAATCTCATGCTCATTTTTTGTGTCACGCCCTTGTTTAGCTAAGAGCTTAAAGCCTTGGAAATAAGTCTTCTAGGTTGATGGGTGTGTTGGTTACTTTATTAACATAGGATGGATGGGTATGCACTTGGTTAGAGGAACTAGGTTCACTCATGGTTGGAGGTTTAGGATTGGTTTGGGTTTCAATCTCAGGATGTAAAAGATGAAACATATCTGGTGGTGGAATAGTAGGAGGTTTTTTTTGTTGCATGGAGGGATAACACAATGCATTATTCTCAAGATTATAAAAACAATTGTTTATGAAATTATGCATGCTTTCATCATCTTCACCTAAGATGTAAACTTCACAAAGACATTCATTAGGGGTTGGTTGAGCATGATTAGGTTATACTGCATTAGGATCATTACCAAACACAACTTGAGACATCAACTAAAGATGTTAAGGAGTTCCATATGTTACCAATAGGCATGTCCATTATGCAAAGAGATTACAAATTTTTAGATTTGAAGCAAGATAATTTTTTGATTATGCTATGTAAAAAACTCAAAGTGATGTCTTTTAGATGCAATGTGAACTTAAACAATGCACTAAATTAGAAAAATTAAGCTTAACATTAACAATTTCAGATAACAAAAATTTTGGAAATTGAAATAACAAATTGAATACAAAAAGATAAAATGCAGAAATAGTGCTTTTGATTTTCAAAAATTTAGAAAAATCCCTGATCAGAGACTCATTCACGCATGGGAAAATAGGTCTGACTTCAAGGTTTTTAAAAATTAATTTACAGATTTATGAGGTGATTTGTATGGTTTTCATATTCTAGTTTCAAACAAGAGGTTACAGTTTCATATTTATGGAAAATGAGGTCTAAATGTAGGTGCAAAATAATGCTAAATGACAAGAAAAATGACCTAATTTGAGATGCAATTTTGATTCATCTTTTTATTTTAATTTGCTAATCATGAAATGTTATGTAAAAACTATGCAAAAACAATGAGATTTTTAAATTTTTTTGATTTTAAGGAATGCAAAAATGTAAACTTAAAACCATAAATGAGATGCAAACTAATGCAAGTTAAGAACCATAAATGAGATGCAAATCAATGCAATGCAATGCGAAGTAATGCAAATCCTACATCTAGGGTTGAAAATGGACTCTAAAATTAGCAAGTTATGATGCTCAAATGTCGGCTTCACCAAAATGAATAGGAGAAAAATAGGTTCCCACCAAATATGACTAGATAATATGGGGGTATGATGGACCTATTTCTCACTAATTAATTAGGAAATGAGATCCCCACAAAAAATTGACTAACAACCCTTAGGTGAATCAACACAATTTGATAATCTACAAATTTTAGTATACTTGAAGGACGAGGGTCAAGGTTAAACAACACTTTGGGGAGAAAAATTAAAAATAGCAAATCAACTCCAAAATGCAATCTAACACTTGAAACAAAACTATTAAAATCAATATTAACAGAACCATGAAACAGATTGGAGATCTAAGAAGGGTAGAAATGTGTTTACCAGTCTCCAAAAGTGAATATTTGAAGGCTAACTGGGACTCACTCGCCCATGAGTGAATGGGTATTTTGTCAGGGTTTTTTTGCAACTTTTGGGAGCCTCTGATGCTAATCTCTAGCTTTTGATTTGTCTAGGTTTTAGTGTCAGAAAGTAGAAATTAGAACTATAGGTTAGATGTTGTGATTTTATGAAAACTTTTACAACTTTGACAACTTTTCCAAACTTGCACTTAAAAAGGCCTTCAATCCTTCTTCAACCTAAACCTACAGTCACACACACAAGAGAAAAAAAATGTTTGTTTTAGGGTGAATGGGGGTTTTCCTTGGTCAAACTCTATTTTGGTAATAAAAAATTGAATTGAAATAATGCATGAAAGAGGGAATGAAGAATGAACAAAGCTACGTTACCACTCAACAATCCCTTGAATGAAGTCTTGATAATGGAGATCTTAGAAAATCTGCAACTTGCATGAAATGGCTAATTTCGATGTGGGTCTTGAAACTTGAATAATGTTTTGAATGCTTGAACTTGATCTTGAAATTTACATCACAATGTGACCTCCATAAATGTGAATGATGCAAAAAGACATTGACATGATGAATAGATCTTGAATGCTGCAATAAATCTTTGATATATCCACTCTTGAATGCTCTTGATCATCAAATTTGCTATACTTTTTCTCTCATCAAAATGATAGAATATGCTCATGAAAATTCTAGGTGAAACTTAGTGAAATGACCTTGTATTTATAGGTATGTACATCCTTAATTTCTTGAAATTCAAATATCACAAGCTGACATTGAATTATAGATTTGAAGATGTTAAAATACCACCAAAAAAATAATTTAAATTTAGGTCCAAAGGTCTAGGGAGGATCCATTCACACATGGGTCCCAAGTCCCTACGTGGAACACATATTTCCCAAGGTAAAGTGTTATGTATTGGAATTAATTATTGTCGAGTTTCCCCTTTGGAAAATGTAATTTATTAGTCTTGTAAATGAATAAAAGGACTTACTAAGGCCTAATTAAGTTTAATTTAATTAAGAGGGCCCAAATAAGTGTGAAAATGTAAGGGATACATTTTTCAACACTAAATTAAGGCATTATTAAGTCCATTAAAAAGAGAGGGCCCAAACAAGTGTGAAAATGTAAAGGGATACATTTTTTTACACTACACTATCTATATCACCTCTCCCTCCCTCCCTACATCTACCTCCCTCCTCCCCCCTCTCTCTCTCCTTCCCTATCTACTTCTCTCTATCTCTCTCCATCTCTTCCTCTCCCTCCCTACTTCTCCCTCTTTCTCCCCCTCCCTCTATACTTATATCTATCTCACCTCTCCTACTTGGTGTAGTCAAGCATGGAGGGTCCAGAAAGAACTATCCAAACATGTAGCTTAGAGTCACATTATGGAAATAACATAAGATAATGATTAGAAAACATGAACTTTCATTGATCTAGCAACTAGAAATATTACATGCATCATATGCAAAGTAATTAGGGATCACAGGCCTATCGTAAGGTAATTACACATTACAATTGGCACAAAGGACTTATTATAGTCCCATGACTGGGAAGATCAAAATATCTAAACATTAATCATGAAATCATAACTAGCTAATTTCCCATGAATTATAAATATTCTTAAATATGATTCTCCAACTCCAAAAATGATCTACATCGACCTCAAGGGTTAACAAACCCCAATGAATGATCAAGTGCGTAGATCGACCTTAAAACATGAAATATAATCCTTTTTTAAATGAAACATTGTTGGAACACAATGATCTACCGAGAGGGGGGGTGAATCAGTAGATATTAAAACTTTTAGTCCTGAAAGCTCTTATGCAGATTCAAACCTTAAACTCAAATCTGTAGATAAAAACATAAATAGATGTTTTAACTACAAGCATAAGAGAGATCAACACATAACATAGAATATATGTGGAAAACCAAAGTTGGGAAAAATCATGGTGAGAAGTGCTACTAGGATCGACTGCCGAATCCAACCTCACAAGAAATGAAGTTAAATTACAATTTTAAGGGCTCCAAACCTAAGGAAGCATCAACTCTCTATTTTAGAAGCTACAACTTCAAGGATGTTGTAACACCTCGCTCTAAGCTCCAACTCAACACAAACTGAGACAACCACCTCTACAGATTTACAAATTTAAGTATGGATAAATTGGTTCTACCAAAACCAATAATTCATCAATTCAATACATAACTTTTTCTCTCTATGTTCACTCTCACACACAACTGTAAACAACTTCAAATGTGCATTTCATATTGTAACAAACTAATACAGTAACAAACTTCACTCACTGGCTGCAGTCTTTCTTCACACAAACCATTCTTTTCATATCTCTGAACTGTTATCCAATTCTGCCTTCATCAAGAAGCAACACAATTCATACTATAACCCTAATTGAAATTCAATGAATCATTTCATTTTTGGTGGGTTGTTTTTGGGTTTTCTATGTTCTTTCTTCATTTTCCTATGTAGTGGATTCCAATTCAAACTGTGTGTTCTTCTTTGCCTTAAAACTACCATCTTCATCCAATGGCCAACAAAATACTTGATCGATATCTACTTGATAATCTGTGCAAGTGATTATATTTGATCATCCTCTTCCTTGGATCGATCCCATCCCTTGTTCGTTGATGTAAGAATCTATGCTATTCAAGTTACCATTAGATTGAACAAATTCACTATTATGTTTATTAACATAATAAATCATGCACCAGTCAAACATTTTCATTAAAATTACCATCATCAAATTGCTAGGGCTTGATTCCTGCCATTTTCTAAGCAACATCGCAAATCACTACAAAGTTAGCGAGTGCATATTCATTTCAGCAATGTACCAACCATTGCTTTATCGCTGCTTTGATAAGCCATTAGCTTCCATTTTAACTATGTGAGGATATAGATGTGATGACCATACTCCATTGCACATCGCTAAACTTCAAACCAACTTCAAAGATGTTTTTTTGAAACATCAGTTCTTAGCGATGGCCATTAGATTATCCTTCATCTCATCTCAATATTTAATCTGACCAAGATAGTCTTTGTTGATTTGAAACAATGATGCAAAATCAACAAGTAATCATTTTCCATATGTCATCCATTTTTTATCCAAGTCATCTATCCACATCACCAAACTTTGTCATCTTTTGTTGAAACTAGTCCACTATATTGACAAATCAAAAAGACACAAATCATAGTTACTTCGAAAATCTTATGTCACTTCAATGAGCTTGTAACTCTCCTTATCACTCCATCGAAGATAGTCCTTTCTAAAATTTATATGTCTCTTTGACATACACTATTTCCAGAATGGATGGTCCCCACTATCACATACCATCCATCATGGATTACTTTCCACCAATCCCCGCTTCCCCACAGATCTTGACCAAGCCCCACTGAATTCTTAGAGGGTTGGCAGAAAACTACCATATATACACCTTCCGATGTCATCAAATGCCACTTTCCACCAATGCTCAATCCCACATTGATTGCACAACCATCACCATATTGAAGGGATTGAAAATAATATCACTCTAAAATACTTGTGACAGCCTGAAGAAAACCACATTACCATTCACTGGAAAATCTTGCTGTCGCAAAATCGAAGGGACAAGTTCCCTCGTCTCGCTGAAATATTGATGTCACTTTGATGAAGGAGTAAATGTTGATTAACCCACATAGGAAATATTATCATTTGCAACCATTTCTTGGTGGTAAAAGCTTGGAACAATAATGTATGACATTTTGCAATATTGAAGCAACTTCTTACAACTTTATATTATATCAGTAATCCACCTTTGACTTCATGTAAAATATGTCCTTTGCATTTTCATGATTGAAACTACTTACATGACACTTTTGACATCAATGACAACATTTTTTCAACAATCTCCCCCTTTGTCATTGATGACAAAAACTAATGCTCAACCATCCTAATGCTCATCCATATTGTCAACTATGACATCATTTTCTTGATCAACATCTGAGCATTTGTTCTATACTCCTATGCTCCAACTTTTGAGCATTACACAACTCTCTCCCCCTTTGACATCAATGGAAAAGGGAAAAATCCCCATTAGTATATGCTCCCCCTTTGACAAACAATGCAAAGAGAAAGGGAGGATTTTAAACTCTACAACCATCAAGTTGTTAGAAATTTGTAAAACAAGATTTACCTGACTTGATCATATTTTCCTTGTCTAGGGTTAAAGGAATAATCAATGAAGCTCCCCATGGATGTATGCCCTATCACTAGAATTTAGTGATAGGATATGGGAGAAACTACTCCCAACTTCTATCTTGGGTATTCAAACTGCTTTGTGGGAAGAGGCTTTGTAAACATATCAGCCACTTGGTCCCTTGTAGGAACATGCTCCATGCTGACTTCCTTATATGCAACCTTCTCTCTAATGAATTGATACTTGATTGATATATACTTGGTTCTGGAGTGCATCACTGGATTCTTTGATATATTTATGGCACTTGAATTATCACAAAGAATAAAAATAGGTTCTTTATATTCCACCTTGATTTTGTTTAATGTCTACTTCATCCATAAGACCTGAGTACAACATGCAAAAACTGCAACATGCTCCACTTTGGTTATAGAAAGAGTGGCATACGCTTGCTTTTCACTCATCCATGAAACTAAACTATTTCCCATGAAGAAATCACCACCACTAGTACTCTTTCTATCATCCATACTTCTTGCCCAGTTGACATCTGTATAAGCTGTTAAGATGAAATCCTTGCTTTTAGGGTACCATAAGCCATAGTTAATAGTGATTTTAATATACCTAAAGATTATTTTCACAACATTGATGTGGAGCTCCTTTGGTGCAACCTGAAACCTAGCTACCATGCAAATTGCTTGCATTATATTAGGCCTAGATGCGGTTAGGTATAGAAGACTTTCAATCATTGATCTATATAGTTTGATTTGCATTAGGTGATTCATCTGATTTTCTCAACTTGTAGCCAATAATCATGGGAGGATTGACTAGTCTACTATCCTCCATGCCAAAATTCCTAAGCATTTATTTTGCATACTTGGTTTGAGATATGAATATCCCTTTTTCTTACTGTGTTATTTGTAAACCAGGGAAAAGTCCGAGTTCTCCAAGCATGGACATTTCAAAATCATCTTGCACATGTGTGTAGAAAATATTCTACACATTACATCATTGCTACCACCAAATATGATATCATCCACATATACTACAACAATGATCAAATGCTCACCTTCAAATTTGAGATATAAATTGTTATCAACACAACCCTTCTTAAATCCTCATTGTTGTAGGTATTAATCCAACCTTGAATACCATGTCCTTGGGGATTGGTTTAGACCATACAATGCTTTCCTTAATCTACAAACATAACCATCATCTTTTGGCAGCTAAAAACCTTAGACTAGATGCTCAATATATACTTCCTCTTCTAGGTTTCCATTCGAGATGCAAATTTAACATCCATTTGATATACTTTTAATCCCTTGTAGACTGAGAATGTAAGAAACATTCTTGTTTCTTCTAATATTGAAATAGGGGAAAATTTTTCTTCAAATTCATTCCCTTCTTCTTGTGCATATCCTTTGCACACTAACCTTGCTTTGTTTCTAACCACAACTCCATCTTCATCCAACTTATTTCTGAATATCCATTTGGTTCCAATTACATTCTTATTTGATGGTCTAGGAACCAATTCCCGTGTTTTTTTCTTCTCAATTTGATTGAGTTCCTCTTCCATTTATTTTATCCAACTCTCATCCTTACTAGATTTAGTAAATCTCTTTGGTTCAATATGAGACAAGAGAGAAAAATTTAATTGCTCCTTCTCCTTTGCAATTCTCCTCCTAGTCTGCACACCTTCATTTTTATCACCAATTATTTGGTCTACAGGATGATCCTTTTGCACATATTTTGCAAGAGCTTGTTCAAATAATTCTTCATTCTCTTCTTGTTTTTCTTCTTCAACTGCTACACCTATATCATCATCTTCTGATTCAAACTCTTTTTTTTTTGCTAGATTTTCTTTGATTTGTATTTTAATCAACTTTGACATTTATGCTTTCAACAATCTTGTGTAGTTTCTTGTTGTAACACTTATAAGATTTGCTCTGAGTTGAGTAACCTAAGAAAATTCCTTTATCACACCTCAAATAAAATATTTCTAAATCTTCATCTTCTCTCTTAATATAACATTTACTACCAAACACCTTGAAATTGTTGATGGATGCAGACCTGCCAAACCACAATTCATATGGATTTTCGCCATTGTTTTCTCTTAGAAGAGCTTTGTTCCATATGTGCACTGCAGTCTGAACTACCTCCTTCCAAAAAGTATCTACCAAATTTTCCTCATGTAACATAGCCCTAGACATTTCTTTCAAAATATTGTTTCTTCTTTCTACCACTCCATTTTGTTGTGGAGTTCTAGATGTTGAATACTATCACTTAATTCCATGATCTTCACAATATTATTTGAACTCATTTGATGTAAATTCTCCTCCTTTGACTAATCCTACTTGCATTTAATTCTTTTCCCAATTTCCTTTTCTACCAGCTTTCTAAAAATCTTAAACTTCTCAAATGCTTGAGCCTTCTCCTTTAAAAATGTTACCCATGCTATTCTAGTGTAATAATCAATTAGCAACATAAAACATTTTTCACCTTGCAGTCCTCTTTTCCTCATGGGTCAACACATATCATTATAAACTATTTCCAAGATTTTTGTAGGAAACTTAAACCTTGTTTGCTTTCCCTGTTGGCATCCT
>VDFB02058242.1:549500422-549612756 GCA_007258455.2 Sequoia sempervirens
ACCATTATTTCTGGTAGATTCATGATGTTCTTCTGGTTCATTACCGACATCATCTTTATGTTGATCTTCAGTCTATTTGTTGGTTGTCTCCTATGTATCATTAAGAGGGGCAGGTTTCTCTAAAACATCATGTATTTCACCAACACTTTCCAAAATTGGATGATCCATTACCTCTATGATATTAGCATGCTCCTATGCTTGAGTTGTATGGGATGAAGAACTAGTTCTTGTCCCATAATTCTTTACCAAATTTTTTCTTGTGCCTAGAGTTTCTTGTCTTACATTTTTTATACTATCTTTCTCCTTAGTCATAAGCATATTGACTCTCTTTTTGACTCTAAAAAATGTAGAACATTCTTTTAAAAAATTAGCAACCTCTTCCTTAGATAAGGAGGATCCATAAGAATTCAAGACATCAGTTTTCATCTTATCATCAACATTTATAGCTTCTTTCCTTCTTTGTTCTAATTCTTTCCAAACATTTCCAATCACTTTGTTTCGGATAGTTTCCATACCCACATTGCAAATAACTATATATTGAATGAAAGCATTAATAATGGTTTCCTTATCTTCATTATTGACTTCATCAAACAACTTAGCACTCGGCAAAATATTTTCAAAGTCTATCATATTATTCACTAAGGCTTCTAGATTTAGAGATGGGCTATCACTTATCAGAGGAGAGCCAAGCATTTCCTCCTTAGGATATGATGTGCCTTGTTCATTATTCTTCTCATGCACATGAATTTTGAAAGTATTATCTTCTTCCTCTTACTCTCCATTTGTTGAGATATTGACTCTGGATTCTACTTCTTCATTGCTAGTGGAAGTACTCTTCATTTTATTCCTTTTCAACTGTTGTTCTTCTTGCAAGCCAAGATCTATTTCTTCTTGTACAAAATCACTTAGGTTTCTTTTCTTGTTTTCCTTTTTCTTTACTCTTCTTCTTCTGCGAGTAACAGATGGTGCAATAGGGGGTATGTTCTTTCTTTTAGAAGAATTTTTACTATATCTAATGGAGGTAGTTACACTGACTGATGCAAGAGTATTGTGCTCTTTCTTCTTTCCTTTCTCTATTGTAGTAGTACAAGAAGTAGGTGCAGTAGCAAAAGATATTCTTCATGATTTCTTAGGTCCAGAGGATTGTTCAGGTGATCTGGTCTTCCTCTCATCAAGAGCTTTCTTTAATAGATCAATATCATCCTTAGAGAATGAATACCCTTCGAAGAATGCCTCAACATTCTTTCTTGTCATTTTTGCTCTTTTGGATGTAGAAGTTTCTAAGTGCACTTCACTAGATCATAGATTCCATGTCAGGGTAGAGAGGGATCCCTTGAACTACTCAACAACATTTCAATGAACCTCTCAACAATTTTTTCATCAAGCTCATATCCTAGAGGTTTTATCCAAAGAGTTTTGGGTTCAATTGCTTCTAAGATGCATTCATCAGTGGTTGCAAGAAAAGTTATGTCCTTTGCATACTTCTTCACTAGGCTTTTGGGAACCCTATCTCTTTCATGCATATCATTCTAGAAAACTACAAAGAATGCATTCAAGGCATTATTAGATACTCTAAAATCTCCAAGACTATGCAAGTGTTCAAATATTTGATGTGCAACCGGCTTGTTACGCTCCCATATAATGTTTTTCCTTCCTAGTAACTCCCTTAAAAAGTAGAATAGTAGATAAAATACCAATGTACCAAACTTGAAAGTGTGTTTCTTTGACATAATTAGGCTTAAATTCTCCATAAGTTGCACTCAGAGAAACTCACATAGATCATAATCTCTCCCACTCACTACCATTTCATATGTAGTATGAATTGTTGTAGAAGACACAAGATTGGCTCAGTTGGTAAAGTATATTTGATGTCCAATCATAAAATCAACATATCTCACGGTTGGGTTTGTGATGGGTTTAGTAGTTAGAGCTCTCCCATCATATATGGCACCAGTTAACTTCATAAACACATCATTTTTCATAGCTTTCAATAGTGGTAAGGGTATAGTGGCACAAAGACCAGTAATGGCTTGGATTACTTCCTTGGCGATTAACTTGGCTATGCTTTTCCACACAAACTTATCATGTATCCTATTAAGTTCCATCCTAAAAAAATTAGAATCCATCTCATTTGAAAAGTTAGGGAACCAATTCCAAACATCTAGGGCTGATGCAAGAAGTTGGGTCCACAAAAAGCTCAAAAAGTGGAAGTGTTTTTGCTGTTTTTTTAAAATTTGTCACACTTGGACTAAAAATTTAAGGCACTTACACAATGAATCTTAAAAAAAATCAGTAATATGAAATTTTGAATTTTGAATCTAGTTTCCAAATATGTAAATTATTCAAATACCCAGATTATAGAAATTGAATTTTGATAGGGATCTATTAAAACCACTTTTTAAATGCCCCTATTTTTTTACCATACCATGCACGTATATAGACACCACTTTTTGACCCAAATAAAAGTATTTGCTAATTCCTTTTGGGGAAAGATAGCTAACAACATGAAGATTGATGAGGAAATTTTTGGTAGTTTTTTTTTAATATTTTTTTTATTAAATTTTTTATTGGCCTTAATTGCTGATTTTAAAAATCAATGTGTACAGAAAACATAATTGGACCTAAACTAAACATTTTTTGAAACTTTTTTTTTTGCTCATTATGTAGAGAATTGTCTAGAGATTGATGCCATATAAATTTTTTTACAAGAAACTTAACCAAAAATAAATTAAAAAACAAAAAAATCTTGATATTTCAAGTTTAAAGACTAGTTTGCATAGAAATTAATTAAAAAATAACAAACATAATCCAATCTTGATAAAAATTATGTTGAAAAAACAAGGACATACAACTGAGAGGGGGGGTGGTGAATCAGTTGTCATAGAATATTTAAACTTTTCAAACTTAACTTAATCTCAAATCTGATGAATGAACAATAAACCACAAACAATTAGCACATCAGAAACACGGAGAACACCAAGAGTTTTACATGGAAACCCTATTAGGGAAAAAACTATGGTGGATGTTAGTCCACAATATTATACCCTGTTAAAAGTATAAAGAAGAATAATGGGAATGCACATGCATTCAGGCACACTGCCTAGAGCTCACTACTCAAATACAAGAGGGCTCACTACCCAAAGAAGACACACTATCTTACAACAATTTGGATTGGATCTGCAGGGTATGAAATGAGAAAATAGCTTCTACAAAAGCCTAATTATAGTTATGGTTAAGCACATAAACACTCCTTCACACTTCGCTCAAACTTCTTCACACTTTGCTTTGCAATTGAATGATTTGATCACTATTCACACACTTGCTCTTCTCTGACACTTCTTCACTTTTAAAATTCACACAAACAACTGCTCTTATATATCCACAACATGGAATTACATCAACAACTTCGTCAACCAAAATAAAGTATAAAATATAAAACATATACATAATGTCGGCCCAAACTTACAAGTCAATTTTCAATGCGAATCAAACACCATTAGCCAATATTATGTTGTGGCCCAAAAAAACATCCTCGAGCATGCCAAACATTCAAATTTTAATCTCCAAGGATCCACAATACGTTACAACCACCATGTCGGCCAAGAACATAAAAGCCTGAACACACAAGAGAAAAATCACCGACCACGAGCACACTGATCAACGCGGACGTGCAACAAAGATAGAGAATGATCTAAAAGTATCCACAAACATCACAAATCATCAAAGAAGCATCCACAACAATTGACATTACTATAATTGGATCAAATTCAATCGGGAACACTAACTGAAGCCATAGAAAAATTGTCAAAACACAACTATTCACAACATGATTAAATCTTCACACGGACCTCTGAAACTTTTGGTGGATAAACTAGATACACAGCAATAAACCATTTTGTCCAAAACAACATATCTTCAATGTACAAAGCAAGAAACCTTCATGACATTCACTATTCCACTGTCAAACTACAACTCTTTCTTTAACAATTTTCTCAATATCCTCGACATATACAACCTTCAACACATCAATGCTAATAGTGTTGACATCAATGACAACCACAACACCCAACAATCTCCCCCTTTGGCATTGATGGCAACACATGATGTGAAAAACACCATCAACGCAACTCTTAATCAACACTTACTCCCCCTTAGATTCTGACTCATAATCTTCTTCTCCACAAGGCTCTTCTCTCAAGATAATCACCAGTTTTTCACATGACTCTTCTCCCCCTTTGACATCAATGGAAAATATAAGCATTATTTTTCCACATACAAGCTCTAAACCACATATCTGCACATCTGACTACTCCCCCTAATTAGCAACCATGAAAACATCAATCCAAATCAGAATACATCTATGAAGCACATGGATTGATGCAAGTAAATGCATCTCTAGTTCTTATCAGGAGGGGTAATCACCCCTAGCATCCCTTTGAGATACTCAAAAGTATCCTTCGGCAATTACTTTGGTGAAAATTTCAGCAATCTGTTCTTTGGTAGGCACATACTCCATTCTGACTTCTTTCTCACTCACTTTTTCTCTTATGAAGTGAAACTTGATTAATATATGCTTGGTCTTAGAGTGTACCACTGGATTCTTCAATATGTTTATTGCACTTGAGTTGTCACAGTATATGGCAATAGGCTCATCATATACTACTATGATATCTTTCAACATTTGTTTCATCCTTAGTAGTTGACTACAATTATTTGCAGTAGCATTACACTCTACCTCAACAGTAGATAGGGAAATGGAATTATGCTTTTTACTCAACCAAGACACTAGCTTCTTCCTTAGGAAGAAAGCACCACCACTAGTGTTTTTCTTGTCATCTACATCTCCTACCCAATCCACATTAGTATAGGAACTCAAGGTAAGATCATCATCTTTAGGATACCAAAGCCCAAAATCAACTGTTCCTTTTAGATACCCAAAAATTCTCTTTACAACAGTCACATGAGATTCTTTCGGATCAGCTTGATATCTAGCAACCATACACACAACATTCATGATTTCTAGTCTAGTTTGAGTTAAATAGAGCAACCCACCAATCATTGACCTGTATCTTGTTTTATTTTCCTTAGGAGAATCATCATTCTGTGTTAACTTGCATCTAGTTACCATGGGTGTACCAACAGGCTTTAAGTCATCCATGCCAAACTTCTTTAGCAACTCTCTCACATATTTGGACTGAGATATGAAAATCCCATTATCTAATTGAGTGACTTGCAATCCCATAAAGAACTCCATCTCTCCAATCATACTCATTTCAAATTCACTTTTTATTTCATTGGAAAACTTCATACATTGATCATCATGTCCTCCAAAAATAATGTCATCAACAAAGACTTCAATAATCAACTCTTTATCATGATCCAACTTAAAATGCAAGTTGTTGTCAGCAATACCTTTATTGAATCCAAGCTTTAGTAAGTATTTATCCAGTCTAGCATACCAAGCTTTGGGGGCTTGCTTGAGTCCATACAAAGCTTTCTTCAATCGACAAACTATGTCTTCCTTATCAGTCAGTTGAAATCCATCTAGCTGTTCAACATATACCTCTTCTTCTAACTCACCATTCAGAAAGTCTGACTTCACATCAATTTGATATACTTTATAGTTCTTATATGCAGCATAAGCAAGAAATAATCTTACAACTTCAATTCTGGCAACAGGGACAAAGGTTTCTTCAAAATCAATACCTTCCATTTGTGAATACCCTTTACATACCAGTCTTTATTTAGTCTAGACCACTTCACCTTGTTATTTCAACTTATTCTGAAAGACCGATTTAGTACCAATCACATTTTTATCTTTAGGTCTAGGAACAATAATCTATGTATCATTCTTTTCAATTTACATTAGTTCTTCCTTCATAGCATCCATCTAGTGTTCACCATTACAAGCTTCATTGACATTGTTAGGTTCAGTCTTGGAAATCAGACAATACTCTTTTGCAATCCTTCTTCTAGTCTGCACACCTTTATTCTTATCTCCTATAATTTGATCTTGAAAATGATTTAGCTTTACATACCTCAAAATTTTAGGATTCTCTCATACTTCTAGTTCTTTTGTTCTTTCTTCTGCACTTCCACTTTTCTCTCCTTCTTGACTTTCTTGATTTACTGGAACAATTTGAACTTCATTTTGTGTTTGAGAATTCTTCCCTTTGTATGTACTATCTTTCTGGTCATTTGAATCATATCCACAGTATCTGAATGATCTACAAGAGTCCTCATCAACTCTTACATTTTCACTTTCAACCATTTTTCTCAATCTTTTATTATAGCACTTGTAAGCCTTGCTTTTAGTAGAGTAACCTAGAAAGATTCCTTCATCGCTTCTTGCATAAAACTTCCCTATGTCCTCATCTCTCTTAATATAACACTTTCTTCCAAAGATCTTGAAATATTTAACAATAGGATTATAACCAAACCATAGCTCAAAAGGAGTCTTACCAGAAATACCATTGACATTTACCTAGTTTAGAGTGTACACAATAGTGTTTACAACTTCTCTCCAATAGATGTGAGGCACACTTCCTTCTATCATCATTGTTCTAGCAACATCTAGAATTGTTATGTTCTTTCTTTCTACAGCTCCATTCTGTTGAGGGGTTCGGGGAGTAGATAACTCTCTTTTGATTCCATGCTCTTCACAGAAAGAATTGAATTCCTAGGAGGTTAACTAACCACCTCTATCTAACCTTAGGCATTTTATCTTCAAACATGCCTCATTCTCTGTCATAGCTTTGAAACTTTTGAAATTCTCTAGTGCTTCACATTTTTCTCTTAAGAAAGCAAACCATATCATCATAGAGTAATCATCAATAAGCAACATAAAGTACCTTTCTCCTTGTAGACTTTTGATTCTGGAGGGACCGCACAGATCACTATGCACCAGCTCCAGTGCTCCTTTTGAATGATGTTGTTTACTTTGAAAAGAAATTATAGTATGTTTTCCCATCTGACATTCCTTGTGTATTGTATTAGTAGGCTTCACTAGCTTACGTATTTCTCTTACTGCTTGAGTGGAGCTTATCTTGATAATATTATCAAAATTCACATGACACAACCTCCTATGCCATAACCATGTTTCATCTACTTGATCAATTAAACAACATTCATTAGCAGTACTCAGGTGAAAAATATTACCTCTTGTCTTTGTACCTGAAGTAATTACATTTCCAAAACTTCCAAGTATCCTACATCTTCCATCTTTGAACTAAAGATCGTAACCCTTGTCCACCATCTGTCCAATGCTCAACAGGTTATGCTTCAAGACATCAACATAAAGGTCATCATCAGTATTATGTTTACCACCAAGACAAATAGATCCTCTTCCATGAATCACACCAACATTATTATCTCCAAATCTTACAACCCCACCATCATATTTCTCTAGACTTACAAATTTTCTTTTGTCACCGGTCATATGATGTGAGCATCTGTTTTCAATAACCCACTCATCCTTTTCTTCAATTCGGGCTGCAAGATATTTCTCAACTTTATTAGATTTAATAGCCACCAAACCATTTTCCTTGATAGCAATGAAAACCCATTCATCTTCATTTCCATTTTCTTTATCAGATTCTTCATCATTCACACCTTCAGCAAAATAACATTTCTTTTGAAATCTAGGTTTGTTAGGCTTAGACCTAGGAACTCTTTTAGGACACCTTGAAGCAAAATGACCTAGTTTACTGCAAGAGAAACATTTAATAGGAAATGTGCCTTTATACTTATCTTGTCCTCTACCTTCTTTCTTCACAATCAATGCTTCCAACTCTTCTACCTCTCTTTCTTCATCTTCAAGTTGTTTCATCTCTTCCTCATACTTGAATTTCTTTCTAGAACTTTCTCCTGGATCATATATTTGCTTGTTTCTTCCGGATACAGAGGCCTTAAATGTAGATTTAGTCTTGGGGATAGAATCACCATGAAATTCACTCAACTCAAAGGCAACAAGTTTACCAATTAGCATATCTCTTGTCACATTTGTTACTGTTCTGAGCTCTTCAATAGCATGAGCCTTTTATTTGTAAGATGAAGGCAATGGTTTGAGCACTTTAGCTACAATTTCTTGTTCATATAGGGTACCACCAAAACATCTAATACCCATCACAAGTTCATTTACTCTTTGCATAAAAGAGGAAATATTTTCATCTCAACCCATCTTCAAGGTTTCATACTTTCCTTTCAAACTCTATAGCTTAGCAACCTTCACAAGTGCATCTCCTTCATACAAAGTCTCTAGCTTCTTCCATATCTTATGAGTTGTCTTCAGATCCATCATATTTGTCATTTTTGAATCTGTTAGAGCACTCAGCAAAGCTTCAATAGCCCTAATGTTAATCTTAGCCTCTTTAATCTCACTAGGAGTGGAAGGACCATTCTGAGGAATATTATATTTGTTCTTTGTAATCTTCCAGAAGGGTTCACCAATACACCTCAAATGACACTCCATTTTGGCTTTCCACAAATATTAGTTTGTTCCATCGAATCTAGGACTGTCTTGTATGGTGTCATCTCAAACACCTCAAGATTTTAAACTTCTTCAAAGGAACCATCTCTGATACCAATTGTTGGAAAAAAAAGGATAGACAACTGAGAGGGGGGGTGAATTAGTTGTCACAAAATATTTAAACTTTTCAAACTTAACTTAACTTAATCTCAGATATGATGAATGAACAATAAACCACAAACAATCAACACATCAGAAACACAAAGAACACCAAGATTTTTATGTGGAAACCCTACTATGGGAAAAACCATAGTGGATATTAGTCCACAATATTATGCCTTGTTAAAAGTATAAAGAAGAATAATGGGAATGCACATGCATTCAGGCACACTGCCTAGAGCTCACTACTCAAATACAAGAGGGCTCACTACCCAAAGAAGACACATTATCTTACAACAATTTGGATTGGATCCATAGGGTATGAACTAAGAAAATGGCTTCTACAAAAGCCTAGTTATAGTTCTAGTTAAGCACAGAAACACTCCTTCACACTTCACTCAAACTTCTTCACACTTTGCTCTGCAATCGAATGATTTGATCACTACTCGCACATTTTCTCTTCTTTGACACTTCTTCACTTTTAAACTTCACACAAGCAACTACTCTTATATATCCACAACATGGAATTACATCAACAACTTCGTCAACCAAAATAAAGTATAAAATATAAAACATATACACAATGTCGGCCCAAATTTACAAGTAATTTTTCAATGTGAATCAAAAACCGTTGGCTAATATTATGTTTTGTCCCAAAACAACATCCTTGAGCATGACAAACATTCAAATTTTAATCTACAAGGATCCACAATACATTACAACCGCCATGTCAGCCAAGAACATAAGAACCCGAACACACAAGAGAAAAATAACTAAAATTACAAGGATCCACAATGCATTACAAGCATCATGAATCATCAAAGAAGCATCCAAAATAATTGAAATTACTAGAATCACATCAACTTCAATCAGGAACACTAATTGAAGCCAAAAAAAACTATCAAAACACAACTGTTCATAACATGATTAAATCTTCACACGGACCTCTGAAACTTCAATAAACCCTTTAGTATACAACAATTGATCTTCAATGTACATAGCAAGACACCTTCATGAAGGACACCTTCATGACCTTCACTGTTCCACTGTCAACATGCAACTCTTTCTCTGACAATTTTCTCAATATCCTCAACATATGCAACCTTTAATACATCAATGCTAATAGTATTGACATCAATGACAACCACATATCACTAACACAACCACAACATCCAAAAAATTATATATTTGGAAACTAGACATTGTGTTCTCTAATGGGTTTTAATTTTAGAGATTGATTCAGAAAAGAAGTCCATTAGCCATATTGCCAAAGTTGGACATTCTTCTTGAATCTGCCTTAGTTTTTTAGTTACAGGTCAAATGTTAAAGCTCAGATTTCCAAGCCTTTCCTGAGCCCAAAATCAAGGCTACATGTGGGTTGAAAATTGAAATTTTTAATAACACGTACATGTTATTGAAATGTGTATGTGTTATTTAAATGAAACACGTATGTGTTACATAACGCATACACGCTATCTATTTACCCATTGGGTAAATGTAACATGTATGCATTATATAACATGTACGTGTTCCTAAAATAGAATGTGTGCATGTTTTATAACATGTACATGTTTCTTATACAATATTATTTTCTCGATTTGGAAAATACTGATAAAGCATGTTTTTTCTGCAACATTCATTTTTTGCAGTACAGTCCGAAAGCACCATTTTCTATGTTTTTTATTGAAAATTTGTCTTGTGTAGGGAATATCCTATTCAAATTATTGGAAGAGATAAGTACAGGTTGAATTTTCTAAAGTGGAATCAAGTACAAGAACATTTAACAAGAAGATTTAGAAAAAGAGAACTTTTGGATGTATTCATGATGTTTTTGTACTTCAAAGTTTATAGAAAAAAGGATCTTCATACTACATAGTTTTATTTGAATATTTGAAGGAGATAGAAATTTGAAAATAGATTACTTGAATCATTTATTTTGTTATCAAAGAGATTTTGGTAACCATGGGATCAAAGAAAAGACAAAGAAAAAAATGTAGAAAGTTAATGACACTCGAATAAATTCAAGCAAATAAAGAAATGGAGGAAAAAAGACAAAGGGATAGAAGAGAAAGGATTCATCAAATGAAAAATTTGGAAGAATCTAGTTCCATGAATGTTGAAGAGGAAACCATGAATGATGAAATAAATGTAGATGATGCAAATGAGTAGATGGTGAATATGGAAGAAAATGCAATTATGGAGACAAACCCAACTATGCCTTCAACTTCAACTTTGAATGATATGGAAATAACACCTATGCAAACAACTTCAGGTATGTCTTCAATCCAGCTCCCAATGATATGGAAAATTCACCTATTCAAACAATCCATCCAAGTATGTCTTCAAACCCAAGTCTTGATAATATTTGTCTTAGTTATTTAGATGAAGTTGGATACACCATTGATGGGATCAATAATTCTAGGGTTGAAACAATGAAAAAACAAAATAATGATGAAATATCTTATAAGAATACAAATGAGAATGAAATCCCTCATATTGATGAAAATGAGAATGAAGTCCCTTTTACATGTGAAAATGAAAATGAAACCCCTTGTGTGAATGAAAATGAAACCCCTTGTATGGATGAAGATGAAAATGTTTTTTTTACAATTGAAAAAGATGTGCTAGATAACCTTTGTGGTAAAGTTTCTTGAAGACAAATTAGAACTTATGGAAATAGAATATATAAAATGTTTTTTATAGAAAGAAACTAGGATTCCAATGTCAACTCATGGTGCAATTGATGAGAATGTCGAAAATGAGAAATGTGATGAAAAAATTAGGTATTTTTGTAAAACCAAAAAAGAAAGATGATTTAGTAGAATAAGTCATATCTAGTGTTGCTAATGCTATTAATTTTATAGGTAATAAAAGTCGATCTAAAGATAAGAATGTAGCTTGACGTGCAATAACAACTGCTCTAGTTAATAAAGCAACTTCAAATAAAAGAATGTTAAGTAAGATTGTTAAATATATAAAAGTAAATCCTAAAACTTTGATAAGAGCTGCTAAAATAAGAGAAAGTACTAAAAAGGATCCAATTAATCAATGTTGGAGTTTTAGTGGTAGACTCATAGGATCATACATGAAATTAACTAATGAAATTAAATCTTTAATCAAAAAATTTTGGCATGACAATACAAGACTATCACCTAACATTAGAGATGTCTTAAAATTAAGGGTGGGTTCCAAAATTCATGAACCTCATCCAAAGCATCTCTTAGATATGACTCAAACTGAATTATATAAATAAAAAATAGATGCTTCAATCTTACCATTGAATATTACCATAAGTCAAAGATCATTCAAAAAGTATAAACCTTGGTATGTTATAATTAATAAGCAATGAATCTATTGTTGGTGTAAGACTCGTGTACAAATTTTTTATTATTATGATTTTTTTCGATATATATGATGCACTTTGCATGTTAACCAAATTATGCAGGACATTTGTGGTATTAATATGCCACCTAAAAGAATCAAATATTTTATAGCAAGTTTGTTTTGTCAACCCTCTAATGGAAAATTATTTTATTTAAAAGCATGTATTTCTAGAGAATGCAATAGATGTGGTAAATTTTCATTATTAGGAGAATGTATGCATGAAAGTAGTTTAGATGAATTTTGAAAACAATTAGTGGATGTAAAAAAAATAAAAAATGTTGAGTATTCTTTAAAAGATGGAAAAACTGGAAAAATTTGTGAGGTAATTGTGGAAAATTTTAGTGTACATGTACTTATTAAAGAATTTAAAGATAATTTTGTACCTAAATATGTTAAACACTCTCAATATGCTCATTGGCTTGATAATCAATTTTTTCTTATGGAAAAACACATTCCCAATTGGAACTATATTATCAGTTGTTGATTTTGCTAAAAATTGTACTCTTGCTCCACAAAAATAAATTCAATCATAGTATTATAATTCAATGCAAGTAGCTATATTTTTTCATACTATTTATAGACATGCGGATGATAGTAGAGAAGATAATAGAAATTTTTTGAGAGAGTACCATTTTTATGTAAGTGATAATCGATTACATTCATCTGAGTTTGTTCAATATTGTTTTGATATATTTTATAAAAATTTAAAAGAGAGAGGAATTCAAATGAGAGAAAATCTCATATGGTCAGATACTTAAATGGGTCAATTAAAAAATGCTAGAATGTTTCATTGGTTTTGTAGAGTTCATAAGGAAAATAATATCTAGCACATGTGGAGTTTTTTTGAAGTTGGTCATGGTAAGGGAGAACACGATGGAGAAAGTGCATGTGTGAAAAGAGCTCTTGCTAGAGAGAAACTAAAATTTGAGGATGTTGGAAAATTTAGAGATGCATGTGCAATTGTAGATTGGTGCAATACCAAATTATCTACAATAACAAGTGAGATCTCAATAGTTCGATGCTCCTTTTGGTTAGTTGAAGAAAATGATATTTTTTCTTGACAAGATTGTGAAACAATTAATGGATCTGCAAAATGGTTAGTTTAAGAGTTCAAATGCAAGCACATGGAAAATATGGGCAAGGAAGCTAGCATGATTTTGTCAATTTTGTATTGTAGGTGATTGGGAGGCATGTGAAAATACGGAATGGGGCAAACAATGGAAACAAAGAGCCTTAACACCTACATCAATACATGTTTGAAACATGGAATGACAATTGAAGATAATCAAGTGTTCGCATCAGATGATTATGATCATGTTTCGGATCTTGTACAAGAAGGTACATTATTTATTGACTTGAATTTTATATGTATGCATGTTTATATGTGAATTAAATATAAGTCACTCTATATTGAATTTTTTATTTATTTTTGTAGGACATGTGTATGTTGTTGTTGCACCTGAGGGGAATGAAGAGGAGACGAAGTATTGGTTGGCTAGATGTGTTGAGATAAAACATAAGTTGGTACATCCTAGACTGGATGATGACAACTTTGAGTATCCAACTGGTTCAGTGGTTGTTGTTGGCACCTAGATTCAAAATTATTTTATAAGAAAGAATGTCTTGCCTACATTTAAAGATTATGAAAGACACAAGAAGATTATACATTATTCACACTTGATTTTGGAAACCAATATAAAACTAGTTAGATATCAAGGGAGGCTTGCTAATAAATTTTTATGGACAATTTCAATGGATGATCATGAGACAATCATAGATGCATTAAAAAAAGAGAGGATGCAAATGGTACAACAAAGTAAATAAATATTGGTAAGTATATAGTTCTATATATATTTAATTGATAGTCGATATGTAGTTAAAAATTTATCACATATACATGTTTATATATATATATATATATATTTGTCTCTAGTCATTTCCTAATTAAAGTTTTATATCACTTTTGTTTCAAGTCTCCCAAAACTAGATGCTTTACAAAAAAGAGAGGAGATGCATATATATTACAATGGAATTTGAATCTAGAGATAGGTGACTATATATAGTTCTAGATACATTTAATTGATAGTATAAATATAAAACTAAACTTAATTCATTGTCATTTTATAGAAAGTTTATAATTGATTTCATATCCCCTTAAGTCATTCTCTTAGGATTCCTTAAGCCATCCTCTTGCATCCCCTTAAGTTTCTCTATTAATTCCCCTTAAGCCATCCTATTAGTACCCCTTAATCCATATCCTCGTATATCTACCCTTAATCCATCCTCTTGCATCCCCTTAAGTCACCCTCTCAACACCCCTTAATCCATCCTCTTGCATCCCATTAAGTCTCTCTATTAATTCCCCTTAAGTCATCCTATTAAGACCCCTTAATCCATATCCTCATATATCTACCCTTAATCCATCCTCTTGCATCCCCTTAAGTCACTCTCTCAACACCCCTTAAGCAATCCTCTTAGGACCCCTTAATCCATATCCTCATATATCTACCCTTAATCCATCTACTTGCATCCCCTTAAGTCACTCTCTCAACACCCCTTAAGTCATCCTCTCAAGACCCCTTAATCCATATCCTCATATATCTACCCTTAATCCATCCACTTGCATCCCTTTAAGTCACTCTCTAAACACCCCTTAAGCCATCCTCTTAGGACCCCTTAATCCATATCCTTGCATATCTACCCTTAATCCATCCACTTGCATCCCCTTAAGTCACTCTCTCAACACCCCTTAAGCCATCCTCTTAGGACCCATTAAGCCATATCCTTGTATATCTATATCTACCCTTAATCCATCCTCGTGCATCCCCTTATGTCTCTCTAGGGTTCATGAGATGCTTAGAATAACAAATCTATATGGGCTAATAGTTTAGGGTTCATCTCCTAGGCTTTAGGTCATATGGTATAGGGTTTAGGGTTTCTAGGGTTCATTAGATGCTTAGAATAACAAATATATATGGGTTAATGGTTTAGGGTTCATCTCCTAGGCTTTAGGTCATATGGTTTAGGGTTTAGGGTTTCTAGGATTAATGAAATGCTTAGAATAACAAATCTATATGGGTTTTAAGGGTTTAGGGTTCATCTCCTAGGATTTGGGTCCTATGGTTTAGGGTTTAGGGTTTAGAATTTCTAGGGTTCATGAGATGCTTAGAATAAAAAATCTATATGGGTTAATGGTTTAAGGTTCATCTCCTAGGATTTAGGTCATATGGTCTAGGGTTTAGGGTTTCTAGGGATCATGAGATGCTTAGAATAAAAAATCTATATGGGTTTTAAGGGTTTAGGGTTCATCTCCTAGGATTTAGGTCATATGGTTTAGGGTTTAGGGTTTTAAGTCATTCTCTCAAATCCCCTTAATCCGCCCTCTTGCATCCCTTTAAGTAATTATATCAACTTCCCTTAATCCACCCTCTTACATCCCTTTAATTCATTCTATCAACTCCCCTTAATCCACCCTCTTACATCCCTTTAAGTCATTCTATCAACTCACCTTAATCCACCCTCTTGCATCCCCTTAAGCCATCCTCTTAAAGGACCCTTAAAGCATATCCTCTTACATCCCCTTAATCCACCCTCTTGCATGCCTTAAGTCACTCTCATAATTCCCCTTAAACCATCCCCTTAGGATCCGTTAAGCCATATCCTAGGGTTCATGACATCCATCCCCTTAGTCCACTCTCTTACATCCCTTTAAGTCATTCTATCAACTCCACTTAATCCACCCTCTTACATCCCTTTAAGTCATTCTATCAAATCCCCTTAATCCACCCTCTTACATCCCTTTAATTCATTCTATCAACTCCAATTAATCCACCCTTTTACATCCCTTTAAGTCATTTTATCAACTCCCCTTAATCCACCCTCTTACAACCCCTTAAGCCATCCTCTTAGGACCCGTTAAGCCATATCCTAAGGTTAATTACATGCATCCCCTTAATCCACCCTCTTGCAACCCATTAAGTCATCCTCTTATAGGATCCTTAAGTCATATCCTCTTACATCCCCTTAATTCACAATCTTGAATCCCTTATGTCACTCTCATAATTCCCCTTAAGCCATCCTCTTAGGACCCATTAAGCCATATCCTAGGGTTCATGACATCCATTGCCTTAATACACCCTCTTACATCCCTTTAAGTCATTCTATCAACTCCCCTTAATCCACCCTCTTACATCCCTTTAAGTCATTCTATTAACTCCCCTTAATCCACCCTCTTGCATCCCCTTAAGCCATCATCTTAACTCCCCTTAAGGAATTCTCTTAGGTCCCCTTAATCCATCCTATGGAAAACATCACTGGAATTTGTAAGGAATTTATAATATCCAATTTTCTAACGTTTACTACATATTGTTCTTTTCTCGCATGAATTATTTAGTTAAATGACTCATAAAAACTATAGTTACTTTACTTACATTAATTACTTTTCCAAGTTCTCATCAAGTTGATCTACCATGTGATTGTCACTACAATTTTTTTATCAAGAGACTATGTATAAGCCTTAATTGTATCTACATGCACATATATGTTTCACCAAGTTATATAGTTGTATTAAACATCAATATACATTATATATGTTTGTTTGATGCATGAACTTCAATGAATTTATTAGTCACTTTTTAAATATATACACACAAATATATTTATAAATATACTGTATTTTTGTTTATTCTGGAAATTACAAAAAAAATTGTTCAAGAAAGATTTACACAGGAAAATTTCTTCTTGTACAGGGGTCTGCCCTATTTTTTTTTCTGTTATTGAAAGGATTATAAAAATATATATATATATAAAAATGCATTATTAGAATTGTATGGGGAGGGGGCAACTATGGATGTGCACCCAAGCCCCAGTGGAGGGCTGGTAGAGCTGCAACCCTAAGTTTGTGGTTTTAATTGTGTTAAAATTTAAAAAATTTATTTTATTTTTATATTATAAATATATATTATTTATATATATATAATGTATATATATTTAGGTATATATATTATACATATAATGTGTATATATATAATGAATATATATGTATTATGTATTTTTTAAATAATTTATTTAGTTGAGTTAAAATGGAATTATTCAAATGATAATTATATATTTAAATATATATATATAAAATTGTATATACATCAAGTATATACTTTTATATATATATTTAATATATATGAGTATTCAAATATGGATAAATTTAAGTTGATTATTTATTATTGAAGTTGAAATAAAGATTGATTTATTTTAATCAAATGTTTTTATCTAGCAAGTTGATTCGATTATTTTGTATGAATGAGAAAACGAAATTAAATGATTAGTGTTAATTTCTTAATATTGCCAAATATGATTTTATTTACTTTTGAGTATTTGCAAACGAGGTGTTATTGGGTGAATTGGATTTAGAAAATCCTAACAATAGTTTAGTTATAATTATGTTTTGAGTTGGAAGGTGTATGTAAGTTTTTGATTTTAAAATTAGTGCTATTGTATTTTGGAAATTAAGGTTAGTGCAATGATTAAATATATGTTAAGGGTTAGGGTTGTAAAGGATTTGTTAAATGTCAGGATTATGTACGTGGTTAAGTTATATGGATTATAATTAGAGAAAAATTTATGATATTAAATATGTGTAAAGAAAAGGGTTATTTTATTACGATGTTGTTATAATGGGTAGAATGTTATTTAAAAGTTCTTGTATTCCATTGCCTTAAATGGTGAATGGGGAATGTTTGTTTTCCAGATTGCAAGGAATTAGATAAGGTTCACAAAAAATTATATTGTTTAGAACTTATATGAATAGTTAAAAGATTAAGTATATGAGGTATATATGGACTTTGGTTCCTATTTTATGACAAAAAATCGTTATGTTGAAAGACATCTTTAGTTATTTAAAGAATGTGCATTTTTATGATAGTTGATTTAAGCGAGTTCTTGTTGGTATTGTATGGGCAATATTGTTATGATTATAAATTTATGAGTGTACTTTGGTAGTACTGAGTTTTGCTTCCAGAGGCTAGGGAACTCTTTGTTTGAGTTGTTTGTTCTATTTGGAGTTGTTTGATTAGGTAAGTCTTCGAAGGGTTCAGATTGCCTTGGATAGGGCATTTGGTTGTATCTTAGTAGTTTTACCCGGTTTTTTTTTCATGAAACGGGGATGGTTTGTGTGCCTCCTTTATTAGGAGTGGTTTATGTGGTTTGTGCCTCCTTTGGAAGGAGTGAAGTATGTCTTTGTTTACTCCAGGTGTTTGGAAGGTTTTGACCTTAGTTTGCCTCCAATGTTTGGAGAGTTTTGACTTTTGTTGCCTCCTGTGTTGGAGTGGATTTTCATTTCATATTCCTCCTAGAGTTGGAGTGGTTTTATCTTGTTGGTTTGCACTTGGGATTCCCTTGGTGACTAGTTTGTTTGGTATGTTGTCAAGTAGAAGAGTGGCTTCTGATAGGGGCCAGAGCCCAAAGAGGTAAACTGGGAAACCTTTAGAAGTGGTTTAATCAAGTGATAACTAAAACAATATACTTAGAAGTTAGGTAGTTTTTCACATTAATTAAGATAATTGAGCCTTGCTCATGGACGCAAGGGCTTGTATAGACTTGGGATGAGACGGGAAGGCCTGGAATGGCAAGGTCATCTATCTTGTCCTTACGAGAGGTATTTGATTCCGCATGAGTGAGTATGGGTGTCAGGATTCGGTTGAGGCCACCAGGATAACCCATAGTGGGGGCCAAAGCCTATGAAGATTCCCAGAGGATATCCCATGTTCGGCTATGTGATGACACTCTTTCTATGACAATAGTTGGTATTTGGTTTTATGTGTATGGTCTTCTTATCATACTTGATCTGTTTTATTTCTGGAAGCAATGTGACTTATGTCAATGATGTTGGAGTTGTACTTGTGTTATCCTTATGGATGTTTGGTTCATGTGTTTGGTTGTGTTAGTGTGAGTTAGCCTGTGTCTAGGAGTGGATGGTCTTGTATAGGAATTCCTTGTTACTATCCCCTAGCACGGGGGGTGAGCCTTTGGGTATCACATGGTTGGGTGGAACGTGCACCTTAATTTCATTGGGTCATCTTCTTGTTCATGTGGATGAGGTTTCCAGTTGGAGAGCTCATGGGATCCAGTGCTTCATGCTTTATTCTTTCCTGTTATTATTGTAATTTTATTACCCCTCTTTGTATCGAGGTGGAAGATGTAATTTGTAACCTTGTATATTGGAATCATCTCATTTGGGGAATGAGGGTTGTAATCATATTGTAAAGATTATTAATGGGACCATGTCATATTTCTTATGCCTTTGTTGTAATTTTATCATGTATGGGATGTATGAGTATTTAATTTGTTAAGTAATTAAATGTTATATTTTTAATTCATGTTGATTGATTGGGTTTTAAGTAATCTTAGTTTCATAACCTTAGAGGTTGTTGGCAATGGATAGTGATCTTGCATGTTATTTGTACTTAAAAAAATGTAAAAAATAGTACGTTTGAGTAGTAAATTGCAAATTCCTTTAGGGTTGTGTGGCAAGGCATTACACATGGTATCAGAGCCTAGGTTTAAACAGTGGGCACTCTGGGATAATGTGGAGCCCATTAAGCTATTAGTTGTGTAGGTTATACTCTAGGCACTATGAGCCATGGCGTTGACCTGGGTGCTTTGTTTGTTAGTTTATGATTTCCTTTTCGATTGACCTCACTTGTCTACCCAAAATTTGTTACATGGTGTAGGTCCAATGGTGCAGGAAGCTAGTGGAAAGGATAGGATCCTCGGTGTAGTGTACAATGCACCGATATCCTTCCTACTTGAAGAATGCATTATGGACAATTGTGTAGTGTGTGAGTTTGGTGTGTTGTGTGTGGTGGAAGACAACCAGTTTTTTTGTTATTTCCGCCCTTGCATGTCTTGTTGATGAATGATTTTGTGGGGGTTAGTTAGGCCCGCGAGCCTACCAAAAAGTGTGTTTTGATTGGTTTCCTTCTTGATGTATGGCTCTTTCGTTGTGTGAAGGGATGTGACCCTTGAGTGGTCCTTGAGTGTGCTTGTAGTGTGTTTGTTGGGTGTGTTCCAAGTGCTTGTTGGGGTGAGATAGTCATAGGACCTCTTGCCTTGAGTGCCTTAGTATGGAATTTTAGAGGGTTGAGTTTTCCAACCTTGTCTTGTGTTGTGGAGGAATGATACCTCCTAGGTCTTGCCTTACCCTTCAAGATTGGAGTGATTCCTTTGGTTGAGAGTCTTCCGAGGTTGAGATTGATTACTTCCCTCTATCCTATGTTGCAGGTGAGCATGTTGGACCTTAGTTTGTTGGTGGGTTGTAGGTGACATGTGTTGCCTAAAATTACCCTTGCTTGGTTTATTTTCTCATGTTCTTGGAAGGTCTGTTTGACCTTGAGGGTGCCAAGAAGTGCCTTTTGTGTGTATTATCTTCTAGAGTCTTGTTGTCTTTCATCACCATGCAAGTATCTGATGCATTTCTTCTTGTGCTTTACCTCATTGTGCAAGTGATGGCCCGATTGATCCTATGTGGTTTTGGAGTTGCTTTTGCATGTTATATTGTATGGAAATTATGAATATGGTAATAGAAAATGAATGATCAAAAGGTTAGTTCATAAAGATTTGTGCATGCTCTCATATGGTTGATGCATTTGTGTGAAAGTGATTGTGTGATGATGAAACCATGATTGCATTCATGTTTATGTTAAAACTGTAAATATCTCTTGTCTTCTCTCTCTTCCCATTGGTATAACAAAGATGCCTGTCCTTGAGTGTGTGGTGTATTAAAACCCGTGGTATGTTGTATCTTATGAGAAAATGTTTATGTATTCATGAAGGTTTGTTTTATTAGATCAAACCTTGGGTAAAGGACCTAAGTCCCCAATTTGCATTCATAATCATGGGAAAATGTATAATATGAATTGAAAATTGTTTTGCAGTAAGTAAAAGTTTAGAGAAAAGGGACTAGTGAAACCATTGCATGTTAATGATAATTGCATGATAGGTGCATCTTGTTGGTGAGGCCTGTAGCCCCCAAATTTTTTTTGTTAAGTCTTAAGAAATCAGGTAGATGTTAAATTATTTTACCTGGATTCAAAACACAAAATGTTAAATGAATGCTGAAGTGATAATGTTGCATACCTTGTCTTGAGTAAACATCGTAATGATATCGCACTATGTGTGGCCTTGTGAGGATTCCCGGTGATGTGTATTATGTATGTTAATCCTTGGATATGTGTTTTGGATGTGGTTGGTGGTTGCTTCACCATGTTAATTTGTATAGATTGACAGTGTAATTGGTTGTGTTGATTATAGCACGGGTTGCTATTTTTTTTTTATGTTGAGATATGGAGTGGTTCAGTTTTGGAACCATTATTTTGTGTGATTTTATGGAGTTTGTACTAGGGGTGCTTGCAGGCTTCTAGGAGTAAGCCTGACCCTAGGGGGGAGGATGTAATACCCCTCCATTTTGTGTTCTGACTGGACAGTGTGTCCTTGTTTGTTTTGATGTGCTTTTTGGTTATTGAGAAGTATCATGTGTGTGCGATTCGATCGATAATTATAGAGCGATAGTTTATTGGTGTGATGTGATGTATCTTGTCTGATGCTTTATTTGACATGTTTTAAATTAGTGTAAGGATGATTACTTATTGTAACATATTATTATGTGAGATATTTGTTTATGATGGAACTGTCAGTCTATGATGAGTGTATTGGTGAAGGGGACGAGATCGCATCACTCGCTTGCGAGTGCCCTACGATTTTGCGATTTCCCCTTCACGGTGTGTTTATTATGTTATATATATGCATGTTCGATATGCTCTTTGTTCATAGGTTGACAAGTACAGGACATCGACTCCAACTGATTTCACAGGTTTGAGCATGTCCATTGACCAACGATAATCGATTGAGAGATAGTAGCTAGGTTTTCCATGCCAAGTCATCACCCTAGTCATAGTGTGTCGTCGGGTTGTTGTCGGGTTTAGTTGTTTAATGTGGTTCATTCCTTCTTGGTTATTTATTTAATTTCATATTATAAAGGTTATTAAATGTCTTTTGAAGTTAAAAATGATGATTGATTGTATCTATTTGTAATGTGAGAAAAGTAGTTATTTATTAATTAATTTAATTTAATTAAAAAAATAATCTAATCTTGAATTAGATATATTTTATTGACTAATTAAGTAATGGGGATAAATTAAATCAAATTAGTTGTTTGGAATAATGTGATATTTTGATTTAAATTAGAAAAATAGAGATATGCTTTAAATTTCACTTTTTGGAAATAAATTTGAAAAATAATTCCCTTATAAAATTTTAAATTCTTTTTGCAAAAAGAAATTTATTTTAAGTGCATGATATTCCATTTGGAAATTAAATTGATTTTAAATTTTAAAAATGGAAATATCCTCCAAATGTTCAATAAATTTAGTGGGTGGGATATTTTAGGGGTTTGACCAAAAATTTGGGGAAAAACTCTATTTGAGCATTTTCTATTTCATATTATGGAAATTTTTCAATTTTGGTGGAGAGTTTTTGTTGTGGTTGGATTTGGATTTTGAAGAAAAAAATTTGGAATCTCCATTTGAGTTCTTCAAGCTTGGGAGAAAAAACCAGGTTCCCTCTGTGTTTTTTGTTTTCCATTTTGAAATAAGTTTCAAATCTTGATTATGTTGTTTGAAAATCTTTAAAATGCTATTTAGATTCAATGAAAACCCATGTGAAATGGTTTCAAAACTTGCAAACCTCTGATGGATTTAGGAAAGAAAATCAAAACAAGAATCACACCATGAAAAATAGAAAAAAAACCAAAAGAAATTTGTTTGGCAAACTAAAATTTAAAACCTGTTGTTGTGTTGACAAATTTATTGTTTTATTACAAAATTATGTTGTGCAATTGCACAGTTTGGCTGGAAATGGAGATTTTGAGTATATATATATATATACACACACCAATATATTTATAAATATATTGTATTTTTGTTTATTCTGGAAATTACAAAAAAAAATTGTTCAAGAAAGATTTACACAGGAAAATTTCTTCCTATACGAGGGTCTGCCCTGGTTTTTTTTTATATTAAGGATTATAAATATATATATATATATATATATATAAATGCATTATTGGAATTGTATGGGGAGGGGGCAGCTATGGCTGCGCACCCAAGCCCTTGTGGTGGGCGCTGCCTTAAGTAGCGCAACCTCCACAGAGGAGGTTGGGCGTTGCCATAGGCAGCGCAACCTCCACTAAGGAGGCTAGGCGTAGCCTATGGCTGCCTCCTCCTCCCATGGTGGGGGCCGCAGCCCTAAGTTTTTTGGTTTTTTTAAATTATTATTTAAAATTTTTAAATTCTATTTTATTTTTTTATATTATAAATATATATAATATAATATATATATATATTATATATATATAGTATTTTATATTATATATATAATGTATATATATTGTATTAATATATATTATAATATAATAAGATTTTAAATAAAATTTTGTTTTTTAATAATTATTTATTTATATATATAGTGTTTATATATTTAGATATATATATATTATACATATAATGTATATATATATAATGAATATATATGTATTATGTATTTATAAATAATTTATTTAGTTGAGTTAAAATGGAATCATTCAAATGATAATTTTTTATTTAAATATATATATATATATAGAATTGTATATATATCAAGTATATACTTATATATATATATATATTTAATATATGTGTACTCAAATATGGATAAATTTATGTTGATTATTTATTATTGAAGTTGAAATAAAGATTGATTTATTTTAATCAAATGATTTTATCTAACAAGTTGATTCGATTATTTTGTATGAATGAGAAAATGAAATTAAATGATTACTGTTAATTTCTTAATGTTACCAATGTGATTTTATTTACTTTTGAGTATTTGCAAATGAGGTGTTATTGAGTGAATTGGATTTAGAAAATCCTAACAATAGTTCAGTTATAATTGTGTTTGAGTTGGAAGGTGTATGTAAGTTTTTTTTAATTTTCAAATTAGTGCTATTGTATTTTGGAAATTAAGGTTAGTGCAATGATTAAATAATTGTTAAGGGTTAGGGTTGTAAAGGATTTGTTAAATGTCAGATTTATATACGTGGTTAAGTTATATGGACTATAATTAGAGCAAAATTGATGATATTAAATATGTGTAAAGAAAAGGGTTATTTTATTATGATGTTATAATGTGTAGAATGTTATTTAAAAGTTCTTGTATTCCATTACCTTAAATGATAAATGGGGAATGTTGTTTGTAAACCAGATTGCAAGGAATAGATAAGGTAAATAAAAAAATCATATTGTTTAGAACTTATATGAATAGTTAATAGATTAAGTATATGATGTATATATGTACTTTGGTTCTTGTTTTATGAGAAAAAATTGTTATGTCAAAATACATTATTAGTTATTTAAAGAACGTGTATTTATATGATTGTTGGTTTAAGTAGATTCATATTGGTATTGTATGGAAATATTGTTATGATTGTAATTTTATGAGTGTACTTTGGTAGTTCTGAGTTTTGTTTCCAGAGGCTAGGGAACTTGTTGATTGAGTTGTTTATTCTTTTTGGAGTTGCTTGTTATGTAAGTCTTCTAGAAGGGGTTCAAATTTTGGGGTTGCATTATTATGTTAGTCAACCATTGTATTGCCTTGGGTAGGGCATTTGGTTGTATCCTGTGGTTTTACCCAGTTTTCACGAACGGGGATGGTTTGTGTCTCCTTTGTATTAGGAGTGGTTTATGTGGTTTGTACCTCCTTTGGAAAGAGTGGAGTATGTCTTTTGTTGCCTCTAGTGTTTGGAGAGGGTTTTGACCTTGGTTGCCTCTAGTGTTTGGAGAGAGTTTTGACTTTTGTTGCCTCCTGTGTTGGAGTGGATTTTCATTTCATGTTCCTTCTAGAGTTGGAGTGGTTTTATCTTGTTGGTTTGCACTTGGGATTCCCTTGGTGATTGGTTTGTTTGGTATGTTTTCAAGTAGAAAAGTGGCTTCTAATAGGGGCCAGAGCCCAAAGAGGTAAATTGGGAAACCTTCAGAACTAGTTTAATCAAGTGATAACTAAAGCAATATACTTAGAAGTTAGGTAGTTTTTTATATTAATTAATATAATTAAGCCTCACTCATGGACGCAAGGGCTTGTATAGACTTGGGATGAGACGGGAAGGCTTGGAATGGCAAGGTCATATATCTTGTCCTTACGAGAGGTATTTGATTCCGCATGAGTGAGTATGGGTGCTAGGATTCGGTTAAGGCCACCAGGATAACCCATAGTGGGGGCCAGAGCCTATGAAGATTCCCAGAGGATATCCCATGTCGAGCTATGTGATGACACTCTTGCTACGACAATAGTTGGTATTTGGTTTTTTGTGTATGGTCTTCTTATCATACTCGATCTATTTTATTTCTGGAAGCAATGTGACCTATGTCAGTGATGTTGGAGTTGTACTTGTGTTATCCTTATGGATGTTTGGTTCATGTGTTTGGTTGTGTCAGTGTGAGTTAGCCTGTGTCTAGGAGTGGATGGTCTTGTATAGGAATTCCTTGTTACTATCTCCTAGCACGGGGGGTGAGCCTTTGAGTATCACATGGTTGGGTGGAACGTGCACCTTAATTTCATTGGGTCATCTTCTTATTCATGTGGACGAGGTTTCCAGTTGGAGAGCTCGTGGGATCCAATGCTTCATGATTTATTATTTCCTGTTATTATTGTAATTTTATTACCCCTCTTTGTATCGAGGTGGAAGATGTAATTTGTAACCTTGTATATTAGAATCATCTCATTTGGGGAATGATGGTTGTAATCATATTGTAAAGATTATTATTGGGACCATGTGGTATTTCTTATGCCTTTGTTGTAATTTTATCATGTATGGGATGTATGAGTATTTAATTTGTTAAGTAATTAAATATTATGTTTTTAATTCATGTTTTTTGATTGGGTTTTAAGTAATCTCAGTCTCGTAACCTTAGAGGATGTTGGCAATGGATAGAGATCTTGCATGTTATTTGTACTTAAAAAAAAAATAGTACATTTGAGTAGTAAATTGCAACTTCCTCTAGGGTTGCGTGGCGGGGCATTACACTCAAAGACTTCTACAATAGTGGGAGTGGCCATTTATTTTCCTTAAACTACTTGTATATGCTTATGAAAATTTGCTTCAACTAAAACCCACAAAGTTCAAATAACAATAAATACCTTTTTAAGCTTCGGTAAAAACTAGGGTTCAATGCCAACTTCTTTGAATCACTTTCAAATCTCTTCAGCTCACTCTGCTTCTTCCCAATTGTGCAAATGCGATTTAATTCGACTTATTTTCTCACCTCATGACTTACAGATTTTTCCCTAATTTTTCATTAAATGCATTCCAACTTCAAAAGATGATAAACACTTTGCAACCCTAAAATGCTCAATAATTCTCTAGTTTTGCATATTTTCTACCAAAAAATTCTTCAACAACTTCATGTAATGACACCTTACATCATATATCCTCGTGTGACTACTTGACAACTCTTATATCAAGGGTTTCTTAGATTTTTATGTCACTACTCTCCTAAAACAATTCTTGGGTTTAGTTTTTAGAAGAGGTATCTGCACCAGATGTAGATACAGGTGCATTTGATTCATCCTTATTCTCAAGTTCTTCCTTTTTCTTCCAATTTTTTTCCATTTCCTTTTTAACCTCAGTAGGATCAATTTTATTCACAGTTTTATTCGTTTGATCCGAATTAGATTTCTTCTCATTTTTGCTTCTGCGAAAATTTGAAATGTGTCTCAATTTATTGTAGGTGTAACACAGATGTTTCTAACCAAATTGATTTGCATCAAGAATAAATTTATGTCTGAAGATATTGCATGTATAGTAGTAACCTTGAAAATACTGAATCATTCTACTAGTATTGAAACTATTCATCATTATTTGACTTCTACACTTAGTAGCTCTATGTCCAAAATTATTGCAAGCAAAGAATTGTCCAACAAAGAATCCAACATTCTAATGCATTCTACTTCTACATTTTTTTTCCTACGACCAAATTTATTGCATGAAAAACAAATGCCATTAAAAGATGGATACCTTTGAGCATTAGGTTGTCTGATAAGAATCCTTCTAGTATTTCTTTTATGGTTCTTGATCTTCCTTCCATTTCTTTGAGTCTTCCTTTGATTGTCCACTTTGTTAAGAGTTTGATTTTCCTTTGAGCTTTATCCTTCTTCAAGTCCCAAACCACTTTTATCCTTAGAGGGTTTCTAAAAAGCAATTAATTCATCAAGCATTGTGGGGCTTGCTTGGAATTTATCCTCATGATATTTTTCCTTTACTAAGTCAGATCTTAGTGTTACCAATTCTTGTTCAAGCTTTGTGCATTCTTCAATTTTGCTTTGTATTTCGTCTTTTTGATATTCTTCAATTCTTTTCTTTTCTTCCACTTGTAGCTTTAGTTCAGTGATTTCCTCATTTTCCTTTTCCAACTAATTGATGACTTCTCTATCCCTTTCTTTGAATATCTTGATTTGTTCTATTAATTTTTTGATGCATTCATTTGCTTCTTTTAAGTTTTCCTTTAGAAATTCTTTCTCATTTTCACTTTTTTCCAGATCTTCAAGAGCAACATGAAGTTCTTCAGATGTTGAAATCTCTTCCAGAGGACCATGATACTTTTTTTCAGCCATGTGTTCAAACTTCAAGATCTTCCTTAAGCTATTAAGCTTCTCAAAAGGAACTGAGCTCTGATACCAATTGTTGAACACACAGAATACTGAGAGGGGGTGAATCAGTATTCTGCTAAACCATTTGATTGCTAACCATCCAATTATTAAAACATATCTAGTTGCAACTATAAGTAAAAAAATGGAAGGGAACATAACATCACACAACTCATAGACACTAGGATTTTTACATGGGAAACCCAAAATGGGAAAAACCACAGTGAGGATTAACTCACAATATATTATAATTGGTCATAAAATATTACAAGGCACACTGCTAGGACACACTATCCTTGAAAGGCTCACAACCGAAGTAAAAAAAGATATGGCTTACCACTAGATTATAAAAATATATGGCTCACTACCAAGAATATGAACTCAATGGACTTCACCTTCTAAGTGTTGAGTGCAATTCCAATTAAGCTTTGGAAGATAAAAAATCTTGTACCGGATTACTGGTATATAATAACTATCAACAACTAACAATGACTTCACACGATATCACTTTATTGCACATCTCACATCATCACTTCTTATCATATCAAACTTTATGTATCTACATGTACATCCATGTGTGTATATTTGTTCAATACAAGGATGTTTCATATATACACAGTTACATCTTCATACATCAATTAGGTCAGCCTAATTGGATGTAAGCATACTTAACTCAAAAATATCTTGTCCATTTCAAAAATAAAATAAAATTGGTGCTCTAAAAAAATATATGCAAGACATGATTTAGGTTGTCTTGGACCTAAAAAGGAACTCTTCAAACCTCCATGAAGTGTGCACCGCATGTTCAAGTTGGCCAGAAGGAGATCATACCAAAAACTATAAGCGGACTTCTGTCATTTATAACTTTCAACTCATTTTACCTAAATTGTTGAATTCTTGACCAAAGTTGCATCTGATACCCTTAAATAACATATCAAAATCATATGAGCCAATATTCTACTCAGAGTGATTCCTAACCAAATTAATAGATCAATGTAGCACATGCATAGTTTACCAGATGGAAAGATAATTAGTCGCCAAAAAATGTTGGCATCAATGAAAACAAACTAGAGGCCTCCTTCTTCATTCTTCCAACACAGCTTAGGTAGATCTTGGATAAGTGAACACACAAATGGAAGGTTAGGAAGGTTCTAGCAAGCCACCTAGGTTTGATGGAACAAATTATGCTAGGTGGATCTCATTGATGAAAGGATACTTAGGTTCTCTTAGAAATTATGTTTGGATGTTAGTAAAGAAAAAATAAACTATCCCTACTACTACTCCTATTGATCTATAGGAAAGAAGGATTATGAGAACAATGAGAATGCTTGGTTCACCATTATTAACAACTTTTCTAATTTTGTGCATAGCAAAGTTATGCATTGTGAAAATACTTATGATGTATGGGAAAAAATGAATAAGATCTATGAAGGAGACACCAAGGTGAAGTTGGAAAAGCTACAAGTACTGAGAGAAAAATTTGAAGGCTTGAAGATGATTGAAGAGGAGGAAATTGCAGACTATCTTCTAAGTGTTGATGATATAGTGAGCGCTATTAGAGGATATGATGAGAAGTAAAAGAGGTTGTTTTGCTTCTAAAATTTTTGAGGTCTATGAGAACTAAATATGATTCCAATATTTTTTCTATTGAAGAAGGAAGAGAAGTTGATAAGCTAAATCTAGATGAGTTACATGGAATATTTATTGCTTATGAGATGAGAATGCTAGATGCCAAGTCTTCTAGGAGAGAAGTTGCATTTATGGTTGCTAAGAATGAAAAGGTTAGAGAAGAAAAGAAAGAAAAAGTTGTAGTCATTGCTTCAAACAATGAATAAACTGATGAGGAAGAAGCAAACTTCATAAGGAGACTAAGGAGAGGATCCAAAAAATACAAAGGTAAGTTTCCTTTTAAGTGTTTTAATTATGGAAGAATACGTAATTTTTCTTCTAAGTGTCCATATGATAAAGAGGATAAATCCAAGCAAGAAGTCCAAATAAAAAAAAAAGAAATCCTTTTATTCCAAAAGGAAGAATTTTGGAAAGAAAAAGAAGATCATTTATATTCATGAAGAAATTGACACATCTAATGCTAGTGATAGTTCAGATGGTGATCAAGATCATGCTCTTGTATTGAGAGAAGTTAGAAAAGAATTCCTCTTCATGGCCAAAGACACTAAGGATCAGAAAGATGGACAAGTTGAGGACTCTCATGAATAAGAAGAAAAAGCGATTGTTGATCTTGAGGGAGAATTGATTAGTTCTCTTGAAGATTTTGATGAGTTAAGAGATAATTTTGATGATCTTAAGACAAAAAAAAAAGAAAATAAAAAAGAATGCTCAAAAGGAGACTTAAAAACTAACTCAAGAACTTGAGGAATCCAATCAATTGGAGGTAAATCTAAAACTTTAGGTTGAAGAAGCTAAAAGAGGTGAAGAAGTGATGAAGTCCAAACTAGAATTTGAAGTGGATAGATTCTTGAATCTTGAGGTATAAATAGTTTCCTTAAGAAAAGAGTTGGAGAAAGCTAATGAGTAGGTCAGTAAGGGTCTGAAACTAAAAGGTGGTTTAGGCATTTTGGATGAATTGTTAAGTATAGAAAAACTAGCTAATAAGGAGAAATCAGGCTTAGAACTGGAAAAAGGAAAGAGCTCATTTATTGATGCCTCTACAAAACTCTATGAAATATTTAGAGCAAAAGAAAAATTAGTCCTTAGTGGTGAAAAATCTAAAAAAGGGGAAGCCTCTAAAGATGCAAAGAAACCTGATAAAGAGAAGAATTCAGTTGAAGACAAAAAGGACAACCAAACAGTCCTTGATCAACAAAAGAAGAACCATAACACAAAAAGAACATAGATGGATTCACAAGAGTACACTATCCAAGGAGGCCTAGACAAAGAAGATCTCCTCATCCAGCTGCAGGAAACACCATGACCAGGTAGTCATCATACTTCAATGGGTATTGCTATACTTGTAACAATTTTGGTCATAGGGGTAGAGAATGTAGAGTCATTCCAAGGAAGAATACAATTTTTTTAAGAAAAAATCCATTTTCCCCCTTGGTTGAAATGAATATAGTTTGTTATAATTGCAAAAATTTTGGTCATGTAGCTAGAAATTATAGAGAAAAAATTATAAGACCAAATGCTTAGTTTGAGAAGAAGAAAAATACATCTTCCAAAGTTGAAAAGGACATCGAGGTTTTTGAAAAAAAAGGAAGAGAAAGTTGAAAAGAAACCTATGAATATGTGGAAGGAGAAAGAGTAGAATTTAACTCAATCTATGATCATCCAAATAGCACTACATGCAAAGGAACAAGACTTTTTGGTAATTGATAGTGGCTGCTCCAAGCATATGACTAGAGATAAAAGTAAATTCATTAAACTCAAAATGAGAAAAGGATGATTAGTAAGCCTAGGTGATAATACTACTATCAAGATCTATGGTAAAGGAATTTTGAGTATAGATGGGAAGAATAAGACTAAAGATGTGCTCTATGTTCAAGGTCTGAAACATAATCTTCTTAGTATTAGCCAAATGTGTGATAATGGGTACACGATTGTATTTAAATCTGAAGGCTGCAAGATAAGGAAAAATGGTAAGAAAATTTCTCAAGGAGTAAGGACAAATAGTAATCTCTACAACCTATGTGATGTAAAAGGTCAAACATGTCTAATTAGCCAAGAAAATGAGAGCTAGTTGTGGCATAAAAGACTGAGGAATGTAAATTTTGACAAATATGGTAAAGATAAGTTCAAAAGGACTGATTAGAAACATGCCTAAGATAACAAAGCCTATAAATACAATTTGTGAAGGATGCCAACAGGGAAAGCAAACAAGGTTTAAGTTTCCTACAAAAATCTTGGAAATAGTTTATAATGATATGTGTCGACCCATGAGGAAAAGAGGACTGCAAGGTGAAAAATGTTTTATGCTGCTAATTGATTATTACACTAGAATGGCATGGGTAACATTTTTAAAGGAGAAGGCTGAAGCATTTGAGAAGTTTAATATTTTCAGAAAGCTGGTAGAAAAGGAAATTGGGCGAAGAATTAAATGCAGGTAGGATTAGTCAAAGGAGGAGAATTTACATCAAGTGAATTCAAAGAATATTGTGAAGATCATGGAATTAAGTGATAGTGTTCAACATCTAGAACTCCACAACAAAATGGAGTGGTAGAAAGAAGAAACAATATTTTGAAAGAAATGTCTAGGGCTATGTTACATGAGGAAAATTTGGTAGATACTTTTTGGAAGGAGGTAGTTCAGACTGCAATGCACATATGGAACAAAGCTCTTCTAAGAGAAAATAGTGGCGAAACTCCATATGAATTGTGGTTTGGTAGGTATGCATCTGTCAACAATTTCAAGGTGTTTGGTAGTAAATGTTATATTAAGAGAGAAGATGAAGATTTACAAATATTTTATTTGATGTGTGATGAAGGAATTTTCTTAGGTTACTCAACTTAGAGCAAAGCTTATAAGTGTTACAACAAGAAACTACAGAAGATTGTTGAAAGCATAAATGTCAAAGTTGATGAAAATACAAATCAAAGAAAATCTAGCAGAAAAAAATGAGTTTGAATCAGAAGATGATGATATAGGTGTAGCAGTTGAAGAAGAAAAACAAGAAGAGAATGAAGAATTATTTGAACAAGCTCTTGCAAAATATGTGCAAAAGGATCATCCTGTAGACCAAATAATTGGTGATAAAAATGAAGATGTGCAAACTAGGAGGAGAATTGCAAAGGAGAAGGAGAAATTAAATTTTTCTCTCTTGTCTCATATTGAACCAAAGAGATTTACTGAATCTAGTAAGGATGAGAGTTGGATAAAATAAATGGAAGAGGAACTCAATCAAATTGAGAAGAAAAAAACATGGGAATTGGTTCCTAGACCATCAAACAAGAATGTAATTGGAACCAAATGGATATTCAGAAATAAGTTTGATGAAGATGGAGTTGTGGTTAGAAACAAAGCAAGGTTAGTGTGCAAAGGATATGCACAAGAAGAAGGGAATGAATTTGAAGAAAAAATTTCCCCTATTTCAAGATTAGAAGAAACAAGAATGTTTCTTGCATTCTCAATCTACAAGGGATTCAAAGTATATCAAATGGATGTTAAATTTGAATTCTTGAATGGAAACCTAGAAGAGGAAGTATATATTGAGCATCTAGTCTAAGGTTTTTAGCTGCCAAAAGATGATGGTTATGTTTGTAGATTAAGGAAAGCATTGTATGGTCTAAACCAATCCCCAAGGACATGGTATTCAAGGTTGGATTAATACCTACAACAATGAGGATTTAAGAAGGGTTGTGTTGATAACAATTTATATCTCAAATTTGAAGGTGAGCATTTGATCATTGTTGTAGTATATGTGGATGATATCATATTTGGTGGTAGCAATGATGTAATGTGTAGAATATTTTCTACACACATGTGCAAGATGATTTTGAAATGTCCATGCTTGGAGAACTCGGATTTTTCCCTGGTTTACAAGTAACACAATAAGAAAAAGGGATATTCATATCTCAAACCAAGTATGCAAAATAAATGCTTAGGAAGTTTGGCATGGAGGATAGTAGACCAGTCAGTCCTCCCATGATTACTGGCTACAAGTTGAGAAAATCAGATGAATCACCTAATGCAAATCAAACTATATAGATCAATGATTGAAAGTCTTCTATACCTAATCGCATCTAGGCCTAATATAATGCAAGCAGTTTGCATGGTAGTTAGGTTTCAGGTTGCACCAAAGGAGTCCCACATCAATGTTGTGAAAATAATCTTTAGGTATATTAAAATCACTATTGACTATGGCTTATGGTACCCTAAAAGCAAGGATTTCATCTTAATAGATTATACAGATGTCAAATGGGGAGGAAGTATGGATGATAGAAAGAGTACTAGTGGTGGTGATTTCTTCATGGGAAATAGTTTAGTTTCATGGATGAGTAAAAAGCAAGAGTATGCCACTCTTTCTACAACCAAAGTGGAGCATGTTGCAATTTTTGCATGTTGTACTCAGGTCTTATGGATGAAGTATATATTAAATGAAATCAAGGTGGAATACAAAGAACCTATTTTTATTCTTTGTGATAATTCAAGTGCCATAAAAATATCAAAGAATCTAGTGATGCACTCCAGAACCAAGTATATATCAATCAAGTATCAATTCATTAGAGAGAAGGTTGCATATAAGGAAGTCAGCATGGAGTATGTTCCTACAAGGGACCAAGTGGCTGATATGTTTAGAAAGCATCTTCCCACAAAGCAGTTTGAATACCTGAGATAGAAGTTGGGAGTAGTTTCTCCCACATCCTATCACTAAATTATAGTGATAGGGCATACATCCATGGGGAGCTTCATTGATTATTCCTTTAACCCTACACAAGGAAAATATGATCAAGTCAGGTAAATCTTGTTTTACAAATTTCTAACAACTTGATGGTTGTAGAGTTTAAAATCCTCTCTTTCTCTTTGCATTGTTTGTCAAAGGGGGAGCATATAGTAATGGGGATTTTCCCTTTTCCATTGATGTCAAAGGGGGAGAGATTTGTGTAATGCTCAAAAGTTGGAGCACAGGAGTATAGAACAAATGCTCAGATGTTGATCAAGAAAATGATGTCATAGTTGACAATATGGATGAGCATTAGGATGGTTGAGCATTAGTTTTTGTCATCAATGACAAAGGGGGAGATTGTTGAAAAAATGTTGTCATTGATGTCAAAAGTGTCATGTAAGTAGTTTCAATCATGAAAACACAAAGGAAATATTTTACATGAAGTCAAAGGTGGATTACTGATATAATATAAAGTTGTAAGAAATTGCTTCAATACTGCAAAATGTCATACATTATTGTTCCAAGCTTTTACCACCAAGAAATGGTTGCAAATGATAATATTTCTATGTGGGTTAATCAACATTTACTCCTTCATCAAAGTGACATCAATATTTCAGCAAGACAAGGGAACTTGTCCCTTCGATTTTGCGACAGCAAGATATGCTAGTGAATGGTAATGTGGTTTTCTTCAGGCTATCACAAGTATTTTAGAGTGATAGTATTTTCAATCCCTTCAATATGGTGATGGTTGTGCAATCAATGTGGGACTGAGCATTGGTGGAAAGTGGCATTTGATGACATCGGAAGGTGTATATATGGTAGTTTCCCGCCAACCCTCTAAGAATTCAGTGGGCCTGGTCAAGATCTGTGGGGAAGCGGGGATTGGTGGAAAGTAATCTAGGATGGATGGTATGTGATAGTGGGGACCATCCATTCTGGAAATAGTGTATGTCAAAGAGACATATAGATTTTAGAAAGGACTATCTTCGATGGAGTGATAAGGAGAGTTACAAGCTCATCGAAGTGACATAAGATTTTTGAAGTAACTATGATTTGTGTCTTTTTGATTTGTCGATATAGTGGACTAGTTTCAACAAAAGATGACAAAGTTTGGTGATGTGGATAGATGACTTGGATAAAAAATGGATGACATATGGAAAATGATTACTTGTTGATTTTGCATCATTGTTTCAAATCAACAAAGACTATCTTGGTCAGATTAAATATTGAGATGAGATGATGGATAATCTAATGGCCATCGCTAAGAACTGATGTTTCAAAAAAACATCTTTGAAGTTGGTTTGAAGTTTAGCAATGTGCAATGGAGTATGGTCATCACATCTATATCCTCACATAGTTAAAATGGAAGCTAATGGCTTATCAAAGCAACGATAAAGCAATGGTTGCTACATCACTAAAATGAATATGCACTCGCTAACTTTGTAGTGATTTGCGATGTTGCTTAGAAAATGGCAGGAATCAAGCCCTAGAAATTTGATGATGGTAATTTTAATGAAAATGTTTGATTGGTGCATGATTTATTATGTTAATAAACATAATAGTGAATTTGTTCAATCTAATGGTAAAGTGAATAGCATAGATTCTTACATCAACAAACAAGGGATGGGATCGATCCAAGGAAGAGGATGATCAAATATAATCACTTGCACAGATTATCAAGTAGATATCGATCAAGTATTTTGTTGGCCATTGGATGAAGATGGCAGTTTTAAGGCAAAGAAGAACACGCAGTTTGAATTGGAATCCACTACATAGGAAAATGAAGAAAAAACATAGAAAACCCAAAAACAACCCACCAAAAATGAAATGATTCATTGAATTTCAATTAGGGTTATAGTATGAATTGTGTTGCTTCTTGATGAAGGAAGAATTGGATAGCAGTTCAGAGATATGAAAAGAATGGTCTATGTGAAGAAATACTGTAGTTAGTGAGTGAAGTTTGTTACTATATTAGTTTGTTACAATATGAAATGCACATTTGAAGTTGTTTACAGTTGTGTGTGAGAGTGAACATAGAGAGAAAAAGTTATGTATTGAATTGATGAATTATTGGTTTTGGTAGAACCAATTTATCCATACTTGAATTTGTAAATCTGTAGAGGTGGTTGTCTCAGTTTGTGTTGAGTTGGAGCTTAGAGCGGGGTGTTACAACATCCTTGAAGTTGTAGCTTCTAAAATAGAGAGTTGATGCTTCCTTAGGCTTGGAGCCCTTAAAATTGTAATTTGACTTCATTGCTTGTGAGGTTGGATTCGGTAGTCGATCCTAGTAGCACTTCTCACCATGATTTTTCCCAACTTTGGTTTTCCACATATATTCTATGTTATGTGTTGATCTCTCTTATGCTTGTAGTTAACACATCTATTTATGTTTTAATCTACAAATTTGAGTTTAAGGTTTGAATCTGCATAAGAGCTTTTAGGACTAAAAGTTTTAATATCTACTGATTCACCCCCTCTCTCGGTAGATCATTTGTTCCAACAATGTTTCATTTAAAAAAGGATTATATTTCATGTTTTAAGGTTGATCTATGCACCTGATCATTCATTGGGGTTTGTTAACCCTTGAGGTCAATGTAGATCATTTTTGGAGTTGGAGAATCATATTTAAGAATATTTATAATTCATAGGAAATTAGCTAGTTATGATTTCATGATTAATGTTTAGATATTTTGATCTTCCTAGTCGTGAGATTGTAATAAGTCCTTTGTGCCAATTGTAATGTGTAATTCCCTTACAATAGGCCTGTGATCCCTAATTACTTTGCATATGATGCATGTAATATTTCTAGTTGTTAGATCAATGAAAGTTCATGTTTTTTAATCATTATCTTATGTTATTTCCATAATGTGACTCTAAGCTACATGTTTGGATAGTTCTTTCTGGACCCTCCATGCCTGACTACACCAAGTAGGAGAGGTGAGATAGATATAAGTATAGAGGGATGGGGAGAAAGAGGGAAGGATAAGTAGGGAGGGAGAGGAAGAGATGGAGAGAGATAGAGAGAAGTAGATAGGGAAGGAGAGAGAGAGGGGGGAAGAGGGAGGGAGATGTAGGGAGGGAGGGAGAGGTGATATAGATAGTGTAGTGTAGAAAAATGTATCCCTTTACATTTTCACACTTGTTTAGGCCCTCCTTTTTTAATGGACTTAATAATGCCTTAATTTAGTGTTGAAAAATGTATCCCTTACATTTTCACACTTATTTGGGCCCTCTTAATTAAATTAAACTTAATTAGGCCTTAATAAGTCCTTTTATTCATTTACAAGACTAATAAATTACATTTTCCAAAGGGGAAACTCGACAATAATTAATGCCAAAACATAACACTTTACCTTGAGAAATGTGTGTTCCAGGTAGGGACTTGGGACCCATGTGTGAATGGATCCTCCCTAGACCTTTGGACCTAAATTTAAATTATTTTTTTGGTGGTATTTTAACATCTTCAAATCTATAATTCAATGTCAGCTTGTGATATTTGAATTTCAAGAAATTAAGGATGTACATACCTATAAATACAAGGTCATTTCACTAAGTTTAACCTAGCATTTTCATGAGCATATTCTATCATTTTGATGAGAGAAAAAGTATAGCAAAGTTGATGATCAAGAGCATTCAAGAGTGGATATATCAAAGATTTATTGCAGCATTCAAGATCTATTCATCATGCCAAAGTATTCTTGCATCATGCACATTTATGGAGGTCACATTGTGATGTAAATTTCAAGATCAAGTTCAAGCATTCAAAACATTATTCAAGTTTCAAGACCCACATCGAAATTAGCCATTTCATGCAAGTTGCAAAGTTTCTAAGATCTCCATTATCAAGACTTCATTCAAGGGATTGTTGAGTGGTAACGTAGCTTTTTTCATTCTTCATTCCCTCTTTCATGCATTATTTCAATTCAATTTTTTATTACCAAAATAGAGTTTGACCAAGGAAAACCCCCATTCACCCTAAAACAAACATTTTTTTTTCTCTTGTGTGTGTGACTGTAGGTTTAGGTTGAAGAAGGATTGAAGGCCTTTTTAAGTGCAATTTTGGAAAAGTTGTCAAAGTTGTAAAAGTTTTCATCAAATCACAACATCTAACCTATAGATCTAATTTCTAATTTTTGACACTAAAACCTAGACAAATCAAAAGCTAGAGATTAGCATCAGAGGCTCCCAAAAGTTGCAGAAAAACCCTGACAAAATACCCATTCACTCATGGGCGAGTGAGTCCTAGTTAGCCTTCAAATATTCACTTTTGGTGACTGGTAAACACATTTCTACCCTTCTTAGATCTCCAATCTGTTTCCTGGTTCTGTTAATATTGATTTTAATATTTTTGTTTCAAGTGTTAGATTGCATTTTGGAGTTGATTTGCTATTTTTAATTTTTCTCCCCAAAGTGTTGTTTAACCTTGACCCTCGTCCTTCAAGCATACTAAAATTTGTAGATTCTCAAATTGTGTTGATTCATCTAAGGGTTGTTATTCATTTTTTTGTGGGGATCTCATTTCCTAATTAATTAGTGAGAAATAGGTCCATCATACCCCCATATTATCTAGTCATATTTGGTGGGAACCTATTTTTCTCCTAATCATTTTGGTGAAGCTGACATTTGAGCATCATAACTTGCTAATTTTAGAGTCCATTTTCAACCCTAGATGTAGGATTTGCATAACTTTGCAGTGCATTGCATTGATTTGCATCTCATTTATGGTTCTTAACTTGCATTAGTTTGCATCTCATTTATGGTTTTAGGTTTTCATTTTTGCATTCCTTAAAATCAAAAATATTCAAAAATATCATTGTTTTTGCATAGTTTTTACATAACATTTCATGATTAGCAACTTAAAATAAAAAGATGAATCAAAATTGCATCTCAAATTAGGTCATTTTCTTGTCATTTAGCATTATTTTGCACTTGCATTTAGAACTCATTTTCCATAAATATGAAACTGTAACCTCTTGTTTGAAACTAGAATTTGAAAACCATACAAATCACCTCATAAATCTGTAAATTATTTTTTAAAAAACCTTGAAGTCAGACCCATTTTCCCATGCGTGAATGAGTCTCTGATCATGGATTTTTCTAAATTTTTGAAAATCAAAAGCACTATTTCTGCATTTTATCTTTTTGTATTCAGTTTGTTATTTCAATTTCCAAAATTTTTGCTATCTGAAATTGTTAATGTTAAGCTTAATTTTTCAAATTTAGTGCATTGTTTGAGTTCACATTGCATCTAAAAGACATCACTTTGAGTTTTTTACATCGCATAATCAAAAAATTATCTTGCTTCAAATCTAAAAATTTGTAATCTCTTTGCATTACAATTCATTCTTGCATAATGGACATGCCTATTGGTAACATATGGAAGTCCTTAACATCTTTAGTTGATGTCTCAAGTTGTGTTTGGTAATGATCCTAGTGCAATATAACCTAATGATGCTCAACCAACCCCTAATGAATGTATTTGTGAAGTTTACATCTTGGGTGAAGATGATGAAAGCATGCATAATTTCATAAACAATTGTTTTGATAATCTTGAGAATAATGCATTGTGTTATCCCTCCATGCAACAAAAAAACCTCCTACTATTCCACCACCAGATATGTTTCATCTTTTACATCTTGAGATTGAAACCCAAATCAATCCTAAACCTCCAACCATGAGTGAACCTAGTTCCTCTAACCAAGTGCATACCCATCCATCCTATGTTAATAAAGTCACCAACACACCCATCGACCTAGAAGACTTATTTCCAAGGCTTTAAGATCTTAGCTAAACAAGGACATGACACAAAAAATGAGCACGAGATTCACAAGTTGTTAGAAAAAATCCCAATTGAAGATACTAAAGGTTTGGGGTATCAAGATCCTTCTCCCTCTACATCATCTAAGAAAATAAGTTTCCTCCTTCATAATGAAAAAATCCCTCAAAAGGATGATAGGATCAGTTTAGGTCCTTCTCCTTTGAATCCACCTCAACAAGCTTCTCAAACAAGTAAGAAATCCAAACCTTATAAAGTCAAAGAATTGCCATTCCTACATACTAAAACAAAAATTGAATGAAAAACTGGAACAAATTCTTCATCTAGGATGGATTAAACTGCCACTTCCTATAGAAGCAACAAGCCTAAGAACATGAATTATTGTGCATATCATAGAACTCTTGGACATCTTAATGATGAGTGTCATGCATTAAAGCTGATATTGAGTGATTTTTCTCCTCCTAAAATTTCTTATGACAACATAATTGGATAGAAATTACATGAACATTCCTCTTTTCCATGTGATAGTTGTAGGATCATAGCATACTCACTATTATATACTCTTCATTCATTGTAAATCATTTTCTATATTGCAAGGAGCTCATTCTCACCACTTATCTCAGATCATCTTTATCCTTCACAGTGGGGGCAAGGAGGTAGATAGCCTTGTCCTAGTTTGGTACTTAACATTGTCCCTTTGGCTAGTTGTCTTCCTTTTGCATACGATGAAAAAGATTGGGATGCAAACAACCTACTATAGGTTGAATCACATGTGCCTTACTAGTCTTGTCTTTATTTTCCTTTAAATTCATGTTCTTTGTGTGATAGCATGTGTGTAATGTGATCCCCATATTGCTCTATTTTATGTGTCTTCATGTTCATTCCTCTACAAATGTATCTACATTCTTCTATATGTCGTAAACTTTTATCTTTTATTTTGTATTGCGTTTTCCTTTTGTGGATGGCGCAAGGCGTTGAGACATTTAGGTCTCTTCCATGTTGACCCAAAAGTTTTTCTTTGTTTTCTCTCTCTTTGTGTCATTCTTCCTGTTCTATGAGTTATTTTGGGAATGATGACATTTATGAGCTCTATAATATTATTATAGCAAATACATATGTTGGCCTCAAATCCATGGATCCCTTATGTATGATTTTAGGATTTCATTTTGGGGGTAACCCCTTCCTTTTTCATGATGTAGCTTCATTTGGAAACATATGTTTGATATAGGTCTTTCCAAATAATCTCTCATGTCTTCTTTATTGTTAGCATTTATCATTTACTACTTTAAACTAATTGCTCATAGCATGGTGTTTAGCAATTTCTTTAAATTTGGGGCATACATTGGCATTATCATTTTGAACATCTTGGACTATATCTTATGTTTCATTGTGTGGAATTCTTACTTCTTGTTGTGTCTTATTCTTGGTGGCTTCATTGGGTTTGATGTCCTCCAAGAGTGTGACCTTTCTTGGCATACAACTTTCCTCTTATTGGTGATGCTTCGTGTTGCATAACCTAAGTTGCAAATATTTTATTCTAGAATCATCCTCTCTTGGATAAATTAGGAACAATTTTCTCTAAGAGGATACCTTACATGAACTAAGGAAAACCCCTTTTCTAATCCTATTTTCATTTTTTTTCATAAGTGTTTAGCATAATGCAGCTTGCTAAGCCTTATGAAGCTTGAAGTTCATATTGTGTGGTGCCTTATTAATGTTATCGAAGGTATAACTTAGGTATGGTATGGGATCCTAATAATATTCTCTCATTTTCCACCCTTGGGGGCTCACCTAGTGAACAACGGGTTTCACTAGCCCATGTGAGTGTGCATTGTTGTTTGCATAGTGGACAACAAGTTGCACTTGTAAACATTTTTGGACAAATAGTTGAGATGTGATCCACATTGAGTTGGACAATCAAGGCTTGATCCACCCATTTTTCTCTTTTTCTTTCTTTGAGTCTTTGATATTATATGATTGAGTATCTTGTCATTGTTGCATACATATATATGTTTAACATAGGCATGTGTCTCCTTGTGCCTTTGTTGGTTTTTCCATGATATCTTAGATCTTGGGGACTCGATCATCCTCCTTGATCATTTTCATCTTATCCTTCTAATGATTTTATAACTAGACCTCTCTTGATTGTCTACTTTAGTGTGAGTTTGACACAGGTTCATCCTCTCACTAAAGTGGGGGCTAAATATAGTGTAGAAAAATGTATCCTTTTACATTTTCACACTTGTTTAGGCCCTCCTTTTTTAATGGAATTAATAATGCCTTAATTTAGTGTTGAAAAATGTATCACTTTAAATTTTCACACTTATTTGGGCCCTCTTAATTAAATTGAACTTAATTAGACCTTACTAAGCCCTTTTATTTATTTACAAGCATAATAAATTATATTTTTTGAAGGGGAAACCTGACAATAATTAATGTCGATGCATAACACTTTGCCTTGAGCAATGTGTGTTCCAAGAATAGGGACCTAGGACCCATTCACCCATGGGCGAATGGGTCCTCCCTAGACCTTTGGACCTAAATTTAAAATATGTTTTTGCAATATTTGTAGACATCAAATCTGCAAATGGTTAACAATTTTAACATAACATCATCATGTTAGTCCCTTGCAAAATATTAGATTTGAAATCCTTATGAAATACTTGACTATGATGAAACATGCAAATTTAGATAAACAAAGATAATCAAATGTAAGCATATAAAAACATAGTCAAAACTTCATTTCATAGTGGATTGGTGTCACATGTGCTAGTGACCCTTTCCCAATCCTTGATCAATAGCTAAAATGATGAAATGCAAATGGAGATGATGAGCAAGATGAGCTCTCAAATTTAGAGAGTAACCTTGCATAAAAGTTGTGGAGACCTTGCTTGAAGGATGAAGCCTCTCATTTATAGATTATCAAGTTGAAAGAATGCATATGAGAGAGCAATGTGGGATAAAAAACAAGCCAATGAGATGAGGACACTTGTCATAATGTGATAGGCCAATGGATGTGCAAGATTTGGGAAGAGTGCCCATGAGAGGGAGAATTTGAATTCAAATTGGCAATAAATGCTGATTTTGACTTTGGAAGGGGACATGTAAGAGACATGTAAGGCCTCATAAATGTTCTGTTGGGTGTACATATCCACTTGGGGGGAGATTCAAACTTGGAGAATATTCTCCCTTTATGCCAAGATGAAAATAAAGATTTTGATAAATCAATTAATTGCAATTTCATGTGCAAGTGGCCAAATCTAGAGAATGCAAGTGGGATGAGATTAGCCTTTAATTAGGATTAATTAGCTAGGATGATGATTAGGGTGGTTTGACTTTTATGACTTAAATATTTGATTTATTTAAATCAGAAAAGGATGGAAAATGTATTATGATGGATGTTTGATTTATTTGATTAAAAAGGTTGATGATAATGTTTATTTGATTTTAAATAACTGACCTTAGGAAATTAGATTATTTAATGAATGGATGAAAGTGAACCTGATTAGCTGAATGAGTGGATGCACGTGAAGCCTGATTTACTTGATGAATGCATAATGTTAATTTTGTGTGTCTACAGTATTTTAACATCTTCAAATCTATAATTCAATGTTGGCTTGTGATATTTGAATTTCAAGAAATTAAGGATATATACCTATAAATACAAGGTCATTTCACTAAGTTTCACCTAGCATTTTCATGAGCATATTCTACCATTTTGATGAGAGAAAAAGTATAGAAAAGTTGATGATCAAGAGCATTCAAGAGCATATATATCAAATATTCATTGCAACATTCAAGATTTATTCATCATGTCAAGTCTTCTTGCATCATGCATGCTTTTAGAGCTAACATTGTGATGTAGGTTTCAAGATCAAGTTCAAGCATTCAAAAGATTATTCAAGTGTCAATATCCACATCCAATTTCGCTATTTTATGCAAGTTACAAACTTTCTAATATCTCCATTATCAAGGTTTCATTCAAGGGTTTGTTGAGTGGTAACATAGCTTTGTTCATTCTTCATTCCCTCTTTCATGCATTATTTCAATTCAAGGTTTGATTACCAAATAGGGTTTGACCAAGGAAAACCCCCATTCACCCAGAAATAAACAATTTTCCCTCTTGTGTGTGTGATTGTAGATTTAGGTTGAAGAAGGATTGAAAACTTTCTTAAGTGCAAGATTGGAAAAGTTGGCAAAGTTGCAAAAGTTGTCATTAAATCATAAATCTAGCCTATAGATCTAATTTTCAACTTTCCAACACTAAAACCTAGACAAATCAAAAGCTAGAGATCAACATCAGAGGCTCCCGAAGGTTGCAGAAAAACCCTGAAAAAAGATCCATTCACCCATGGTCAAATGAGTCTGAATCAACCTTCAACAACTCACTTTTGGTGACTAGTACACAGATTTCTGCCCTTCTTAGATTTGCAACCTATTTCATGGTTCTGTTAATATTGAGTTTAATATTGCTATTTCAAGTGTTAGATTTCATTTTGGAGTTGATTTGATATTTTTAGTTTTTCTCCCCAAAGTATTGTTTGACATTGACCCTTGTCCTTCAAACCTAAGGAAATTTGTAGATTCTCACATTGAGTTGATTCACCTAAAGTTTTTTAGTCAATTCTTTGTGGGGATCTTATTTCCTAATGAATTAGTGAGAAATAGGTCCATCATACCCCTTATTATCCATTCATATTTTGTGGGAACCTATTTTTCTCCTATTTGATAAAAGTAGAGAGAGGGAGGGGGAAGTGTAGGCAGAGAGGTAGTTCTTGAGCTCAAGGGTGAGAGAGTTGGATAAAGGGATGGAGATAGTGAGAGAGAGGTCCAGAGTATAAGAGATAAACAATGAGTGAGATAGAGAGAGAGAGAGGTCTAGATTATAAGAGAAAAAATGAGTGAGATAGAGAGAGAGAGAGAGATGATACAACTTGCTGATTACTAAAATTTAACCTCTTGATTACTGAAATTTGACATGTTGATTACTAAAATTTGACTAAGTTTGAAAAATTATAGGATCTTCCAAAAACTAGAATTTGCATTATAACTCTAAGTGATCTAAAATCCCTCTCAAACATCCTGAAACTATATAAATGAAATATAAATTAAATTATAAGAAAGTAAATGTTCATATGTTTTATTTCATGTATTTAGTTTCACTAACAAAGAAAGAGAGAGACAAAGACAAAGAAAAAAAGAAAGAGAAAGAAAATGCATTCTAAAAAGTCATCATTCACATTTGGTGAGTGTCAAATTTGGTGCTCGCTAAACAAGCTTGGTATAAAGAATGTTTGTTATTTCATTTCATGTTTATTTATTATTCTAATTTGACATGCATGATTCATATCAATTCACATGCAAGTCAAAGTGGGGGTAAATGTAAGCATGAAAAGTGCATACCTTGTACTATTCCCACCTATTTTGGACACACTTTGGCTTGTTTGTATCATATGTAATGACTAATGTATAACTTACATATTTATATGTAAAATTCATCAAATAACCAAAAAATTACTTAAACCTACCAAGTTACACAGCTCCACAATCTAGAGTCAACATACAAATTATCCATCCCTTACTCATCATATTTGAGTGCAAAATTGACCCTTGGTAAAAATTAAGACATGGATTTTGGCTCTTGCTTTCCAAATTAAAATTTAAAAATGGGCCCAATTTGGTTTCCTTCCTACTAACTACTAGTTATCGACTTGATTGCAAAACATGTGATTTTCATGTTAAGGTGGGTGCTGACAAGAAGTTGAGTCCACTTTTTGGCCAAAAAGTGCTAGTGTTTTCCATGATTTTCAGATTTTGACACATTTGATCTTAAAATTTGAAGCACTTAGAGATGGGATCTTCAAAAAATTCACTAATCATAAAATCTAATACTCAGAGTCTAGTTTCCAAATATGTAATTTATTTCAATATCCAGATGGTACAAATTGAGTTTCAATAGGCGTTTTTGAAAACCACTGTTTAAAAGTCACTTTTTTTTTTTACCATACCATGCACGTGTATGTCATCCATATTTTGACCTAAATTATTGTATTTTCCTAAAGCCTTTTGGGAAAATATTTGTAACTCACTGAAGCATGTTTTCGATATTTTTTGTAATTTTTTATCGAATATTTTTTTTGTTAAATTTTTATTAGCCATATTTGTCATTTTGAAAAATTGTCATGTATGTCACACATAAGATGACTTAAACTTATCATTTTATTTAAAAAAAAAAATTGAAAAAAATTGTTTGAAGTACATTCTCGTGCAATCCATTTGTGAAAATGTTGTTGATAAAAAGTTGTTAAAATAGTAAAAAACCCTAGTATTTAAAGTTCATGGACTAGTTTCAACAGAAATTAATTGAAAAATAGAAAAAATAATCCAATCGTAAGAAAAATTACATATTTGGAATCTGCATAGGCTCATCTATAATGGGTTTTAATTTTGTCAAAAAATTCTGCAAAAAAAGTCATTAGCCATATGTCCAAATTCAGTATTTTTCTCTGACATTGTTAAGACCTTCAACTTGCAAGTCAAACCAGGTTGAAGGCCTAGGTTCGGATTCCCAATGCTTTTCCCGAACCAGAATACAAGCCAAAAACCCCACCACAAGGCAAATGAAATTTCAAATTTTTAGAAATGGGATCCCATTTTGTATATCAGGATCTTGTTTCCCAATATTAAATGTGATGACTATTGATAGGGAAATGAGATCCCATTTTATAAACGGGATCTCATTTCCTTGTCAACAGTCCCCACATTTAATATTAAATATTAGTTTATTTTTATCTATCAAGGGATCCAATCTATCCATTTGTCATTCCAACTATCACATTACCACTTATAGAGCATCATCTAAGAGCACCATTGCATCCCTATCTTACATTGACATTTGTATAATGAGGACATATTATACATATTGCATGATTACTTTGTGTCTTCAATCCTTGTTTAAAATCATTAAATCATCTCCAAGTGTTTGACTGAGGAGAATAACCCTAACATAACAAATTCCAACAATAATTGCAATTATTACTAGTTGTAGATACCTAAGGTTATTAATTTTAGGAGATCAAGAGTACACCTATCAAATACATTGTTGGGACTGTCAAATTTTGCAAATTTGAAGTGCCCATATTGAAAATTTTTCCTTTGCACACTCAAAAGTGCACCTGAAGAATCTACCTAGATGACCTACTTTGGAGGGTCATATTTCAGAGCCTGTTGATTTTCAAGCCAAACCCATTTGCAAACACATTCAATGGACATATATGAACGTGTATGTCAATTTTTAGCTTCCAACGGTAAGTTTTTACAAGGTTTTGGAAAGCGATGCTAGAGGGTTTTGGCACTTTTCTATTGTTTGCAAACTTTCAGTTTTGCAAAATGGCCTCTTGTTTGAGTTAATATTTTGCAAATGGATGATCTTCAAGAGAAAATGATTGTTTCTCTCCATTCTCCATACATTCATGAGATCCCATGTCAGGTTTCAGAGCCTCATGATCTGATTTGCTATTTTTTCGAGGTAAAAAACAAAAGCAATTTGTTCAGTTTTGCACATGTATTTTCTAAAACCCTTCCAAGGAGTTGTTGCTGAAAAGTTCAATTCACCAACTTTGACAGTGAATATCTTTCACCTCGTGATCTATTTCTCTGAGTCGTCTATTGCATTCCACTCTCGGGTCAAATGTCTACATGCTTGTAAGTTTTCATAGCTCTGGGAGGTCATTTGACCAGTTTCCCAAGGTGATTCCAAAGCCAACTTGGCCAGTTTTCACCATTTTTCAAAAATGCCAGAAAGCATATTTTAATGGAAACTCGGTTCATGTTTTCGCTTCAAATTCACTCAAAATCAGTGTCAAATCAATTCAAGAGAAAACTTGTTTGAAAATGATTGTTTTTTTAACCAGGCCCACATGGGGACTTGACATGCTTTGCACATTTGTGAATTTCTGAGCATTACATTGTGGTAATTACTTCAAGTAAATTGATTTGAAGAGATCAACATATGGGGGTGCACAATTATAACTTCCTTCAAAGGTTTGAATATGGAGTAAGGTCTATCTTTCATTCTAGTATGAGGTTTAAAAGATGAGCACAAGTGAAGTCTCATAAAACAACTTTTCAGCAAGTAACAGGGCAGTCATATGACAATCTTAAGTTAATGTTCATGATGATGGTGCTATCAAATGAATGGTGATATTGAACAAGGGACAAATTTTTCTTAGAGATGCAATAATTGTAAACAAAGTTACATTGATAGTGAATGTGTTCACAAATGAAGATGGTGTTTTATTTGAGTTATCATGGGATGAAAGTCACAACGTTATTTAACCCTCTTTAGTTGTTTGAAAAGCAATATGATTATTGTGGGAAAACAATCTGCCTGATTGAAAAGGAATCATTTGAAAGGATATTGTGCTTATGTTGCAATGGAAAGATTGAAAGAGAACATTGTTAAAAGTAGGCCATTCAGGTAGTGTGGAAATCTATTCATGCTATTATAGGAAACATAGAGGATGGATTAGGAGAGTGTTTCTAGTAGGAAATACAAAAATGGAGTGTTGAAGAGGCTCAAACCACATTTCAGGTATGGGCATACCGTATGACCAAGATTGTCAAAGAATGTGGTCTCATGCCACACTAAAAGTAGCCTACGCATTAAATGAATTTGTTGAAAGACTTTGGAAACTTTTAAGAAAATGCAACAGGCGATCAAGGTGCCATCACCTGCTAAAAGGAACAAAGGCAACACATTTTGAAGGACCTCCAAGCGAATGAAATGAAGGATGGCCAACATGTGATGAATGGTCAGTTTAAACACTTGAAAAAAAGTTTTGAAAGTTGTTTGACAGAGGCACGCGCATTGAGGGGCTCAAAGGCTGCAAAATAGAGCATGCACACATAAAATGGATTTGTTGAAATATCTTTGAAAAATTTTAGGCAAGATACGGTATGAGCATCCATTGAAGCATGGTGTATGGGCACAGATTGAAACATGCCTATGCTATAGAGGGAAGCTTCCACCCTAAATGAAAAGGGAATCCAGTCAATAAGCTAAAGGGGATTGACCCACAGAACATCTGTGGGTTAAAATAAGGTGGATTTTCATTTTGAGTTCAAAATTGATAGAGACATCTTTGCTTGAATCATGAGGGAAACGATGGGAGTGGGTCACAATATGAATCAAGTCTTATATCTTTTGACCTCATGAACTTTGTATTGAGAACAAACTATGATGCCAATTTGAACATTTCCTCCCCAAAACCCTCAGGTGTCCCATGAAGGAGGAATCACATTTTGACAAGCCCATGAGCTACTTTGTGAGTGAATTTCTTTGTTGTAGATGAAGCCCTAGCATGTTGGTAAAGGGCATGAGTTTTGATATGAGATTGGTGCAATTTAGAGTGTTATGGAAATCGTTGGAGTAGTACATGCACATCCATCAAAATACAGAGGATAGAAGGGCTCGAACACACCATGTGAAGCAAAGCCACCACCATTGCCATGGGAATGAACAAAATGAAGTTTGCAAAGAAGATTTAGGGAAAATGAAGGATACAAAGGGAGATTGATAGTTAATAACAAGGGTGAAGATGTAGCCAAATCACAACCTTTCCCCACCATCTCGCAACTTAAAGTTGCTCATGCAATAACACTACAGGATGGGCGAGAAGGAGACTTCATGTGGCTCGTGGGTGTGGGCCCAATGAATTTTAAATGCATCAGTATATTTCGATAAGCCCGAAGGTAAACATTTTAAAAGATTTCATTTCTTTTAAGTGGTAAAAGATTTGAAAATTAAAACATTGCCAATGGTAAAGTTTGAAAGTGCCTGATGGAATTATTATAGGAGGCCCCATTTGAATTTTGAACATCAAATCATTTAAAATTGAAATATTGCCCGATGTAAAGTGAGGTGGAGTATATAAATGGTTGGAGTAAGCATTTAAAAGAGGGATGGGTAAAATGTTTTACCCAATGAAAATATGATTGGCCTTTATTGTTTGAGAGTCAAACATTTTAAGGTAAAAGCATGGTGCCAGATTTTAAATAATTGCACAGGAAAATGTTTTAATTAGAGCCCAGTGGAATATCAAATATCTCACTATATGGTGAAAATATAGAAGTGAAATATGATAGGGGCACATGTCAAATCATTTCAAAAGTCCAAGATGGAATATGTTAGATTGTTTAAAAGGAAAAATATTTTGAAATGGGTGAGATTTTAAAGTACACAGGTGAAGTGAATCTGTTTACCTTGTAATCAAATATTTTGTTGGTCAGGCATATAAAATGAAGAGTGACAAGCATGGGAATGTTTTATAAAGTGAATTTATTCACTTTATAAACAAGCATTATTTGTTGGAGATTAAAGTATTAAAGTGCACAAAGGAATATTTTAATGTAAAATGAAATATGTGCTAGGAAATAAAGTGCAGCTACAACAAACAAAGAGCAGAAATAAGAGCTTTTATGGGAAAAGATAATTTTTCAACTGTTGGATAACATGGAGTGGAAATTCTCCACATGGGGAAATTTTATGTTTCTAAATAACTTCGAGCAAAGGAAAAATTGAGAGGAAAATTTTGTTGCAAGGAAGAGAGAGGAGAGATTCTTTTCATTTTTGTTGATTAACGGTGGATGGAGCTACCAGATGTCTTCAACAAATCAACTTCTAGAGCCTTTTGTTCTTCTATATCTTCTCTTATATTCTCATTTGTAAGGGGTTCTGAATTCTTGTGTGGGGCTGGGTAGATAGAAAATGTTGAGTTCAAGTCATGAATTGAGTCTGTAAAGTTGTAATTGTTGATCTCATATGTAAATATCAGCTAGTTTGTGCAATTAAATCAATAATATCATCAAATTGTCTCCTGCTTTGTACATCTTAGATCATATGAATTCAATAATACAAAGTATGTTTGAGTTTTTCATCTCAAATTTACTGAGATTGTTTTGTCTGTTCATGGTTAAAATACTTCGAGTAGATAATTGTGATTTCACGTGTGCAGGTTGGATCTGATAAGAAGAATTTGATTGACAACAAGAGTGGATCTGTTGGTTTAAGGCATTAACAGTTGTAAATCCATTAGTTGAAGGTTGTTTGCTAGTGAATTCTCCTTTTAAACATTTGACTCCATGGCCCAAAATTAGGCACTGATTTGTTATTCAACTTGATGCATCTCAGAAATAATTTTAAATTCAAAATCATTTTAAATCCATGTTGTTTGGTTGAGGTTTAGTGTGAGTTCTGCCTCCCAATGGCTGAGTTAGTGTTGATATACCAAGAATTTAGCCATATTTGAAGTTGTCAATACTTTCTTTGGTATAACTGAATTGGGAATTATCTTCTATAAAAAGCAATGTTTGTGCATAGTTGCATTAAAGTCTTTAGGCATTGTATAGGTTGACCCACCTTGCTCTTGCAAAGCCAGAAGTGTAGGAGATTTTAGTCTTTGACTGAATCTTGTCAGTTGACCAAATCCTTCTTTGAGTCTGAGTATAAGAAATTGGCTAATTCTTTAGGATTCATTGGACTAGTTGATCTAGAACACCAATAGAATGGCAACTCTATTGGGGAGAAAACTTTGAATCTTGAGTTGTAGACTGTTCTATTACAGAGTCATATCATTTGCATTGAGTCAGTTATTTTCCATTCTGAATTTGGTTCAAATATTCAAGGAATTCAAACCTGGAGAAATAATTTGTTCCAGTGAACCTAAAGATTTCATGATCTATGGTGCTCTACTAGTGAAAGGAACTTAGAAAGAAATTTATCTATGAAAAAACTTTATATTGCTTGAAGTTCAATCCTCTATGAAGAGTTGTGGTGACTCTGTCAAGAGAACCTGTTGAAGATTTGAAGAAAAATTCCAGATCTACAAATATTTCCAATCAGGAAGGACAATTTGTAGCAACTGCAACATTTCCAGGTATTCTTCACTTTTGGTTTTCAAGAAAATTGTGTATGAAAACCATATTTGAACTTCTTAGGAAAAACTTTGGTTCCCTATTGAGTGAATTAGCACTAACAAAGGGAAGGAACAATAATATTGAGTTTGCACACTCCCATTTGCTAGATTTGTTATATTAAATGTAATTCCAGTTCCACTGAAAGAATTTTGTCTAGTGCTCAAATATCTGCTAGTATGGATGATTAGAATGCATGTGTATATCTTAGGGATTTCCATCCATTTGCATTATTATTGTTTCAAGCCTAGGTTATCACCATGTCAGCAATTGTCATAGCAATCCTTCATTTGGTCATGGTTATGATTATGCAGAATTAGTTGAGCCTTGATTTGCAAATATCCATGGAGAATCAAGATAAAATAGCCATACCAATAGATACCTTAATACAACTTGTCAAGAAGTGTCAAAAGTCTGATAATCCTCAAACATTTGACACCCCAAAGTACATGAACTCAAAAGTGCACAAGCCTAAGATAAGGCCAGAATGGAAAGTTGTATTTGAAAGGGGACTTAAAGAGATGGATAAAAGGCACCGAATGTATATACCAGCCCAGTTAAGAGACAATCATATTGTGTCTAATCACCAAATTTCTGCACCTTTTGTCAATTCCTTTGATCCATTGTATGCTCAATTAGATTTGTCATGGGTTGATTACAAGGTTGAAAGTATGCCAACACAAGTCTATAAGAATATGCCTAGATTTAATGGATACAATGTTTGTGAAGGAGATGCACATGTCAAAAAAAATTCTAGATTCATGGAGGAATATTCATTGGGATATCAGGATATGTAGATGAGATTCTTTGGCAGATCTCTTGAAGCAAGAGTTAAGGATTGGTACCTAAGTTTTCCTGAGAAATCTTTTCCTTGCTAGGATAAATTAGTGGTTGCTTATAGAAAATAATTTTCAAGAGACCCTTCTGACCTTGTCACAAGGTTAAGGGAGATTCAAAAGCAAAATGAAGAGTCAAGAATTGATTTCAGTCATATATTTGTTGCCGCTCTTTCACTAATCCTAGAGAATTTCAGATCTAGTACTCCAGATTGTATTCATATGTATTTTGAAGCCTTTGAAGAAGGATCTAGTGCATTGTTGAATGATTATAAAATATTGAGTATGTAGATGGCTTACACATTTCTAGATAATTTGGATAAGAGAAGGAATGAATATGTGCAAATTTTATTGTCTTCATTTATGGATAAACATGCTGATGAAACTAGCAGCTATGTGAATATGAGTGATCATAGGTTTTCAGATAAATGCATACTTGAGAAGGTAGAAGACAAGAATGATGTATCATCAGGTGATGAGAAAGTTGTCTATGAACAACCTACAAAAGAAATACACTGAGATAAAAATTGCAGCCATAATGATGAAATACATGATGAGAGAAATGAAACATTTGAAGTTTCTTCAATCTCCTCTAAAAATGCAAAAACAAAGAATAGATTTTTTGTAGCAATTGAAGGTTGTAATGATGCAGATAATGTCCTAAATGATCATCTCAGTTCACATTGTGCTGATGAGACTTTCTCATCAAGCAATCAGTGTGATGTTGTGAAGAAAAATGGGATTTCAAGTTTTCTAAGCCAAGAACATGATGAGGGATGTGAATTGGATTTACTCTTTGAAGAAGAGATATGTAATCAGCAATATTATGGTATAATTGATCATGTCAATCCTACGTGTGTTGAGTGTAGCTTTGATGCAAGTCTTCATGATGAGACAAAGGAATTTGTTGATTCAGGGAATGCTCTTGAGGATGTCAGTTTATCAACTACAAGTGAAGAGGTATGCAATGAATTTCAATTGACAAGATCAACTACGAGTAGCTGCAATGAAGAAACCATTGATGGTTTTTAGTTTGACAGTGAAAATGTTTGTGTCTATCCTCAAGAGGACATAAATGACACACTCAATGAAGACACCCAGTTCAATACTAAAATGCAAGAAGATGTGGATTGTTGTTATGACAATCTAGAAGTAAGAGTGAACAAATGGACAGCCTGTTCTCTATGATGGGTTGTGACCATGCTTTTGACAAGGTTGTTAGCAATTAAATCTCCTATGATTGGGGAAATCCTATTTATGATCATCCCATTGAGTTTTCATATTTTGATGATGATGATGCCATAACATATCATGATTTTCAATTTGATAATGCATTCAATTCTAGTGAAGGTCAAGAAGAGGAAGTGGTTGAGAGAATGGATCAGAGTAATGATCTATTGAGTTGTGAACACATTTCAAATCTATTGACCACTGAATATCAGAAATGTGCACATGTAGATAACTCTCAATTGTTGTGTGCTTCTCATATTGATTTTGATAGTGATGATGGTCTTCAAGATTTGAGGTATGATGCATGTGTTTTTTATTTTCCTTCTAGTTATGAACTATTTGATCAACATGATGATAATGAGGATGAAGACAAGCATCTACTTGATTGTAATGATGTATTGTATGATGAGTATGAAAGTTTGCATGATGATGTAAACTTAGAAATCTATTTTGATGAGTTTGAAACAACAGGTGACCATGAGGATTTCATATCTAATGAGCCAAGTTTAGAAGATTGTAATGAAGATTTGGACAAGTCTTTTTTTGCTAACTTGAATGAGCCTAGTCATGAGTGTTTGAATGTGAATATGGATGCTGATTTCAATGAGAAATCAGATTATTCTTCTGAACTATAATTGCTCATTGTTGAGCAAGCTTGGGATGCTGAAGATGATGATATCTTCTGTTCAGAGGATAAAAAAATGAGTGATGATGAGGATGAGTTATAAATCCTTGATGACTCCCAATACCAGCATGATGGAGAACAGTTGCTGAGTGTGCTAGTGTATGAGTGTATCTCTTTGCATACACTTGGAGATGGTTTGCATGGTGTGCAAGATCTTTTGGTAAGTTCTTGTGATGGTTTCAACTTCGACATGAAAACTAGTAATTAGATTGAGCTTAATAGTACCAACCATGTGGCAGAATATGAGTGCTATTTTTATCAATTGGAAGAAGTTTTCACAAAATGTGGCAATGTGTAAGACATTGAAGAAAGTTGTTTTTAGTTTGAAAATGGTTCATATGATGACTATGATAAGTTGTTGCCACATGATAATCAACATTTTGAGAGTGTGCCTGACTTTCAAATGCATAGTGATTATGAACATGTTGATAATGTTGTATAAGATTTCTTGTTGGGAGGTACCAACTTGTTTAGTTAGGCAGATGACTATGATTAGGCTATGCTTTCATATGGTCTTGATCACCATAAAATGTTGCCGCTTGATACAAAATCAAAGAATGAAGAAAGATGCAGTGATATAGTCTATGTGATTTGGTTGCCATGTGACGATGAAGCCAAACTAAGAGCAAGTTTCCACTTACATAAAGGCAGCTTGATGCTTGTGTTTGCACAAATGCAATCACTCGTGTTGTTGTGGTTTGATAGAGACAAGCATGAGTTGAGGGAGATCGGCTCTTTTATCAGATTGGTATTTGACATAAGTAAGAATTGACTCCCCTTTTTCATTTGGTGGCCTGGTGTCACCAGATGAAGTTGAAAAAGAATAATGAATAAAGGAGTAGTTTGAGTGCACTCAATGGACTCAACATTTGGTCTACTCCCCAGAGATCTGGATTCTTGCTATGCCCATAGGGATCATACATCCCTAGTCAGAGCCACTGTTGGGACTGTCAAATTTTGCAAATTTGAAGTGCCCATATTGAAAATTTTTCCTTTGCACACTCACAAGTGCACCTGAAGAATCTACCTAGATGACCTACTTTAGAGGGTCATATTTCAGAGCCTATTGATTTTCAAGCCAAACCCATTTGCAAACACATTCATTAGACATGTGTGAATGTGTATGTCAATTTTTAGCTTCCCATGGTAAGTTTTGACAAGGTTTCAAAAAGTGAAGCTGGAGGGTTTTGGCACTTTTCTGTTGTTTGCAAACTTTCAATTTTACAAAATGGCCTCTTGTTCGAGTTAATATTTTGCAAATGGATGATCGTCAAGATAAAATGATTGTTGCTATCCATTCTCCACACATTCATGAGATCCCATGTCCGGTTTCAGAGCCTCGTGATCTTATTTGCTATTTTTTCAAGTTCAAAAGCAAACACAATTTGTTCAGTTTTGCACCTACATGTTTTGAAACCCTTTGAGTTATTTCTAAAAAAGTTCAACTGAGCAACTTTGACAGTGAATATCTTTCACCTTGTGATCTATTTCTCCGAACCGTCTATTGGACTCCACTCTCAGGTCAAATGTCTACATGCTTGTAAGTTTTCATAGCTCCGGGAGGTCGTTTGACTAGTTTCCCAAGGCGATTTCGGAGCCAACTTGGCCAATTTTCACCATTTTTCAAAAATGCAAGAAAGTATATTTTAATGGAAACCCAGTTCATGTTTTCAATTCAAATGCATTGAAAATCAGTGTTAGATCAATTCAAGAGAAAAATTGTTTGAAAATGATTTTTTTTAATCGGACCCACATGAGGACCCGTCATGCTTTGCACATTTGTGAATTTTTGAGCGTTAATTGATTTGAAGAGATCAACATATGTGAGTGCACAATTATAACTGCCTTCAAAGGTTTGAATATGGAGCAAGGTCTATCTTTCATTCTAGTATGAGGTTTAAAAGATGAGCACAAGTGAAGTCTCATAAAACAACATTTCAGTAGGTAACAGGGTAGTCATATGACAATCTTATGTTAGTGTTCATGATGATGGTGATATCAAATGAATGGTGATATTGAACAAGGGACATATTTGTCTTAGAAATGCAATAATTGTAAACAAAGTTACATTGACAGTGAATGTATTCACAAATGAAGATGGTGTTTTATTTGAGTTATCATGGGATGAAAGTCACAATGCTATTTAACCCTATTTGGTTGTTTGAAAAGAAATATGATTAAGGTGGGAAAATAATCTACCTGATTGAAAAGGAATCATTTGAAAGGATATTGTGCTTATGATGCAATGGCAAGATTGAAAGAGAACATTGTTAAAAGTAGGCCATTCAGGTAGTGTGGAAATCAATCCATGTTGTTATAGGAAACATAGAGGATGGAGGAGAACGTTGCCAGTAGGCAATACAAAAATGGACTATTGAAGAGGCTTGAACTACATTTGTCAAAAAATGTGGTCTCATGTCACGCTAAAAGAAACCTACACATTAAATGAATTTGTTGAAAGACTTTGGAAACTTTTAAGCAAATGCAATAGGCGGTAAAATCACCATCACTTGCTAAAAGGAACAAAGGTAACACATTTTGAAGGATCTCCAAGTGAATGAAATGAAGGACGACTAACATGTGATGAATGGTCAACTTAAACACTTGAAAGCAAGTTTTGAAATCTGTTTGACATAGGACCGTGCATTGAGGGGCTCAAAGGCTACAAAACAGAGCATGGATACATAAAATGGATTTGTTGAAATATCTTCAAAAACTTTTTGGCAAGATACAATGTGAGCATCCATTGGAGCATGGTGTATGGGCACAGATTGAAACATTCCTACACTGCAAAGGGAGGCTTCCACACCAAATGAAATGGGAGGCCAGTCAATAAGCTAAAGGGGATTGATCCACAGAACATCCATGGGTTAAACTCAGGTGGATTTTCATTTTGAGTTCAAAATTGATAGAGACATCTTTGCTTGTATCATGAGGGTAGCGATGATAGCGAGTCGCAATATGAATCGAGCCTTATATATTTTGACCTCATGAACTCTGTATTGATAAAAAACTATGGCGCCAATTTGAATGTTTCCTCTCCAAAACCCTCAGGTGTCCCGTGAAGGAGGAATCACATTTTGACAAGCTTGTGAGCTTCTTTGTGAGTGAATTTCTTTGTTGCAGATGAAGCCGCTAGCATGCTGCTAAAGGGCGCAGGTTTTGATATGAGATTGGTGCAGTTTAGAGTGTTGTGGAAAGCATTGGAGTAGGAAATGCACATCCATCAAAATATAGAGGATAGAAGGGCTCGAACACACCCTATGAAGCAGAGCCACCGCAATTGCCATGGGAACAAACAAAATGAAGTTTGCAGAGAAGATTTAGGGAAAATGAAGGAGACAAATGGAGATCAATGGTTAAGAACAAGGGTGAAGATGCAGCCAAATCACAACCCTTCCCCACCATCTTGCAACTTAAAGTTGCTCACACAATAACATCACAGGATGGGCGAGAAGGAGACTTCATGTGGCTTGTGGGTGTGGGCCTAATGAATTTTAAATGCACCAATATATTTTGATAAGCCCAAAGGTAAACATTTTAAAAGATTTCATTTCTTTTAAGTGGCAAAAAATTTGAAAATTAAAACATTGCCGGTGGTAAAGATTTAAAGTGCCCGATGGAATTATTAAAGGAGGCCCCATTTGAATTTCAAATGGAAAATCATTTAAAATTAAAATATTGGCTGATGCAAAGTAAGGTGGAGTAAATAAATGGCCAGAGTAAGCATTTAAAAGGGGAATGTGTAAAATGTTTTACCTAATGCAAATTTGATTGGCCTTTATTGTTTGAGAATCAAACATTTTAAGGTAAAAGCATGGGGGGAAATTTTAAATAATGGCATGGGAAAATGTTTTAATTAGAGCCCAATGAAATATCAAATATCTCACTATATGGTGAAAATATAGAAGTGAAATATGACAGGGGCATGTGTCAAATGATTTCAAAAGCCTAAGATGGAATATGTGAGGTTGTTTAAAAGGAAAAATATTTTAAAATGGGTGAGATTTTAAAGTGCACGGGTGAAGTGAATCTATTTACCTTGTAATCAAATATTTTATTGGTTGGGCATATAAAATGAAGAGTGACAAGCATGGGGATGTTTTATAAAGTGAACTTATTCACTTTATAAACAAGCATTATTTGCTAGAGATTAAAGTATTAAAGTGCACAAAGGAATATTTTAATGTAAAATGAAATATGTGCTGGGAAATAAAGTGCAGTTGTAGCAAACAAAGAGAAAAAATAATATCTTTTATGAGAAAAGATCATTTTTCAACTGTTGGATAAAATGGAGTGGAAATTCTCCACATGGAGAAATTTTTTGTTGTTGAATAACTTGGAGCCAAGGCAAAATTGAGAGGAAAAGTTTGTTACAAGGAAGAGAGAGGAGAGATTCTTTTCATTTTTTTTGATTAACAGTGGATGGAGCTACCAGATGTCTTCAACAGATCAACTTCTGGAGCCTTCTGTTATTCTATATCTTCTCTTCTATTCTCATTTGTACGGGGTTCTAAATTCTTGTGTGGGGCTGGGTAGATAGAAAATGTTGAGTTTGAACAAGTCATGAATTGAGTCTGTAAAGCTCTAATTGTTGATTTCATAAGTAAATATCAGCTAGTCTGTGCAAGTAAATCAATAATGTCATCAAATTGTCTCCTACTTTGTACATCTTAGATCATATGAATTCAATAATACAAAGTATGTTTGAGTTTGTCATCTCAAATTTCCTAAGATTGTTTTGTCTGTTCATGGTTCTGTTTCAATGAAATGGTTAAAATACTTTGAGCAGATAATTGTGATTTTAAGTGTGCAAGTTGGATATGATAAGAAGAATTTGATTGACAATAAGAGTGGATCTGTTGGTGTAAGGCATTAGCAATTGCAAATACATTGGTTGAAGGTTGTTTGCTGTTGAATTCTCCTTTTAAACATTTGACTCCATGGCCCGGAATTAGGCACTGATCTATTATTTAGCTTGATGCATCTCAGAAACAAGTTTAAATTCAAAATCATTTTAAATCCCTATTGTTTGGTTGAGGTTTAATGTGAGTTTTGCCTCCCAATGGCTGAGTTAGTGTTGATATACAAAGAATTTAGCTAGATTTGAAGTTGTCAGTACTTTCTTTGGTATAACTGAATTGGGAATTATCTGCTATAAAAAGCAGTGTTTGTGCATAGTTGAATTAAAGTCTTTAGGCATTGTATAGGTTGACACACCTTGCTCCTGCAAAGCCAGAAGTGTAGGAGATTTCAGTCTTTGACTGAATCTTGTCAGTTGGCCAAATCCCTCTTTGAGTCTGAGTATAAGAAATTGGCTAATTCTTTAGGATTCATTAGATTGGTTGATTTGGAACACCAACATACATAAGAAGAGGTCAAATTTTCAAGTCAAAGTTTAGATCATTGTCACAATATGAGATTGAATGAGGGCAAAGAGTGAGTTGTCCCACAATTCATCAAATCATTGTTAAATTTAAATTAATTCAATAAACACAATCAACAATATAAAATATTTAAATCACACAAAACAAAATCCTTACTCTTTTATAATTTAAAAATTAATTATATTTAACTACTACCTCTAAAAAAGAATATACTTATTATCCCCATTTTATTTATTTAAAAAAATAAAAAAGCATTTTACTTTGCAATATATGAGATCTAATTTAGGGAAGATAAAATAAATATTTTCAACCTATTGAGGGGCAATTTAAGCCAAAGAAATATAGAACAAAATTGTGATCTCTTGCTTAAATTGTAGTTTGTTATTTTTTTTCTTAAGAGGTTTCGTGTAATCTTCTTTTTCATGAGCATATATTACACGAGCTCCATGTTTCCACTTGTTCGTACGGGGTCGGTGTATATAGGGCCCTTGAGCACATAAACATTGTGTATTGACTTGGGATGGATATTCATATTAAAGTAGTTATTGGTAACAAGAGACATACCACATGCATTGGCGTGACGGTGGGCTAGGGGGGATTCTTGTATTTAAATTAAAGACTAACTTCCATGTGGTGGTTGGTTAGGAAGGGTTCGACAAGATGGTCCAAGCAAATAATAATATAAAATAGTAAAAGGAAAATTTAAAGTGTTAAAGTAATGTTAAGTCATAATATTTTAAAGGAATGGGGTCACAATCATGTTTCAGATGATTTTGATGGAATACATATTTTTTAATTTGTAGTTTTTAATTGAAAGAGGTCAATGCAATGCTAATTTACTATAAGTAGTAAAAACAATTAAAAATTATTTACCCTCTCAAAAAATTGATAATTGTATTAAATGTATATTGTTAAAAATATTATATAATGAAAATGTATAATAGATTTTATGTGGGTGTTTATAACCTTTGTTATTATACTAATATTATGTTTATATTATTCAGACTACTTTCGTATTAAATATTTGCATTAAATTTCATTTTTTGGACAATTTTATTTTAAATATGGTTTTTACTTTGTTTTTATATAATTTATATAAGAAAAAGTGGTAAGAATTGTGTTGAAATAAGTCTAAAAATATATTATGAATGAAGTTTTAAAAAAATTCTTCATAGATATATTTTCTTGAAGACATTGATGTTCACTATGACTATATATGGTATGAAACTAATAGTTAAATTGCTTCTTATGATGGTCAAACCCTCACAAAATAATCTATTACCACTTGGGTGAAATATACATTGGAGGCATATAATCTTGAGTTCAATGGTGTAGTTAATATGGTAAAAAGTTTTTTATTTTTTACTCCAAAGGCATATCCAATTTGCAACTGTCCAAGCTAAATTTATAACCGATGATGTAAGAGCCCTTGGGAGACAATTAAAGTGATCGCACCCATTCATGCGCTTTGTCTCCCAAGCATTAATGTGTTATGCAATTTGCACCCCAACTTAGTCATGCGAAAGCAACACGATGACAAGTTACTCGCAATAATATACTTATTATCCCCATTTTTTCTATCGAAATACACACACACACACATATGAAAGTGCATGAAGATGCATTCGTTAAGTAGGCGTGTAAGGGAATGACAAATATCTACTCTCAGACTGTGAAGTTGGTGCCCATTAAAGAAATAACGGATGTGCTTACAATGCAGGTAAATCAAACGGAGCTTTGAAAAGAGACATGGGTAAGGGTAAAATATGGGATTTATAAAGGAGACCTTGCTAAGGTTGTGGAGTTAGACAATTTGAGGTAGAGGGTTATTCTGAAGCTTGTGCCCAGGCTTGATTTTAAGGCTTTAAAGACGAGAATGGAAGGATTTGTTTCTAATATAGAAAAGAAAAAGACAACTAAGATTGTTCCACCTATGAGGTTTGTTAATCTGCGTCAAATTAAGGACATGGGTATTGTGGTTGAACGCAAAAGGGAGTAACAGGAGAGATGTTTGAGATGGTGGAGAATATGATGTTTAAAGATGGGTATTTGTATAAAACCATGTTGATCAATTCTGTCAGCTCATAGAACATAAAGCCTTCCTTTCATAAGCTTTAGAAATTTCAAAACAATAATGCAGAGTCTTACATGGCTACTTTTGTTGTTGGTAGCAAGAAAAAGAGGCATTTTAGGAAGGGTGATGTGGTGGTTGTTATCAGTGGTGATTTGAAGAATTAGAAGGGGTGTATGGAGAAGGTAGATGATGAGAATATACATGTGAAGACTAAGATGAAGGAGATTGAAGGGACTATTTTGACTTTTCATCAGAATGAGCTTTGTAAGTTTTTTGAAATAGGGGATCATGTCAAAGTAGTGAGTGGAACACATGAACACACTACAGGGATGATTGTTAAGCTGGAGACAAATAATGTGCTTATTATAATTGCAAACAGGACTAGGGAAGCTATAAAGGTTTTTGCAGATAATGTTGTGGAGTGTAAAGAAGAGACTTCTGGGGTTACTAAGCTTGGAGAGTATCAACTGCATGTTCTTGTGCAGTTGGATAGAACCAATTTTGGAGTCATTACTAGTGTTGAGATTGATGGGTTCCATATTTTCAAGGTTATTCTAGAGAGAGCAGAGGTTGTGAGTGTGAAGATGAGGGACATCACAAAAAAGATATTTGATAGGAACTTTAAAGCATATGATCAGTATAGGAACAATGTAGGTCTCAAGAATGTGATGAAGATTCTGGAGGGACCTTTCAAGGGAAAACAGGGGCATGTTGAGCATATAAATCGAAGGATTGTTTTGATTAGGGATTACCACTATCTTGAAAATTGTTGGAAATGAGATGTCTCAACCTTGTAGATTTCCTATAACATTTATGTTTGTATTTAATATTTTTCCTACAATTGTTACACATTGTTGGTGCATTGGAAATCAATTTATTAGAGGTTAGAAGATTCCCACATAGTGGTAGGTTATGGAAGGCCTACTTTTAGGCACATTATGACATATTTTATGACATCTGTAAGGGTCAAAAATGGGAAATATGAATTTGGACATGAGAGCTTATTTTTAGACTGGAATCTTGGTGGAGAAGTTGAGCACATGGTTTTGTAAACCACTGGTGGTTTCTTGTATAGCCAGAAGTCTATAAATTGAAGGCTTGAGAAGTAGTTTGTGTTGAATTTGTAGGTATTATTATGCTATCGAATTGTTCCTAGAATTCTTTCAGAATTGCTTACTGGTGATACTCTTGTAAAAGACTTGCTCTGCAAGTGTATGCAATCTTGTTGTTGGATTTGAAATACATTGAGTAGGATTTGGAGTGTGGGGTTTTTCACCTGAAAGGGTTTTCCCCACGTATATATGGTGTTTGTGTTAATAGTTTATTTTCGCGTTATGAATGTGTTGCTAGAATTTTTGTAACTACTTGATCAACTTTTAAAAGTTTTGCATAATATCTCCTCTCAAGATTGGCATAGGAAATTGTTTCCACTACTCTAATTTCCTTAAAAGTGGTATCAAAGCTTAATAACCTTTGGTTTTAGTTGTGGGTTGTTGGGTTTTTTGAGCTAATCAAGGTTTGAGTGGGAGCTTATGCAATGGATACTTTGTGATCTTGTTGCAGATATCATTTTCGAATGGCGAACATATCTAGGAGGATTGAGGTAGATAATTTTTTCGGTACGAACTTTGAAATGTGGAAGCTGAAAATGGAAGATTTGTTGATTGATAGGGATCTATGCAATGTAGTGGATGAAAATGTCCAGAGGCCTACAAATCCAGATTTGGCTACAAAATATGATGTAATGGATAGAAAATCTAAAGGTCTCATTAGACTATGTCTTGTAGATTCAATAATGATAAATTTCCATAAAGAACCCACTTTGAAGGATCTTTGGAAGAAGTTGGGTGAGATATACCAAGCCAAATCCCTAGTAAATAATATTTTCTTAAGGAAGAAGTTGTATTCCTTGAGAATGGAAGAAGGTGGACGAATTTATGAGCATCTGGAAACATTCAATATGCTGGTGACTTAGTTGACCTCAGTTGGGGTTAAGATGGACAAAGAAAGGTGCCAAACTTTGTTTTGTTCACTGCTAGACTCATGGGACAACCTAGTCATGGCCATTGGGAGCACTTCTGTCATCTTGAAGATGGAGGATGTTGTTGGTTCTCTACTCTCTAAAGAGACGAGAAGGAAGGTCTCTCTAAATGCCAAAGAGGCTTTGAATATTCAAGGAAGAAAAACTAAACGAAGCAAAGATGAGAAGCAGCATGGCCGTTCCTAGTCCAAAAATAAGGGGAGATAAAAATCTCCTAGTAATTCCAAGGTAATATGCTGGAATTGTGGAAAACCTAGACATAGTTTCCGAAAGGAATGTAAAGAAGAGAAGAGAAAGAAGAAGAAGAAGAAGAAGAAGAAGCAAGATTTTGATTCTAAGTCTAGAAAGGAAGATGGAGATGCCTTTATTGCATCCTCGGCCACTCGTGCAGGTGATAATGTATGGTTGATAGACTCGGGTGCATCTTTCCACATGACTCCTAAAAAAAAATAGTTTAGTAAGTATGAAAACTATGATGGTGGTAAGGTGTATTTGGGTGATGATTATTTCCTTGATATTGTTGGTTGTGGTAGTATTCATGTGAAGTTTACTGATGGTAGAGTTAGATGATTTGATGGTGTCTTGCATATCCCAAGACTAGCAAGCTAATAGATGTGGGTGTGCATGTATAGTTTTCTGAAGCAAGTGTGAAAATGGTGAGAGGTGCTATGGTGATAGCGAGAGGAAGTAGATTAGGTACATTGTACTAGCTCGATGTATGCATAGTTGAATGTAATATCACTTCTAATAAGATTAAGCCAAAAACTACTTCAATGGAAAAAGAGATGGTTTCCTCTTCTACGGATGGTCGTGGCTTTTGGGTACCCAAGGGTGCTCTATCTACTGAATCAAAGTTTCCTGCAGAGAATACCATGTTATGGCACCAAAGGCTTGGCCACATTGAAGAGAAAGGTTTAATAAAAGCCCTAAAAAATAAGAACCTCATTGAGGGGTTGAATGATTACAATCTAGAGTTTGATTTCTATGAACATTGTATTTATGGAAAATAGAACCGCATTTAGTTTTACTCATCTTCTCATAATTCTTTATGTATCTTGGATTTGATTCATTCTGATGTATTTGGTCCTATTGATGTTTCTTCTATTGGTAAATCAGTTTACTATGTTACTTTTATTGATGATTTTAGTAGGAGGACATGGACCGTGTATTTTCTAAAGAGTAAATCTGAAGTTTTCATTCATTTTATGGAGTTCAAGGCTATGGTAGAAACTCAGACTAGAAATAAAATTAAATGTTTGAGAAGTGACAATGGCGGTGAGTATTGTTCTACAAACTTTGACAGATTATGTATAGATTGTGGGATTAAAAGACAAAGACAACTCTATATTCTCCGCAGCAGAATGGAGTTGCAGAAATAATGAGTAGAACATTGATGGAGAAGGCTAGGAGAAAGTTGAGTTGAGCTGGTCTAGAACAAAAGTTTTGGTCTGAAGTTGTTGCCACTACTTTTTATTTGATAAATAGATCTCCTACATCAGCGCTTGTTAATAAAACACCAATGGAGGCATGGTCAGGGAAAAATCCTTCACTTAGACATCTAAGAGTTTTTGGTTGTGAGGCATATGCTCATGTGCCTAAGGAGAAGAGAACAAAATTGGATTCTAGGGCTGTCAAATGTATCTTCATCGGCTATATCTATGGTGTGAAAGCATACATGCTTTAGGACCCTGTTGCACAAAAGGTAATTTATTCCAGAAGTGTTATTTTTAGAGAGACTAAATCTTCTCATGTTAATTTTCAACCAGAACAACATAAAGAAATTGAACAGAAAAAGGATGTGGTTCAAGTTCCTTCTATGCTTGAGGAAGTCGAATTGAGACCCCAAAATAGACAAGAATTTGAGGAGATCTCATCAAGCTCTGAATCTTTAGAAGATGAAGAAGAGGAGGAAGAACTGGAAGAACCTCCACCTCAACTTGTTCGAAGGTTTACAAGGAAAAGGCAACCACCTCAAAGGTATGGGTATTCACTTGATGATTGGAAATGTATATTTTCTTTGAGTACTAATGTTGATGAATTGAGATAGATGTGCAAGAGGCCCTTGGGGTATGAATGATGCAGAGTCCTGGAAAATAGCCATGGATGAAGAGATGGGAAGTCTTAAAAAGAATGATACATGGGACCTTGTACCATTTCTTGAAGGTCAGAAACCTGTTGGATGTAAATGGGTGTGTAAGAAAAAGATTTGTTTAGATGGAAATGTTGAAAAGTATAAGGCACGGTTGGTTATGAAGGGATACTCTTAGGTTGAGGGTATTGATTATGGTGAGATCTCTTGTGTTGCTAAAATGACATCCATTCAATTTTTATTATCTATTGCAACATCTTATGATCTAGAGGTGGAACAAATGAATGTGAAAACCATGTTCCTTCATGGTGATTTGAGGAAGAAATTTATATGACACAACCAGAGCACTATGTGGTAAAAGGTAAAAGCAAGTTGGTTTGTAAGTTAAAGAAATATTTGTACGACCTTAAACAAAGTACTAGGATGTGGTACTAGAAGTTCGATACATATGTGTTGAGTTTTGGATTTGTGTGGCCTAAATCTTATCACTGTGTATATTTTAAATTTGATGGTGATTATTTCCTGGTAATTGCTTTATATGTTGATGACATGTTGTTTGTTGGGAAAGGAAAAGGTTTGGTTGTAGATTTGAAATCTCAGCTCTGTGAAATTTGAAATGAAAGATCTTGGTGTAGCAAAACACATACTTGGGATGGAGATCAGAAGAGATCGTGAGAATAGAAAGTTATGGCTTGGATAGAGTAAGTATGTTTGTTTTGTTTTGCAAAGGTTCAACATGCAGGATTGTAAACCACTTTTTGTTCCTATTACATTGGGAACAAAGCTTTCTATTTCATAATGTCCTGTATCCCCATCAGAGATGGAAGACATGAGTAGAGTGCCCTACCAGAGTGCGGTTAGAAGCTTAATGTATGCTATATGTTGTACAAGACCAGAAATTACCCAAGAAGTGGGAAATCTTTCTTGTTTTATGTCTAATCCTGGAAGAACGCATTAGGATGCAATTAAGAGGGTCTTCAAATATTTGCAGGGTACATCAGAGTACTCTATATGTTTTCACGGTATAGGAGATCAACATTCCCAGAGTATTCATGGTTTTATGGATTCAAATTGGGCTGGTGATGTCGATAGCAGAAGGTCCACTAGTGAATATTTGTTTACTCTTAATGGTGGTGCAATTAGTTGGATGAGAAAGCGATAGGCTATGGTCAGTTTTTCCACTATTGCTCAGGTAGAGTACATGGTAGCTACTCATGCCTATAAAGAAACCATTTGGTTGAAGTGTTTATGTTTAGATATTGGATTGAAACAAGGTGTAGTTACACTTTATTGTGATAGTTAGAGTTCAATCTGCCTTTCGAGGAACCCAAATTTTCATGCCAAGACCAAACACATTGATATTGAGTATCACTTTGTGAGAGATATGGTTGAGGATGGTAAGGTGAAGCTAGAAAAGGTAGAGACAGTGGCAAATGTTGCAGATGCATTAACTAAGCCCATGAGCACAACAAAATTTAGTTGGTGTTCCAAGTCTATGGGCCTTTCAGCCCCTAGCAGTTGATCCATGATGGTATCTTTCCCTTGGCCCTTGCAAGGTATTCGACAAGTGGGAGAATGTTGGAAATGAGGTGTCTTAACCTTGCAGATTTCCTGTAACATTTATTTTTGTATTTAATATTTTTCCTACAGTTGTTACACATTATTGGTGCATTGAAAATTAGTTTATTAGATGTTAGAAGATTCCCACATAGTGGTAGGTTATGGAAGGTCTACTTTTAGGCACATTATTACAGATTTTATGACATCTGTAAGGATAAAAAATGGGAAATATGAATTTGGACGTGAGAGCTTATTTTTAGACTGGAATCTTGGTGGAGAATCTAAGCACATGGTTTTGTAAACCGCTGGTGGTTTCTTGTATAGCCAAAATTCTATAAATTGAAGGCTTGAGAAGTAGTTTGTGTGTTGAGTTTGCAGGTATTGTTATGTTGTCAAATTGTTGCTAGAATTTCTTATTGGTGATACTCCTATAAAATAATTGCTCTGCAAGTGTATGTAATCTTGTTGTTGTATTTGAAATACATTGAGCAGGGTTTGGAGTGTGGGGATTGTCACTCGAAAGGGTTTTTCCCATGTATAGCTGGTGTTTGTGTTAATTGTTTATTTTCTTGTTATGAATTTGTTGCTGGAATTTCTATAACTGTTTGATCAACTTTTAAAGTTTTGTTTAATATCTCAGGCTCAAGATTGGTGTTAGAAATTGTTTTTGCTACTCTATATTTCCTTATAAGAATGGCAGTTTCATATGTGCTAGGGCTGCCTCTTGTGTTGCTATTGTGGGTATGCATTATCAAACACAATCAAGTAAAGTTGGAAATATTCATCAAATTATTAGGTTATAGGATCACTACAAAAGCATTCTTCAATTTACCTAAATTTAGAACAGGATCAATATCATTTATCCAAAATTGACAACATTACAACAAAAGAAATTGAAAACCATGACTAATTTAAATCATTTTACTAAACCCTTATCCATGCTCTGTTTACGAGCATCATAAAGTGCAGTTGACCCAAATTTTGACAGGATGCAAAGAAATGAAGTCCAAGCCCACACTAATTACCCTACAAAATCCTTTTCCATAATCATACTCACTAAGTATTAAACCCCCCTTATTCTTTTGCAATCAGTTGTCTTTCATTTCTGTCTTTAATAGTTGCATATCTAATAATTAACAAAGTCATCAATGTAAATGATCCAATCCATCAAAATTATTTAGGGCCAAATAAAGATCAATCTTATCAAAAAATATAACATAACATCTCTTTCTATCACTCTCTCCCTCTCTCTTCGTCTCTCCCTATTACAAACATAACATGAACCTATTGCTAATGGAGCTTGATTATCTTCTCATTTCAGAAGTTTTTTTTTAGTCGTGTTTGGATTCTGTAAGTGGATGCATAGTTGATTTGGAGCTATCACTTTTGCATTGAGAAATTTGTTGCACAAACAACATCATTTTCTAAATGACCTACCAATTGACCTCATGTACTAAACAAATTATTGCAAAAAATAGGCCAATATTATCTCTAAATGACCTTCCACACATCTTTGGCGTACCCATTGTACACCAAGGTGCAATTGCTAGTTTATTTTTATTTTATTGGAATTCCAACATGTGCAAACTTTGTTGGCCAAGTCTAGATGTTGGATTATGTGAAACACTTTTATGATGCTCTTGTGGTAGACCCAAGAATTTGTGGTTTCTAAGTAGGGATATTTTAAAGTCTTAGTCTAAATGTTGGAGTAGTACATCATTAGATAGTTTAGTATAGGCTAGATTAAATAATAAAAAATAGTCTAACATACAATTGTTAATTTATAATAAATATAGGTTGGTTTTTAGTTTGTAAATTAACAAAGTTAATTTAGTTTTGGGAAGTTACATTCTCGTAAATGAGTTAGCATGGGAAAACAAAAATCTTTAAAAAGTCATTTATGTCATAATGAAAATAATCTCATAGAATTCAATCAAACGGTTATTTTGAGTTTTTTATGTGTTATAATGATTTAGTTTTTTTGACATTTTATATGCTCTACCATTTTAATAAGTCTCAGTAGAAATACTTAGATTTCACATTATGTGGACCCTCCTTAACCAAGTTTTTAATTTTTTTGGTCATCTTATTTGTCATAAGACGAACAAATTTTACTTGGCATGATCTAATAAATGAGTCAATGTTGAATTGGATATTTTCAAAGACTTAAATGAACTTTCCAACATTCAAGTTGGAAGCCATAAAATTCTCAAAAAATGAACTACATTATCATACTAAATTTCTTTGATTGCCATTCATGATTATTTTCCTATGAATTTTTACTCCAAACTATCCTTTCCGTCATTGTGAACAACCAAGAAGAAAAGAAGGTTATACTATTGTTAGTGAAAAAATCATCATGGAATTGAGAACCATTAAACAAAGGTTCCAATACCAAAACTAAGCCACCTCATTAAGCATTTGAACTTTTGGACCAAGTTTATCATTCAACTTCAATCCCATAGAAGAAACCTTAGTTTTGTGCACTCTCAAGAACCATAATTCTAGAAAAAACAAGGCATTATTCCTTCTTATATTTCTCCTTCTATAATGTCTCATAGCCCACATCACAATGCTTAAGGCTCTTCTATGATGAACAATGGGGAAAAACACCACACCATTCTCTTAGCAAGTTTTTATAATGAACACAACATAGTTTATTGAGTAACCAATTTTCTATGATTTGTACAATTAAAGGACGAAAAAATATTTTTTTTTCATGAATTGTTCCTCCACATGAATTTACTCTCTTGGAATGTATGAAGAGATTCATGTTACAAAATTATTTTTTATTGGTTGCATGTTGGTGAATTTTGTCTTTAATGTTATTTATTTACAATAAGTTAAATTATAGGGTTTTGTTATACAATTTTCTTTAAAGTGATTTATGCATTATATTCTTTAGGTTTCCATGTCACATGAAATTTTTTAGAGTGGTGTTATCATTTTCTTTCTCAACATTTTTCTTTTGTGGTTTTTTCTTGGGGCTAAAAACTTCACACCAATTTATGTGGATATTATCTAACATTGATGTTCATTTAATAGGTCTTGAAGCATATATAATTCCTAATGATGACCCTAATCTCTTAGCTCTCTATGAGCTATCCACTAATCACCCTTTTCCAAATTTTCATGTTTTTTGCGACTTTTTAAACATGTTTCAATTCGTTGAGGAAAAGAAAAACACTCATCCCATGCATTCATATATTGATGAAAGGGAGAAATGGTATTAACTAAAATTTGTGGGTGTTTATAATTTTAATTTCCAATGGTGATTCAACTCCCCAAGCCCGTGGTTTATATGGTTGAATCATCATAGTGGGATAGACCATGTTCTTAAAAGATTAGATTGTGTCCTAATCATAGACTAGCATTTATTCAATCTTATCTTTTTAGTATATAGGTGATAAAATTTCACAAAAAATAAATTATTATGACTACAACTTAATTATGTTGTGATAGATCTAGAGTGATGGTTTAATATAATTTTATAAACCTAATTTTTCATGAACACTTCTAATGTAGTCAAGGTTAGGGAGCCAAGTGAATGGTGACCTTTTTTGTGTATAAATACTTCACAAAACACTTGCACAAGGTCGAACAAGTGTTGGGACAAATTTCATATTAACCTTACAATGTTATGTCTCATGTCACATCTCCAACACCTTGGGAATGGGAACTTGGATGCCCATGTAGGTGGTTAAGAGATATTATTTAATTATTATTCTCCTTTTAACTAGGAATATTAATTGTAGTGAAATTCATGAGAGAGGTTACCTATGATGATGGTAGTTACAAATTAATTTGACTCCAGTTACATCTCTTTCCCAATTCTAGGCACTAGGATAAATTATGGAGCATATTTTGCTTGTCAAGTGGGGCTCACATTAGTTGGGCATTCCATTTTGAAGTACCATACTTGGAAATCCATATCCACTCTTCATAGCGGTCAATAATGTTGATGGTTATGAATGCCATTCAACAATAATTGGTTGATTAGCTATAGGAGCATTGTATTTTTTCATACCATACCTGTTTTAGTATTTTTTGTTTTGTATGACCATTCATGATGTTATCTTTGTAGTTCTCTATAAATTGGATTCCTTTGATAGTTTTTCTCTTGGGTCTTTTGTAGGTAAAGTAAGGATATGTTATTATCTAATGCTATCAAATTCAAGGAAATTTTGGATGTATTATTAAATCTAACACATTGTTATTAGATTAATATATACTTGTGCTCTCTTTGGTGGTGGATTTTTTCCTAAAAATATTTATCCACATGAATTCTAGTGTTATGTGTTTATCATGAATTTTGTAATTTAAATTTCTCACAGAAATATAATGGTTAATCACATGATACTTTACTTAGTATTTTATATTTTTATAGTAAGTGAAAAAGTTCTTACTATAGTTGCTTACCTATTTCACAACATTTTCTATCCAAATTTTGGTCCTTTTAAAAGGGGGTTCCTTTCTTGGAATTATTTTAGATTTTTGGCTATATTGAGATATTTTGAGTTGGTTGTTTTGGATATTTATAAATGATTTAAATAATTTCCTATAATTCTCATTTAAAGAGGGCTATAGAGGATATGAATTCGATTGGCTTCTTGATGGCATTCGCGTGCTCTGCAAGCCGAGCTAGGGTGATCATGCCCTAGCTTGTTCTCTGTGTGTTGCTCGCTTCTGCATTGTGGGGGGGTTTTTTGAAGCTATCGAGGTTGTGGTGGTGGGGTTTTTTCTTTTCTGGAGGCCTTCTTGCTATCGTTTGGGTGGCTTGTGGGTGGAAGGGTTTTGATCCTTCCCTTGGGGTATTTTCCTTTTTTCCATTTCTTGCAAAAGTGTCTTGGGGGTTTGCATGCCTACTGGGGATCTTATTTTTTGCTATGCCGGGTGGGGAAACATCTGGGGCTAGCCCCAAATTAGATTTTCGATCAGCATTTGGTTTGAAGCCTTCAACGCATGGAGTGAATGTTTTTGATAATATGCTATTTTCTTCAAAGATGGAGATGAATGATCTAGGATCAGTTAGTGGTTCCAGAATAACGAAGATTAATGGGTGTTTGGAAAGATGCAAAGAGCGACCGAAGTTGATTATCTCAATGGAAATGCTTGAAAATGATATTGAATACTATTCAAGGAACTCTTTTTATTGCAAGTTCATGGGTTTGAGAGTCTCGCTGCAATTTTTGGAATCCTGGGCTCAGCGGACTTGGATGCCGGAGGGGGAGATGGAGATTAGGCTCCTTGCGAACAACTTTTTTATGGTCTCTTTTGACTGCATGGCAGATCAGAATAAGGTCTTTGAGGGTGGCCTCTATTTTTATAACTAGGTGGGTTTGTTTATCAAGCCATGGCATGCTGGCTTCAACCCGACTAAGGCAATACCGAGTTGGATCCCAGTTTGGGTTTGGTTGCCATGGTTTCCAGTTGAGTGTTGGCGGGATGATGTGTTGCATTTGGTGGCTTCAATGCTTGGTAAACCTATTGGGTCTTCACAACAGACACAGTATAAAAAGGTAATGACTTTTGCTTGTATTTGTGTAGAAATTGATTTAAGCAAGCGACTATCAGATTTTGTTGAAGTGAGTGTTGGATCATATACTTGGGTGCAACAGCTAGATTATGAAACCCTACCTTTTCGGTGTCATCTTTGTCATGAATATGGTTACTTGTAGTGTAGGTGCCCTAGGGCTAAGCCTGTGGTGCCCCAACCTTCTCATCCTTCTTGTAATCCACCTAGGACTGATAATGGTAAGGAGCCTATTCCAGGTGATGGTAATGTAGATGATGGTTATGTCCCTATCAAGGCTCGCAATAGGAATCAGGGCCAGAAGCGGACCTTGAGGGAGAGGCAGGATGATAAAAACTTTTAATAGGTTTGAGGTGCTGGATGATCTCAGCCAGGAGGAAGTGAATCTGGGGTTGTTGAACTTGGATCAAGGAACTTTGGGTACATGACAGGATGGGCCACCATTGGAGGCCATGCAGGGTGTGCAGGAGATTGGGGTTGGGCAGATGGATACAGATCAACAATTGATTGTCCAGACTGAACAAGAATCTTCTATTGGAGCTTCAAAGAGTGGTGGAGGTGGTTCCCCATTGCCCCTAAAAGGAGGCAAGGATGTGGGGAAGAGCTCTTTGGCCTCCTCTCATTTGGGTATTCAGCAAGATGAATTGAAGAAAGGGGTTGGTGACAGGACTTCCAAGCTAGGAAGGAAAAAGGATATGGAGAAGATTAAATTAACTGGGGAAGCTTTGGTGGAGTTGGGGTCAGTCAAGACTCTGGATTCACATTTTTCATGCCCCCAGAAATGATTGTTCTCTCATGGAATGTAAGGGGCTTGAACAGTGGCCCTCAACAAAAAGTTGTTTGTGATTTGGTTAGGAATCATTCTCTAGATGTTCTTTTTCTTCAGGAGACTAAATTATCTATAGATAATATGTTGGCCATGGCTCCTAAGTTGTGGAAATATGGTGAATGCCAGTGTGTGGGGGCTCTTGGTGCTTCTAGAGGGGTGGCTTGCTTTTGGAACCCTCGGAAGATTTTCCCTCTCCGGTGGATGTCCTCTAGATCCTCTTTATCCCTAGTCGCCTCTTGGTATGAGACTGGTGAGTGTATTCTCCTCTCTAATGTGTATGCTCCTGTTGAGTTTCTACGTAAACAAATTCTATAGTCCCATCTTCATTTTGTTCATAGCTTAGCTCCTTACCATCCATGGGTTATGGCTGGCGATTTTAATGCTATTGTGGAGTTGTCTGAGAAAAGAGGTGGAATTCCTAGGTTGGAGCCTTCTGCTCTGTTATTCAGAGATAGCATTTCTGAATTAAATCTTATTGATGTTCTACCAAGTAATGGTCGCTTCACTTAGAATAATAGGAGAATTGGTGAGAGTTGTGTTGCTGAGAGGCTAGATCGATTCTTGGTTTCCTGTTACTAGGTTGGAGACTTATGGTCCACTCGATCTGAAATTCTTGATTGGAGAGGTTCTGATCATTGGCCTATTAAGCTTAGTATTATCTCTGCTCGGGGGCCTCATTCTCCCTCATTCAAGTTCCAACTTATGTGGTTACGGGATCCTACTCTTCATGAGCATGTCGCTGAGTGGTGGCGGATTGGTAGACCAACTTTTGGTATGACAATGTACACATTCTCCAAGCTTCTTCAGTTTGTCAAATATTAGCTTAAAAGGTGGAATCAATGATGTTTTGGTAATATATTTCATGCTAAGGTTGTTGCCCAGGAGGAGTTGAATAATATTACGTGGTTGATTCGCGAGAATGGGGCCTCTAAGGATCTTCTAAGGGAGGAGGCTAAGACTCTGAAAGCAGTTGAGGAATTTGAATTGTGGGAAGAAATCTATTGGAAGAAAAAGGCCTGGGTTGAATGGTTATAGGAAGGTGATAAAAACACCACCTTCTTCTTCAATTCTGTGAATGAGAGGAGGCATGGTAATTCCATTCCTATTCTGGTGAATGATAGGGGTGAACGTCTTTCCTCATTTAAGGAAATCTCTGTTGAGGCATCTCAATATTTTACTACTTTATTTAGGGAGGATTCACGAGGGGGCTCTGTTGAGGAAGCACAGGTTCTTTCTTGTATTCCTCAGTTGGTCTCCAAGGAGGTGAATGAGTATCTGATGAAAGATATCTCTCTTGATGAGCTGGAGGGGATTGTGTTTCAATGAAGAGGGGTAAAGCTCCTGGTCCCGATGGTTTCCCCATTGAATTTTTTCAAGAATTCTAGGATATCATAAAGTTGGATCTTCTGGCGGTTGTCCTTGAGTCCCAGAGGAATAAACAGATGCTTCGTGCTCTAAATTCCACCTTCTTTGCTCTCATACCCAAGTGTGAAGGGGCTGATAGGTTATCTTAGTTCCAGCCTATCTCTCTTTGCAATGTGGCTTATAAAATCATTTCAAAGTTATTGGCTGAGAGATTGAAGAAGTGGCTTAAAATGCTGATTTCGGAGGAACTGAGTGGATTTGTGGCAGGTCGACAGATTCTTGACGGGGTTGTCATTGCTACTTAGACCATCCACTCCATGGAAAACTCCCACAAGAAGGCTATGTTCATTAAGCTGGATATGGCTAAGGCTTATGACAGGGTTAGATGGTCTTTTTTGCAGAAGATCCTTGTTTCTTTTGGTTTTGGTGAGGAGTGGATCCAATGGGTCATGAGTTGTGTCATGTCTGTTTCCTTCTCAGTTTTGATAAATGGAGATCATTCTAAACTTTTTGGAGCCTCAAGGGCTTTGCGCCAAGGGGATCCTCTTTCTCCGTATCTTTTTTCTGCTTCTTGTGGAAGGCCTTGGACGTTTGTTGAAAAGAAGGGTGGAACTTGGCATCATTCAGGGTTGGCGATGGAGTGGAGACTTGCCTCTGCAATCTCATTTGCAGTTTGTTAATGATACTGCCCTGATGGGGATGGCTACTATTAGGGAAGCTACTAACTTGAGGCAGGTGTTGGACATATATCTTGTTGTTTTAGGACAATTGATTAATGAGGAGAAGTCTTCCATATTCTTCTTCAATACTCCGACCCCCATATAGAGAAGAATTGCTAATATCTTGAGGTTTCAGATAGGGGTTCTCCCTTTGACGTATCTGGGTTTCCCAATTTTTGTTCGCCATCTTCCCAAGGGTTCTTGGCAGAATATTATTGATAAGCTTTGAGTAAAAGTTAATCATTGGACCCACATATGGTTGTCTTTTGCGGGGCGGGTTCAGCTTCTCAAGTTGGTGGTGCAGGCTCTCCCTACCTACAAATGTATGCTTCAGGTGGCTCTGATGGGTTTTCTGAGGGAGTTGGATTCTCTTGAAAGGTAGTTCTTATGGGCGGGAAGTTTGTCATCTTCCAAGTGGAGCCTAGTCAGGTGGGATGTTGTGTGCAGCCCAAAGCAATTTGGTGGTCTTGGTCTTTGACAGTTTGCATTATCCGGAGTGGTTGTGCCTGCTAAGCTATTTTGGAGATGGTGTGTGGAACAGGATTAGCCATGGGCCAGGATATTATCTCATAAGCATTTCCTGGGGATTCCACGGCAGGATCTCCCTCGTTACCCTCTTGAGGGGAAAGGCTCAGTGATTTGGAATACTCTTCAGAAGGGTACAAAGCTTATCAAGGAAGGTTTATTTTGGATTTGTAGATGGGGAACTGAAGCTCTCTTCTGGTCAGATTCTTTGGATGGATTCCCTCCATAGTTTACTTCTCAGTTCCCCAACCTACTTCCTTTGTGCCAAAAAATTTTTGAGGCTGGCTGGGCTAGGGTGAGTGACTTCAAGTATGCTGCTTCTTTTGGTCAGTTGGAGGTAGCTCATTGGAAGGATCCTGTAGAGTGGCCAGATTTGGGACTTGCGGAAGAAAGTAATGATCTTCACAAGATTCTTCATAGTAGGAGTTGTAGTTCTCTTTTGGAAGAGGATATTCTTGCTTGGACCCATAATCCTAGGGGGGTTTACTCAGTTGCTTTTGGTTATCAGGTGTTATTGGATCATAAGCTAACTGGGGCTGAGGTTCATTGGTGGAAAACGGTGTGGAATAAACTCTCGTGGCCTAAATGCAACTGCTTTTTTTGGACTTTGGCTTGGAATAGGTGCTTGACCTGGGATAACATTCATAAATAGGGATTTCAAGGACCTTCAATTTATGTTTTGTGTGGGGGAGTGGAAGAGGATTCTTCACATTTGTTCTTTTGGTGTCCCTTTGTTGTGCAACTTTGGCATTGGTGGTGGGAGGTGTGGAAGCTTCCTCGTATTCATGCATGCTCTTTGGTTGAATTCTGGGATAGTATGGGAAGACCTCCTTCTATGGCTTCCTTTTTATAGGAAGTTTGGTTCGTGGGCCCTACCTTTCTGCTTTGGTAGATTTGGCTGGAGTGGAACCGCCGAATTTTTTGTGATCAGAAGTTGGTGGGTCGGAAAGTTTGGATGTGTATGCTAGGAATGGTGCAGGAGTCAGTTTTAGCTAAATGTGATATGGTTTTCCCCTTGGAGAGAGGTGATGCTAAGTTGGTGGCTAGACTGGGTCTTCAAGAAATTCATTCATCTTTTGTCAGTTCCAGGAACTGTAGGCATGGGAAAAAGAGGGTTCAACGGGTTGGAAGGTGGTTACCTCCTCCCAATGGATTTTTAAAGATCAATACTGATGGTTCCTCTAGGGGAAATCTTGGGCCTGCTGGAATTGGTGGGGTTGGCAGGGACTCAGCTGGGTCGGTGATTTTTCTATTCTCTATACATGAGGGGGTGAAGACTGTTAACTTCATGGAGGGTCTGGTGATTCTTCATGCTATTGAGAGGGCCCTTGCTTTGAGATGGAGAAAGGTTATATGTGAAGCTGATTCACATATTTTGATTAATTTCATGAATGAGTGAAATATATCTTATATAAATTGGCAGTTGGCTTTGGTGGTTCAGTGGATTCTTCAGGTTAGTTCTTGGATGGAGGTGGCATCCTTTGTTCACATCCCAAGGGAGTGGAATCGTGCTACTGACTACTTGGCCAAATGGGCCTGTGAGCATGATAGTGGTTGGAAGGTTGAGGATTGGGATCAGGTTAACCCTGAGCTGCATCTGGATTTGGATCGGCTCTTGGAGGAGGATAGGAGGATACATGGGGATAGTTGATGTGGTTTTATGCTGTGGGGTTTTCGCCTTCTTTTCTGGGGTTGGGTCCCTTGGTTATTATTGTAATGCTCTTTTATGATTTCTAATAAAGTTTTTACCCTTTGTTTTCAAATTCTCATTTAAATATTGAAAATTTTAATGGATATATGTCTACATTGTGAAGTTGAATATTGAGGACATCTTAGGAGAAAAAATAAATGCAAATTTGTGGCAAAAAAGGAAAACATGATGGAATGCCTAATGAATATTGTAAACGGTTGGACAATAAATCAAAAGGTTGGTAGATTTTTTCCTCTTGAATGTCTCAAAAGAGGCTACTACATTTGCATTCTAGAATAAGATGGGTGATATCTATCAAAATAAATAAATGGTAAATAAATTGTCTCAAAATAAATTTACATTATTTAAAAATGGAGGTGACTCTATTGTAAAATATTTAAATTACTTTAATTTTATTTTAGGTTAGCTAGCTTTAGTAGATTTTAAACTTACTAAAGAAGATAAGTGTATCTTGTTGATTTTTTTATTTTCTTGAATCTTGAGAGAATTTAATTATTGCTACTAGTGGTATTACATTACATAGAGACAAATATCAAATCCCTTATTACTATATTTCTTAGTGAAGAGATGAGGAGAAATTATACTAATGAAGATTATATGGATGCCTTGGATATTTATGGAAGTACCAAGGAAAAATGGGTCTAAAGGGGAACAAAAGAAACCAAAATATAAGTCAAAAGGATGGTCTTAAAACCCTAAAAAGAGAAAAGTGTTAGAATTATGGAAAAAGAGGACATGTGAAAAAATATAAAATCATAAAGAAGAGCTTTGATGATTCCTTCATAGATAAATCCTTTAATGATGATGATATTGATGCATTTTTTATTTTTTCTAGTGTTCTTAGTGGTTGTTATTTAATTGATTCAAGTTTTTCCTACCAAATGACTCCTCACAAGGAGCAGTTTCTAACAAACCAAACTTATGATAGGGGATAAGTTTTCATTGGTGAAAAAGATAAGGGTGATCCCACAAAGCTGGTTTATAATTTCTGGGAGATTATGATTTTTGCTGAAATCACATATTTTTAGAAAATATAATGATTTAATCCTTTAAAATTTTCATTTAAATCATTCCAATTGAAGAGGGTTTGATCAGGATACCTTAAATCAAACCCCCTTGAATAGTTCATCTCGCTAGTTTTAAACCACACCTATAACAGAGTCTCCTTTACACCTATCAAAATGTTGATAAAAAATAAATTTTGATTTACCTTTTGGGGGATCAAATGAATTCATTTAAAAAAAAAAATTGTAAGTATGTATTACTTATAATAAGCTTCCCAAAAAGTATAATTTTAAATAAATTTAATTTTATTATTATATTTATTTTTTATTTCTTCCGAATGTAGGTTTTTCACTGAAAATCAAACTCTTTGTTCTGCAAATGTGGAAAAATAGAAGATTGTCAATATTTTTTTTTGAAAAATATGAACTCGTGCACCATATATTGAAGTATTTGATCCAACAAAAAAAAAAAATTGAATTTTGATACACACAAAAAAAGTTACGCGTTATACGGTTGCGCTATGTTTGAATTGCTATTGGTTTGACTTTGAAACTTGATTAAAGAAAAAATAACCAATAAAAAACTATCTAACCAAGTGGAAGGACTAGATATCAAAGATACAAATCTAAATTCGAAAGAATTAGAATTTTATCCTTCACGGAAAAAAAGTTATGTGTTAAACGGTGAGTGTCACTTTTTTAAAAATGTTGTTTTTTGAAAAAAACTAGTTTTTGAGGGAGATGGAAAAAGAAGTGTAATTTTATTCCAAAATGTTTGGAAAAATTATATTTAGATTCTACAGACAAAATGTTACGAAACTCTAGTTTGCATCATCTTCAAATTCCTCACGATTTAGCCGCTATAGGTGCTCAAAAGTGAAGATTTAGTTAAAAAAAATTATTTCAGTGTCCAGTTTGGCCAAAATTTGTAAACCACTATTTTGGGATCACCCATAAAAATCATATTTTTGGTAAGGGAAAGGAAGAATTTTATGGCTTGGTGATGGGAGGGGGAGAAAACTCTATGATGTTTTCAAGATTTTATTACTTATGTGAAAAATTTCTTTTTATATCCAATTTGAATGCTTCTAGAGTAAAAGTGGTATTTATGAGTCTACTTACAGGTTGGTGAGGAGGTAATATGGTGGTATTGAGATGCTCATGATTCAAGAATATATTTAGAATTTATGTCTACACATTTTGTAATTCTACCAATGTAATTACAAATTCTAAAAAGTCCATGTTATAGTATTGACATTTGGGAAACATTGGTGAAATGGTCTTTAGACATTGATTAATAAAATAATGGTTGATATTTTTTTTGTTTACTCTAATTTTTTTTTATTTCAATGAGAATTGTGTATTTGAAAAGAAACATAGAATTTTATTTCCTATCAGAAGTAATAAACATAATATATTATTAGAAACTATTCATTCGAATGTGTTTAGTATTATTAATGTTGGTTCAATGGGTAAATATCATAATTATACTACATTCATTAATAATTATTCTAGATACACATAGGTTTATTTTCTATGATATTGATCTAAAGTATTCCCTAAATTCAAGCATTTTAAGGTGCTTATAGAGAAATAGTTATATAGGAAAATATAGGTGCAAAGATATGACATTGGTGGTGAATATTGCTTTAGGGAATTCAATGATTTATATAGACATGGTGGTATTATATGACATAAGACTACCCTTTATATGCCTAAATAAAATGGTATTATATTGAGAATGAATCAAACTCACATCCCCTACAATCAAAGAATACAAACAAAATAAAAATAAAATAAAGAAAATTAAATTGTATTTTAAAATAGAAAAAGGGGGGAGGAGGGTGAACCCACAATAGTGGTTTAAAATTTTTGGCATGAAGAAAAAATAGAAATGCCCATCAAAAAATTTAAAATGGTTTCAAACGAAGGTACCCCTTCGAATGAAGGGGCTTCATTTGAACATGCATGACATCCAAATCCTTCCAATGGCCACCCTTTCGAATAAACCTCCTCTTCTAATGAACCCCCCTTCTAATGAACCCCCATTTAATGAAAATTTGTAATTTGTGTTTGAATGACGCCATATAGGGGGTGTTCATTGAAATGACAACCTGCTTCAAAGAAACCATAAAACATCTTGTGGATTAATAGAAAACATCAGATGATCTACATAGGAACACAGTCATACAACCATTTCACAACTTCATGCAAAAACAAGTTGGTGCAAGCTAACAAACATTAAAACCAATCATCGAACAACATAGTCCTGAACACTATCACTTCAAAATTTCTTTATGTCCAAGGACAAATGATATGAAAATTTAAATATAGCACCTTCACAACATCAAAAACTTATCTTTTGATCCACACAACCATATCTACAAACATGAATGAAAGCATATCCAACCTTTACACCTCTGAAAGTATCTTCATAGAAACAACATAGTCTTAAAATTGTCACTCATGAATACATCTTTTCGAAACCCAAATGAACTAAAACTTGGATCACACATGTGCTGACACATCATAAAGCCACTTCATCAAAATCTTAAGAGAAAAGCATCATCGGCAAAGAAATACAAATCATTTCTTAGAGACTCTGACAACCAAATAGCCAGGCTGCAACACTCATTTGACATCAACAACTCTCTTACATCAATGAAAACTATGTACTGAAACAAAATCAAACATACTTTTGACATCAATGACAACCAATATTATGAAGCTACAACAATTTCCCCCTCAAATGTCATTGATGGAAAAAGCATCCTCAAAACCTCTCCCCCCTTAGTTGCACATTTCTCTCCCCCCTTTTAATATCAAAGATAGAGGGAAAATGGACTTTCTCTCCCTTTTCAAGCATAATTTCTCCTCTTCAAACTCTCCTTTGATGTAAATTCTCTCCTTGAAACAAATTATAGGCTCCTGACCTTGTTAGCAACAACCACTACCTGCTCCCCCTGTGAGGTACCCACCATTAGTCCAAGAATAAGGATATGGCTTGAATTACTCACCCTATATAGATGCACCAGGTATGCATCAAGAAAGAAAAAGGAGGGGAAATTACCCCTAACTTTTTCCTTCGATATTCAAATATATCCTTTGCAAGTGCTTTTGTGAAAATTTCTACAATCTAATCCTTTGTAGGTACATACTCCAACTTGACTACTTTATCTAAAAACTTCTCTCTCAAAAAGTGATACCTGATTGATATATGCTTGTTTCTAGAATGTATCACTAGATTCTTGTAAATATTGGCAGTACTTGTGTTATCACATAGAGTAAGAATAGGCTCATAATGCTTTATCTTGATATCCTTCAAAGTTTTCTTCATCCACAACACTTGACTACAATAAGATGCTGCAATAATACACTCAAATTCTGTTGTTGACAAAGATATCGAATCATTCTTCTTACTATGCCATGAAACAAATCTTCTTCTAAAAAATAAATTACCACCACTGTTATGAGCCTTCTATCATCAACACAACCAACCTAATCAACATTAGTGTATGCACTCAGATTAAAGTCATTACCTTTTGGATACCATAATCTATAGTTCATAGTGATCTTCAAGTATTTGAAGATTCTCTTGACTACCTTCACATGAGTTTCTTTAGGATTAGCATGAAATCTTGCAACCAAACATATTGCATGCATAATATTATGTCTTGAAACAGTTAAATACAACAAGCTTCCAATAATAGATATATATAAAGTCTGATTAGCTAGGGGAGACTCATCATCTTTACTCAAATGACAACTAGTAACCATAGGAGTACTCATAGATTTACAATCTTCCATTCCAAACTTCTTCAAAATCTCCTTGACATACTTTGCTTGAGAGATAAAGATACCATCATCCAGCTGAGCAATTTGAAGACAAAGAAATAAGGACAACTCACCTATCATTGACATTTCAAATTCCTTCTACATTCTTTAGCAATTTTCGTGCACATTTCATCTTCTTCTACCAAAGATTATATCATCAACATATGCAACAACTATTCAAATTTTTCCATCCTCAATTTTGAAGTAAAGATTACTATATTTAGTACCTTTCTTGAATCCTTGTTGAAGCAAGTACTTATCCAACCTTATATACCAACCCCTAGGAGCTTTTTTTAGACCATACAATTCCCTTTTGAGTCTACACACCATATTTGGTTCTTCTGGTAACCAAAATCCATCAGGTTGTTCTATGCAAACTTCTTCCAAATATCCATTCAGGAAAGTTGATTTGACATCCATCTAATATACTTTTAAGTTCTTGTGGGAAGAAAAAGTAAGAAATATTCTGATAGCTTCCATTCTTGCTACCAGAGAAAAAGTCTCCTCAAAATCAATTCCTTCTACCTGTGAATAGCCTTTGCAGACTAGTATTACTTCTTTTTTTTTATAACTTCTCCATCTTTATTCAACTTATTCTTGAAGACCCACTTTGTTCCTATCACATTTTTGCCTATGGGCCTTGGAACCAATTCCCAAGTCTAGTTCTTCTCAATCTGATTCAATTCTTCTTCCATTTCTTGTATCCATCCTTCATCCTTGCTGGCATTAGTAAATGTTTTTGGCTCTATCTTTGATAAAAAATAAAAGTTTACTTTTTTTTTTTTCTTTGCAAGCCTTCTTCTAGTCACCACTCCTTCATTCTTATCTCTAATAATTTGATCCTCTGAATGATTCCTTTGAATATACTTGGTAGGAGTCTTGTTGTGTTTTTCTATGCAGTTTCTTCTTTTTCTTCAAACTCTTCTTCTTTTTCTTCTTCGCAAGGAGGTGCATTAGGTTTGCACTCCTTAAATTCATACATATTTTGAGGTAGATCTTCATCAACCTTAACATTTGTACTTTCAACTATTCTTCCTAATCTTTCTTTGTAGCATATGTATGATTTACATTGAGATGAATATCCCAAAAAGATATCTTCATCAACTCTTGAATCATACTTTCCCAATGTATCTTCATCTCTTCTAATGTAGCGTTTTCTTCCAAAGACTCTAAAATACTTGACAATTGCAGGTCTTCCATACCTTAACTCATATGGGGTCTTAGTGATGTTCAACCTTAACAATCCTATGTTAAGAATATAGATTGTAATATGAATTACTTCTCTCCAATAAACATAGAACAAATTTTCTTCCATCAACGTCATTGTAATATCATGTATATATTGTAAGCCTAGTTGATACAGGTTGAGTGTCAGTTAGAGAAAGCGAATGAGGATGTGTAATGCATTATGATAATTGTGTAAGTGACTAAAAGAGAAAGAGCAGAAGTGGAAGATCCTATTTAGATTCAATTTGATCATGCTTCTGTGACAAAAGGGAAGTGAAGAATGTGCCTAACTATTTGTTGGAGGTAGTGAGCCAAAGAAAAAACTTCTTGAAGGTTGAAAGAAGTGAGCTTGTAATTTGTTTCATGAAGGGGAGAATGTACATCAAAGGAGAGTTTGAAGAGGAGAAATTGTGCTGAAAAGGGAGAGAAAGTTCATTTTTCCCTTGTCTTTGATGTCAAAGGGGGAGAGAGAAATGTGCACCTAAGAGGGAGAAAAAATTTGAGGATGGTTTTTCCGTCAATGACAACCAAGCTTATCAAGCTGCAACACTACCTATACCTCTTGTTGGATCTATAACTTTTGTTGCTTAGGAATTTAATAACTTGTTATTTTGTCTCTTTTAATATAATCATTTAAGGCTTGACCTTATATAAATTTGCGATGTGGTGTTTTTCCACCCACAATTTCTTGTGTGGGTATATAGTGTAATATACTTTTTTATACATAAGAGTATATAAGACACTAATTCATCATAAAAATAAAATTTCACATTATACTAATTTAAGATATACAAAATTTCAATCTCTAAAATTTCAATTTCAACGTCTATTTACACATGAACCAATTACTTAAATTGTATTATCATATCAAACTCAATAAAAATAAATAAAATAAAATTATACATAATTTATATACCTTTTAAATACTTTAAAGGGAATATTTTACTTCCTTCCACAAATATGCAAATGCTTCTAACAAAAGAATCCCATATAATTGTTTAGTTTATTTTTCTAAAACATGCACCGTCCAATATTTTACTTTTAAATTTAGCACCCAATGTTCCCATAAAAATGTTTTCCAATACATTTTAATTCTTTAATAATATATAAAAAATAAAATTTCAATATACTGCCACATGTCAATTTTGCAGCTAAACATTACTGCATAACTTTACCTCCACTCTACCTATTGCTCTAACTTTTAGATCTTAAATTATAAAAGCTCCACTAAAATAGGAGCCTAGTGAAACCACGTGAATCTTTTAAAGGAGATTGCTTAAATCGTCCTTTAAAACTCAAAAAGCTTTTAAAAAATTGTATTGCCGTGTAAACCTTGCCATCCCAACTAATAAGTCAAAATCGATCTTCTCACTTGACAAAGCTTTTCATGTCCGATCTTATATAAAAACTTGATGTCGCGGTTGGTAGCCAGAATCGTGGGTCTCTAAATTTGTCGCTTCTTGTCTGTGACGTCAGCCCTTACCTAAGCAAAGTTTTATAAATAAGGAAAAAACATTTCTACCATTCTCTGATAACACAACAGTATGAAATCGATATAAAACAGTGGCAGGGAGCTCATCTATCATAACTCACGTTGCTTGCTATTTTACTTGCGTTTACCAACAACAATGACATTTTCTGATGAAAAGAAGAACAAGGCATGTTTCGAAATATATTCTTGCAGCATTACTAAAATATACTGATCAACGACATGTTTTATCTCTAGTATTGTGTAGACAATGGAGTTGTTTTAATGGAGCTTGGTTGGTGTTTGATGTTTGTGCAGCATTCATGGCCTAAGTTGGTCGTCAGGAAATGGCTCAATATAAAGTCAAAACCAGAAGAGTTCCAAGCTGATGAAATTATGGAAGGTAAGAATCGTTCTCACTAGGAAGAATTTGCTATAACTGTGGTTCAGTTTACCCTTATTTTGGATGTTCATGGCCTGATTGCACTGTTGTTTCCATTGTTGAAAACTTCCATGGATTCTTGAAGGAGTACTGGTCATCCTGCTAGATAATTAAAATTTCTCTCAGGAGGTATTTCATACAAGAGATGACTGTTACTAAAGGAAATATTTGTTTTTTAATATGAGGACAGGTCTTTTGGTGGTAGAGAGGAATTCATGTTGTCATGGTTTCATTGGTGCTAAAAATAGTGTTACGAAAAGAATGATAAGTTGGGTTGTAATTTTATAGATTATTCAAAACATTTACATATTACAGACCATTTCTTTCAGCCTTTGCATAGCTGCATTATAAGCAAGTTAGTTGTAAGAAATATATTTTATATTATAAGGGCAGGTGGTAGTGAGGTGGAATTTCATGTTCTCAAGGCTTCATTGGTGCTAAAGTTAACTGTTTTGGGAAAAAAAAATGATAAGTTGGGTTGTTATTTTATATATCATTCAAAGCATTGACAGATTAGAAACCATTTCTTTCGGCCTTTGTATAGCTGCATTATTAGCAACTTAACTGTAATTCTCACTGCTTTTGTGAAACATGACAGAAAATTTGTTGACCAAAGCTCCATATGAAACATCATCAAGACTGGAGCCACATATGTCCCAGGACACGAATGTGCAAGATCTGAGGTATATTATTTATCCAAGTGGATTCATTTTAAATTCAGCTGAGATTTGATAAGCTATGTTGTCACTGCAGAATACAAAAGCCTATAAAATCTATCTTCTAAGACTCTGAGCTATCAATTTAGACCAATTTTCTTGGTACATGGCAAGGAAGAAGTAACTCCATTTTTTTTGGGTTTGCAGGGTGTTTGTGGGAACATGGAATGTAGGAGGGGAAGCACCCTACAGTGGCCTCAATTTGGATGAATGGACATCATCAACACCGGCAGACATCTATGTTTTTGGGTACAAACAAAATTCACTCATTTCATCCCATTCACTTGTATCAATATAACAATATATTTGTTTTTCTTTTAGCAGTCAATTGGGGTTCACTTTATGGGTAAGTCTTTTTTCTAGGTACACATAGGTAATCCTGTTGGACCTTTATTATTCAGAGGGCCAGGGTGATTCCTCTTTTAGCTGGAGTGTTCATCCAGTCGTTGGGTTTACTTGGAAGTGATCCTTGCTCATCTATCTACTAGAGATTGTCAGGTGGAATCGATTCTCAGTGTCTTTAATTGCAAGTTTAGTACCTTCATGTTTTTTTTTGTTATTTAAAGTTTTGAGTACCCCAACATGCTGGATGTTCAACTTTACTGCATGTCCGACCCTCATTAACACCAACTACAAAAATAAAAATAAAACATGGAAGCTAAAATTAATTACGGACTTCACAATCCGAGATAGCAGCTGCCAAAGATTGAATTTCAAAGACCAAAATTTGACTCCGTATTCAAAAGCTTAGAATCTGAACAACTAAGATACTGACACCATAATTCTTACTAAAGAATAATTGAATTAAGTATATGTTGAATAATTGTAGGAATTGTAGATGTATCAAAAGTACAATAAGTGAGCTGTTAATCAGTTTGAGATAGGTATCAAGTTTAGATTCAAATTTGTAAAAATTTGTTGCGTTTCTTAAGATTATATATATTTTATTTATCCTTTAGCAAATAATATACAACAATCTTTTTTAAAATAATATTTTATTATTCTTTTTTCACTCTTCATTTTTTAAATTTTATTAATAATTACTGAAATTTCAAAAATAAGAAATAGCTACTGTTAAAATTAAATTTTCAATACCAAAAACTGAACGTTCTACTCAAAAAATGGGACTCTGAACATATGATATACTGATAGAAACATTACTAAATTTAGAAACATGATTGAAAGAGTATTCTCCAAAATGGGAATATTAGTCACATGAAGCCATAAAATATAAGCCAAAAACAAAAAGCTGAAGACATGGTATCAAAACCACCAATGCTATTTTTGATCATATTTAATAAAGCTTAGACATATCACTGGTCAAGCCTCCACAATACCTGAATCCTGCGCCGACTTCTTAATATTTCTCTTATTTTTTAATTTACCATTGCCTTCTTTTTACACTAGTATGGGTACATCAATGAAAAAGTTGTGATTAAAATATACGTCCTGAATACTAAAGTGATATTTGCCATGTTGAATGCTTCCTTCTATTTAGATTTTGAAGGTTTGAATAAATACTAATCCAAATATAATTTCAATTTTTACAAAACCTTTTTTTTTAAAATAAGGCATCCCATTTCAATTGAATTTAATATATATAATATTTGTTTAAAAATATTTATATTAACTTTAAAAAGTAATTATAAGTTTACCCTTAAAATTTATTTGTTATCAAAATTTTAAATATTAAATATATTAAAAAAATTTATAAAATAATAAATATATTTATTTAATTAAAAATCTACTTACTATTTTTTCTCTGAAAATAGGAAGATTTTACCTGGGTTGTTGAGTCCTCTTGTAGGGACTAGTCTCCCTCAACTCGCTTCCTTAGATGCTACACTGGATCACCAGGATACCCCTGTTCGTTAAAAGAAAAATGAACCAATTTCATACTTAAAAATAAAAATGAAAACGCCATTCCTGCGGTTAAAATGGAGTCTTCCCGTGACGTTTTCATTTGTTGGAAATTGATATTCTTTCTCTTTCTCATATATCGCATCTGAATTGTTTTCCAGGTTTCAGGAAATAGTCCCTTTAAACGCAGGGAACATCTTGGGTGTAGAAGACAATGCCCCTGCTGCAAAATGGTTGGCCCTTATTCGCCAAACATTGAACACAAACATAAATAAAAGTAGCAGTTTTACTCCTTGTAGCAGGGATGGGCTAAGTACAGTTTCAACAGATCAACTCTACAGTTTCGAATCTGATTTTGAAGATTCTCAAGGGCATAATAATTCTGTTCCTTGCAACATAAATTTCTTCCAGACATCATTTGGATCAGTTTCATCAGAGGATGAAAGTGCCTACAGTGAAGGAGAATCACCCTATACTTTTTCACACAGTCCAATGTCATATACTTCCTCATCAGATAGATCCTCATCCAACTCGGGTGAAATAAATTACAACATCAATTCAATTCAGCCGAATTACTGTTTGGCAGCTAGCAAACAGATGGTTGGCATATTTCTTTGTGTGTGGGTGCGTAGTGATCTGAGACAGCATGTCCGAGATATAAAAGTCTCTTGTGTTGGTCGTGGGGTAATGGGTTACCTTGGTAACAAGGTAAGAAACGTAAAATGGCTTCAAGGTTGCATTTTCTAGTGCAAATATTTTATTCAGATCCTCCTGTTTGTAAGGACACTCAGAGAATTACTTCTTTTAACAGATATTGTACATACTTACAGGGTTCTGTTTCGATCAGCATGTTATTCCATCAGACAAGCTTCTGCTTTGTTTGTTCTCATTTGACATCAGGAGAGAAAGAAGGTGATGAGATACGGAGAAATTGTGATGTCAGGGAGATCATAAAGAAGACGCACTTTCCCCAAATAATCTCAGAGAAAACCCCAGAAAGCATTTTGGAGCATGAGTAGGTTTCAACAGTGTCTTCTTTTACTTTCCAATGGATTTTGATAGACTAAGCCATTTTGTCAAAAAAAAAACCCAAATGAGAAAAATTCAGAAGAGATCTTCCAAATTTCCTCTATAATGTATTGCAATGGATTTCTCTGATATGCTGTTTATCTGATTTCACACTGTGATTTTATTTTGCAGTCGAGTTATTTGGCTTGGAGATTTGAATTATCGTCTTGCACTTCACTATGCTGACAGTAAACAACTCATGGAAAAAAATAACTGGGAAGCTCTGCTGGAGAAAGATCAGGTGGGTACATAATCTTCATATGATACTATGGAATAGGATTGAAATGCATAGTTTTGAATTAATTTCATGAAAATCCATTCTTTGTGATAATGAATAATTTATTTAACATTCACAGTTGTTATAATGTAAATTCTTGGATTAAATTGTGTATGGTTTTTTAGATCACATTTAGTGATTTATTATAAAAAAAAATTTACAGTCGTGCTAAAAAATTTAGTGAAATTTAAGATTGATTTTGCTTTAAAACTTTATGTTTTATGAACTCAATCAAATCCGGGATTTTCCATGGCAGCTTAGAAGTGAGAAAAAAAGAGGACATATATTTGAAGGATGGAATGAAGGGAAAATATGTTTTCCTCCTACTTACAAGTACTACAGAAATTCAGAGCAATATGCTGGAGAAAATCTTAGATCAAGGGCAAAGCGACGCACACCAGCATGGTGAGTGCAACTTTATGTTTTTCATGGCTGCATATTTAGAGAGCCCTACAAATTGTGAAATATAGCTTAATAATTGCTCCGCATATCAATGATGTTTTCTGGGGTGATTCTAATCTTTTAGTTTAGATGTACTATTCCTATAAAAAATATAGGATTGTTTAGATATTTTAATGTATGAGCTTAAAGATTTAATGTTATTCTAACTATGATTTCATTATTTTTTGTTTTATAGGTGTGATCGTATACTTTGGTATGGTAAAGGTTTAAGACAACTTTGTTATAGTCGTGGAGAATCAAAATTTTCTGATCATCGATCTGTATATTCAATTTTTATTGCAGAGGTAAAAATGCTTTCATAGATAAATTAGAAAAACACTTTGATGAGGTTAGGACTGCAAGATCCCAAGTGGAAGAACTTTTGTCTAAAATTAGAATTTATCATTGAATTCTCAAATTAAATACAAGAACTTGAATCTTGGGAGTTCTTGGTATCATTCTCATCATAATCTATTAAATATCTATTAGGAGTTTTTGGTCATTAAACTTCAAGATGATTATACTAATATCTCTCAAACAATAGGTATACTATGATAGAGATAATTAATTGTATATTTTGTAAACCAAGTCAGCAAAAATATACATAATTCATAGTTTCAAAAAAAAATTTATTACTAAGCGTTTATACACAACAAAAACTATGTCCAACATCTTATTTTAAGCTCATGAAGTCATACCATAATATTTTCATCTTAAATAAAATTAAATTTGGAGCAAGTAGACTTTATTTAATGTATTTTATAACTAGCCATTACATTGTTACACCTCTATCAAATATATTATTATGTGGTCAAGTTTATTCAAATGTTTGAAGTTGGATAACTCTTCTATAATTTATTCATAATTATTATCAAATGTCATGTAAATTGTCATTATAAATATCATTTAACTTTCCTATAATTTGTCACATCCCCTACCAACAACATCCATGCGAGACAGTGTAGGTGGGGAAAATAAATAAATAAAATAAGGAAAGAAGCAATCAATGAGGGGAAAACACAATTAATGAGACATAACAACCCTACCACTTCCTTGATCATTCGCGTGAAGGGACGGCTTGAGATTGAGGTGTATAGAAGAAAGTATGGCGCATGAGAAGAAAAAGGGGCGTTTGTACCATTAATATGGTATGGCAACCCTTTGTTGGCATAGAAAATATAATTCACAAGAAAAAAGAAGCATCTAGCAAAAATTTAAACCCCCAAAACCCCATATCTATTTATGGAAGCTTTGTTTGGAAGGGAAATAAATTTGTCACATCCTAGGTAATTAAGCCTATAGAACGAAAGTCAAGGAGAGTAAAGGTAGGAGTATGGGTACCAACACAAGGAAAACAGATAAGATATGGTGCATTTAAGAAGGCATGGCACCCTTGTGATTGGTAGAAGCTAATCTCTTGATAAAACCACATGTCTTAGACATGATAAAATAACACCCCATCCCCCATATGATGGCATCATTGCAAGATAAGATTGACTAACAGATGCTAACAAACGATTAAGCATGTGCCATTGTGAGTGTCATCACATGTCCTATCGTTGGAAAAATGTGGCACCACTGGTAGGTTTTAAAATTATGTATTTGGAAATCCCAAAACGTCACCATTTTTTACATTCACATTTTGGAGGTTGTTGGGGAGCCCAAAAGGGAGTTGTAGGCATTCAAAGGCTGAAGCAAAGTAGCCACTCTCCCTACCAAAACGTATTTGACGAGTGTGGGAAACTAGCTACCAGGTATGTATATCTTCTAGAAATATATGTCATTTTGCCATTCTACCTAGGGACTGTGATGAATTGAATGGGTATTTGTTGCGAAAAGGGGTGTTCATTGATGAGTTTCCAATGGTTTTCCTTGTGAAAAGGTACTTTCATTTGATATGTAGAGATGTTTATGCGCTTTTCTATTGAGGGTTTTTTAATTTTTCTATTTTAATGTTCACACTAGAACCTTTTGAGGAAGCCAAATGAAATAACAGACAACCCATTGTGGAAATCTAAATTGCATTTATTTTATGCAATTGAAATAGTTCTGGATTAACACTTAGAGAAACCAAAAATGATGTAGAATATATAACCAAGTTGGAAAACACAATGTGGGTTCTACAATTAAATTATATGTTTTGAAAGCCACATAAAGCCCATAATGTCACCTTTTTTCACATTCACATTTTGAAGGTTGTTGGGGATCTTTGAAGGGAGTTTCACACATTTAGAGGTCAAAGTATATCTACCATTCTCCCTACCAAAATGAATGTGATAGGTGCAAGCAGCTCGCTAGTAGGTATGCATATCTATCAGAAATATATGTCATTTTTCCATCCTATCTAGGGACTGTGAAGAATTGAATGGGTATTCATTGCAAAAAGGGGAATTCATTTATGGGTTTCCACAAAAAGGGGTTTTCATTTGTTTTCAATGTGGAGAGGGCTTTACAACATTGTGTGGGTTGGAGGTTTCATAAATCATGTACTCACCACCCATGTCATGTTTTCCAAACTACAATTATACTGTGCATGTATATTTGGATCATATGAGGAAATTGAAAGATAATTTTTACTCTATCTAAGATTTTTTATAAATTTTGAAGTTACCTTTCATTACATTAATACTTTCTAAATAATAAAAGCTTTTCAAGACATTCATACTATTTTGTAAAATTCTAGGTTGGAAAATAATGGGTGTTATGAAACCTACAACCCACATTATGTTTTAGAACCCTTTACAAGTAACAACCCAATTGGTTAGTCACCTTCACCTCAATTTTATTTTTTTTATGATTTTCTTGAGAACCTTTTTTGTGTAGACTATAAGAATGTAATAAAATTAGAAAATATTGGGTGTTATGAAACTTGTAACCCACATAGTGTTGTAAAACCCTCTACACAAAACAACCCAATTGGTTAGTCACCTCTTAGCTCAATTTGGTTATTTTTATGTATCCCCCACCTACAAATCCTCCCCACACTCTCCATCACTTAACTTTGAACATACAAAATGAAATAAATGGCAACCCACATTGTGTTTTCCAACTTGTAATTATATTGTGCATTTATTTTTCAATCATATGAAGAAATTGAAATGCAATTTTTAATCTAAGCAAGAGCTTCTATAAAATTTGAAGGTGAACTTCACTCCATTCTTACTTTCTACAAAACTAAAGGTTTTTATTACAATCATGTTGTCTATATAATTGCATGTTGGAAAACACTGGGTGTTATGAAACCTACAATCCACATACTATTGTAAAACTGTCTATTGAACACCTAGAATATTGAGAGGGGGTGAATTAGTATTCACCTAAATTCCTTAAATTTATCAACTTAATCATGCATTCAAAGCATACCATAAAACTTGCAAAAATAGAAAGGAACAATTAAAGCATGCATCACATCAATAAACACAAGAACACTAGGTTTACATGGAAAACCCTTGGAAGGGAAAAACAATGGTGAGCATTAGCTCAAAATATATTATAACTGGTCACAATGAATTACAAAATGGAGGAATCTTCATCCACAAAGAAAGGCTCACTGTACAAAGGACTCACTATCCATAATAGGAAAGAGAATATAAGAATGGCTCAATGCTATATTTTGAACTGCTAACAATGCATTTGCAACATGCTGGAAATCTACAGTTCCAATTAAGATCAGAAAGCTGAATTTGCACACTTCATACTTCACCACTATCACCTTCACACTTCACTCTACATTACATCTCTCGCATGATCTCTACATCCATACTTCACACAATAAATCGGTCTTTTATATATACCACAAACACCCATGAAATATTAATTAGGTTGGCCTAATTGCATGAACCATGTAACTCCATGACCTGTCAACCCAAAACTCCATCACACACACCTTGCAAAAAAGAACCAAAATGTGTTCTTCATCAAAATATGTTTGCATGACCTATAATCAATCCCATGAATCCACTCCTTACATATTTCAACTTCACATGACCCAAAAACCTTAGGTCAACACCACATAGAAAAATTGGTGAAGCAACAACAAAATAAACCAATTGTTCATCCACAAATCGACACATGGACCACCAAATCACTTGCCACTTAGAGTGCATACACTTCTGAAATCCTTACACACTTCCTCAAAACTAAACAACATAATAATTATCCATGGTGGAATGTGGAGCATTCTAATATGCACTCTGCACCTGTAACTTTACTTCTACTGAGCCTGATACACTGTTATCGGTATCTTCAACTAGAGAAGACATACAACCTTGAAACTTTGGATATAGACTATTCCAACATGTACAATGACTACCTCAGAACCACATGATAAGATGATACAAAGAAGAGCAATGCAACCACAAAATTGTTCATCTGTTATACTAAAAATGCACTAGGACTTAGTTGATTTCCTTAAACACACTTGGTCTCCAAATTTCTTTAGATTATGTACATACAAATGCACCATCACTTCTACAATAGGTTTCCATAAATGACAACACCATACACCATCATTATAATGTTGCCAATAATCTCCCCCTTTGTCATTGATGACAACACACTTCTCCAAAACACTCTCCCCTTTTGACATCAAGGGAAAAGGCTATCAAAAAGATACGTATCTTCTTTACTCCCCCTTACTAATATATTTAGATGAGAGTAGCTCCCCCTATCTACTTTACTCCTCCTTTCTATATTAGCCATCACCAAAAAATGAAAAACTATTTCACAAAACCATTCACTAACTCCACATATGTACATTAAAATTAAAAAAATTGCATATATACAAAGAAAAAATGTACATCAAGTAACTAGATGAGGGTAAAATACCCTTATAAGATACCTTCAATTTTGTAAGACCTGTGCCTCCCAATCCTTCTTTGCAACCTCTTAAACCTTCTTGGAAAGGAAAGCATATGGAACTGATTTTCAAACTAAACACGAAGGTCTTCTCCTTCTTCCAGAGAACTAAGCATTGGATTCTTTTGCACAATCTTCTCAACATTAGCTAAAAATTTAGTTAAAGGAGTAAGCCTTGCACTTACCATATATCTAAGCTGACTATACTGCATTATTATTATATCCTTTGTTTCTTGTAGTAGAAAGAATTGACCATGTAGATTTTCAATGATAGCTCTTGTAGCTCCATCCACATCACTCACCTAATCATAAACACCTAAGGCCTGAGAAATTTGAGACTCAATTGAGTCCATATGATTATTAATTCTCCTTGTAGAAACTAGCCACTTCAAATAGAATTGAAATAATTGTTTCACTTCATCCAAATACTTTTTAACATCTTCCAAGTTGCCTTGAAACTTTCCATGTGCAATACCACAATTATTAGAAATATCAACTAACCTTTTGTAGTGTAGGGAAATGTATACCCTAAAAATTTCACACTATGTTTGCATCCCCTTAATTAATTGGATTTAATTAATCCTCTAATTAACCAACTTATGTATTCCAAATCCTTATTATTCTCATTTTCCGAAAGGGGAACCTATATTAAACAATTTCCATAATTAATTAAAGCATCTTGGATCATGTGTGTCATGGAATTAGGGCCCAAGACCCATTCACCCAAGGGTGATTGTGTTCCCTTTAAGTGCCAAGACCCATTTTAAAATATGTTTTTGGTAGCATTTAATGATTCAAATTCAAGTTGTAATTTTTAGCTTTTCAAATTTATTTTTTGGGAAATTAGATAAACACTTATAAATACATAGTTATTTTATCAATTAAAATCTAAGCAACATGACCTAGCATGAAGGAAAAATTCACAATCTTGAGCAAATATTATTGTCAAGAACATTGAAGAGTAGATTTATCAGTCATCTACAACAACAATCAAGATCATATCATCATGTCAAAGTTCATTTTTGTTCATCTTCATGTTTTGGAGCTAACATTGTGATGTAGGTTTCAAACATTCAAGCAATAATTCAAGCATCAAATCAATCAATCAATCAAGCCAATTCATGCAAGATCCAAACCTTAGAGGTGTTTTACCTCAATCCTCTAATGGCAGCCATTAAGGGTTTGGTGAGTTGTAACAAGCTTTGTCTATTCATCATTTCCTTCCATTAGTCATTATTTTATTATCAAGGTTTAATTACCAAATCAAGGTTTGACTAAGGAAAACCCTCATTCACCCAAAACAAAAATTTATGTTTCTCTCTTTGTATGTGTAGATTTATAGGTGAAGAAGGATTGAAAGTTGATCAAAGGAGATATTTTTTAAAGTTGCATTTAAGTTGTCATCATTGTTGCCAAGCTACGAAAACTCACCTACAAATTTTATTTTTGGCTTTCCAATAGTCAAACTTGGAGAAATCAAAATCTTAGATCTAGGATCAGAGGGGTGCAAAAAGTAATTTTGGACATCCTACCTAGGACCCATTCACCCTAGGGTGAACGAGTCCTACTACAAGCCTTGAAACCCATTTTTCATTCAAAAAGTGCACACTATCAAACCCTTCTCAGATCTACCTGTAAATTATCATTTCTATTTCTTTTATCGTAGAACCTTCCATTTCAAGTGTTAGGTCATATAATTCATTTAGTTAATGCACTTTAAATAATTCCAAGACATTGCAAATTAGTCATTTCTCTCATAAGAAAGCAAAGATCCAAGGTCAAAAATAGGGTTAACTCACCTCAAGGTTAAAATTCAATCCTATCACTTTGTGATCTTCTCTCTTTCTAATGAAAATAAGAAAGTGAAAGTGTAAGTGTATTTAAACATTTAGGTCACACACCTTTTAGTCATTTCATATTTGTAAGCACACTTACATTTTTCTATCTTTCACATTTTATCATTAAATTTCTTTTCCATCTCCTTCTCTATCTTCTCTTCCAAACCAGTAGAATAATCCTTAAAGGAATCAAGAAATAATTTCAATTGTTGCACACTAGATAAAGAATTGTCAATAGAAATTCTAGGAATTCCTTCTTGCAACACTTTCACAGCTTCATCCACCAACGTTGTACCCTTTTGGTGAGTTTAAAGAATCTCGTTCCTTTTGGAGGCATGAAAAACATCACCAAGTTGCAACTTGTGTAGAGGGAAAATCTTATCTAGGTCCACTTGACCTTGTTTCATAGGAAATCTGCAGCAACTGTAGAGACACCATCGGTTGAAACTACAACTGCATATCTAAAAGATATTTTAATGAATCTCCAGAGGGTCTAGAGGATTCACCACCTATTTTAGTGCTTTCTTCTTCATTTTTACCACTCTTCTCCTTCTCACCACTGATAGAGCATTCTTTTGTAGGATTTTCCACTTTGAGAGGGAGAAAATTTTGTTCATCTTGAGCTTCATTCTTCTCTGGGACGCCTTTCTTATCTTCTTTATTTTTCTTAACATTTATCTCCACATCAATTATCTCCACATAGGAGGGGTATTATATGTCATTGTTTCTTCTTGCTACTTATGCTCATGCTCATGTTGTTCATTAATAGGTTCATTGATTTTTCGAAGGGATGTGTCTTGTTGCATCTGATCTTCATCACCTAGAAGAACTCCCAATTCTTTAGCAAGTGTTTCCAATTTTTGTAGTATCTCTTTCCTTAACCTCTCAATATCCTATGTAAAAGGTAAAATTCAAAATCCAAAAGTTAGTTTCCTAGTTGTTAGGAGGTTAGCTTTAGTTAGCTAATTGTTATTTTATTTTTTATTTTTTACTTCATGTTAATATTTTGATGATATTATAAATCTTTTAATTTTTCCATATATTATGCCTATACATTTTTTTATATTTCCTCACAAATAGAAGATATTGGAAATCAAGTTCACTAATTATTTTGTAGAAATTAATGTCTCTTTTGTGTTGAATTTGATGTTTTTGAACACCTAGAATACTGAGAGGGGGGTGTATTAGTATTCCTAATAATTTAAACATTCATTCAATGCATCACATTAAACTTTCAGTAATGGATAGAAACATAGAAAGCATGCATCACATCAAAGAACACAAGAATACTAGATTTACATGGGAAAAAAGGGAAAAACCATGGTGAGGATTAGCTCACATTATAGATATTGTAATCGGTTGTAAAGTTTGATACAATTGGTGGACTTATTATCCAAGAGAAGAAAGGCTTGATAGTGGTGGCTCACTACCAAAGGGATCATTGCACAGAATAGAAAAAGATAGAAGAAAGGGTGGCTCACTTTTGAATATGAACTACTAATAATGCATAGATGACCTATGCTAAAGATACAATTCCACTAAAGCTCAAAATATTGACTTTACACACTTCATTCTTCACCTCAAAAATAATTCACACTTCTCTTCTATGAATCTAGCACACACCTAATTCACTTGCATCTTTACACACTCACACACATTCACATAAGGAATTAACCTTGTATGTATATCACAACCAACCAAAACACTAATTAGGTCAGCCCAAAAACATGTATTGTGCAACACTTCATCTTGTCGGCTCACAACTTAATCATACACACCTTGTGAAGAGAACCAAGGGATATAACACATTAAGATAGGTTGGAATGACCTATAACTATTCCCATAATTTTGATCCAAACTTCCTTTAACTCCACATGACCTCAAACCTTTTAGGTCAGCCCTATTAGTGAAGCAACAAGGAGATGAACCAATTGTTCATCCACATATCATCACACAAACCTCCAAAGAACATTCCACTTAGACCTAACATACTTTGGACATTTGTAAACACTTGCATAGAAATGCATAGAAAAACAATAGTATGTGGTGGGATGTAGAGCACTCCAAAAAGGTACACTACCACAATAACTTTGGATATCTAGATCAATACTCTATCACTATTATCTTCAATTGAGGAAGGTATCAGATCATGAAACTTTATATTTAGAATCTTCCAACATAAACCATCATTACCTTAAAATAACATAAACAAATTCTTCATGGTAGAGCACTACAAACCAAAATACTACTTCTCTAAACACTAAAACTACATTCTTGGAATTAGCAAAATATCCAAATCATATAGTCTTCTTTGGACCAATACTTCTATATCTATCTAATTGGTTATCATCACTAACAACACCATATACTTCTATGCTTATCAATATTCATCAATCTCCCTACTCAACTATCTTTTCACACTATATATCAATGACAAAATATGTAGCATACACAAGCTTCCATCATCTCCATATCCAACCATCTCCATATTGTCAAGACATCAATTACAACACTCGTATCATACTTACAACAATCTCCCCAAAAAACTTCAGGTTTCCAACAATATCCCCCTTTGTCATTGATGGGAAAACTATTCAAACTTCTAGTCTTCTCTAATATTCTCCCCCTTTGACATCAGGGGAAAAGGGACCCGTAATATCAAACTATTCAACTTTCTATTGTTCTCCCCTTTTGAAGATAAATGTTTATATGTACATTGGAATAAATCCCCCTTACTACTTCACTCTTATAGTCATCTCTTCTCCAACAAAATGACCAAAAATATATACTGCAAAACTCTTCTAATACATCTACATATGTACATTGCAATCTGAAAAGATAAAAAATAAAAATGTACAACTTATCTTGTGGAGGGTGAATTTCCCTTATTAGAAAACTTCAATTTTGTAAGGTGTGGCTCTAGATCCTTCTTTGTTGTCTCCCATTCTTTCTTAATAGAAGAGAGAGAGGATGTGAGAGAGAGGGAGTGGGAGAAAGATAGAGGGAGTGAGAGAGAGGGAGTGGGAGAGAGAGAGCGAGAGAGAGAGAGGGAGTGGGAGAGAGATAGAGGGAGAGAGATTTATCTAGGTAGGGTGCCAAAGGGAGAGACCCGAGAGAGGGAGAGGGAGTGGGAGTGAGTGGGAGAGAGATAGAGGGATGGGAGAGAGATAGGGGGAGTGAGAGATAGACCTTAGAGAGGGCAAGGGTGTGGGATAGAGAGACTTGAGAGGAGAGGGTGTGGGAGGGAGAGAATTGAGAGAGAAAGAGAGAGATAAAGAGAGGGGGGAGAGAGAGAGGGAGTAGGAGAGATATAGAGGGAGTGAGAGAGATACCTGAGAGAGACTTAAAGGAGAGAGAGAGAGAGAGGAGGGTGGGAGATGGAGAGACCTAAGAGAGAGAGTGAGTTTGAGATGGAGAGAGAGGGTTCCATAGGGAGAGAGAGGGAGTGTGAGAGAGGGAGTGGGAAAGAGAGGGAGTGAGTGAGAGAGAGATGGAGGGAGTGAGAGAGGGAGAGAGAGAGAGAGAGAGGGAGGGAGGGAGATAGAAAGTAAGAGAGAGACCCCATTTCTATTGAGACATTTTTTCAAATATCTCACTAACTTGTCAATTATGCTACTGCATTGACAAGCTAGTGAGCTCACTAGCTTGACAATGCTATAACATTTTGCATACATGTCTACCAATTTTTTTTTTCAAAAAATTCACATGCCTTGTATATGCTTCCATTTTGTGCCTATCTTGCAATCATGGAATTCCATGAGACCACATTTATTTAAGTCATTCCATCAAAAAATTCATGTGAGCTTTGACAAGCCAGTGAGCTCACTAGCTTGTCAATGTGGTAGCATTGATAAGGTAGTGGGATGTTTGAAAAAATTCCTCATAGAAATGGGGTCTCACGGTGATGTAGCTCACTAGATTTTCAATGTGGTAGCATTGAAAAGGTAGTGGGATGTTTGAAAAAATGCCTCATAGAAATGGGGTCTCACAATGATACATCACTATGAGACACCATTTCTATGAGGCATTTTTTCAAACAGCCCACTACCTTGTCTATGCTACCACATTTTGCATACATATATACCAAAAAAATTTGTAAAAAAATTCACAGGCCTTTTCCATGCTTCCATTTTGTGCCTATCTTGAAATCATGGCATTCCATGAGACCACATTTCTTTAAGGAATTCCATCAAAAAATTCATGTGATCTTTGACAAGCTAGTGATCATTCACTAGCTTGTTAATGTAGTAGAATTGACAAGGTAGTGGACTGTTTGAAAAAATACCTCATAGAAATTGGGTCTCATGGTGATACCCCATTTCTATGAGGCATTTTTTCAAACAACCCACGACCTTGTCAATTCTACCACATTGACAAGCTAGTGAGCTCACTAGCTTGTCAATGCTACCACTTTTTGCATACATGTCTACCAAAATATTTTGTCAAACAATTCAAATTCTTTGTCCATGCTTCCATTTTATGCCTATCTTGCAATCATGGCATTCCACGAGACCACATACCTTGTTTCAAAGTTAGGATGTTAACAAAAGTTGTGAATTTTGGATTTATAGTCATGCCAATTGTATTTTCTTGAAAGTTTGTAATGTCTTTTTAAAATCCATTTTGTGCCCATCTTGCAATCATTGCATTCCATGAGACCAAATTTCTTTAAGGCATTCCATCAAAAAAATTGTGAGCTTTTTCTATGCTAGAAATACTTCAAAAAATATTAGCTTTCCATTTTCCTTGTGCTCTTATTGCACTTGGTTATTCATCATGGTTGACTGACATTTTATCTTCTATAAGATGATTCTAAGTATTTTGCATGAAGGGTTGAATGATGTATTTCATTTATTTATATGGATTCATTTTTAGGAACTAATAATTGTCTCTTTATCATGCTACAAATAAAATTATCCATCATGCCGAGGAAACAATCAAGGATTAAACCAACACAGGAAGAGATAGATCCTAAGAATGAAAAGAAGGTAGCATGGATGAGGAAACATCGTGAGAAGAAGAAATTGGAAATCGGATTGACGAAGACATGCCAATTGAAGAGAAACCTCAAACATCAAGAAGAGATATGGAATTGGTGGCACAAAGGGAACAAATGTGGAACCTTCATGCTAAGAGAGATTTGAATACTGTAGTTGGAGACACACCCTCTACCACAAGTGAATATGGAGGGACACCATCTATCACAAGTGAATATGAAGGGACTCAATCTACCACAAGTGAATATGGAGGGACACAATCTACCGCAAGTGAATATGGAGGGACACCAACTACTGCCTCTCAAGTTGAGAGTACATCATCACTCACAGTTGAGGAAGGAGTTAAACCATCAATCCCATCTCAGCCTCAAGGAACACCATCTATTCCATCCTCAATCAAAGGTACACCATCTAGCCCATATCATTTAAATATTGATGAAATTCCTAATGTTGAGATGAATTTACCTTTGAGAACACCACCTATAATTTTGCATGCCTAAGTGTTTTATTAATATTGATGAGAATATTTTGCAACCAATGGAAGGTAAGATTCCACAATGCACTTATAAAAGATATTCTCATAAGATTTGGAGAGTGTTTTTTGAAAATTTATATGAGACCACAAAATATCAAATATTTGTTGAAATGATACAAAGTATAAAGTATAGGTCCATAATGAAGATTCTTGGGTTGAGAACATTGGATGCTTCAAGTGAAAAAACTATTGTGAAGAATCTAATGGATGCATATGAGAGTGTGGGTAAGACATTACACTCAAAAGATAGTAATGTCACATGACGTCTCATTACATCAATAATAGTAAGTAATCAAATGAGGAAATATCGTTTCATTAGAAAGACGAGTTAACAATTGAGAATTAATAGAAAAACTTTATAAAGAGCCATTGAAAGGCACCAAAGAATTGAGGACACCGATTCCACTAAATTATGGGCATTATCGGGGAGACTACCATGAAAAGATAAACCAATTGTTGAAGCATTGAGATCACTAATTGAATACTATGGGAAGAATAACACAAGGGTGTCTCTGAATCAAAGGGATGTGGTAAGAAGGATAATCAATAGTTGAAAATGTGATCCACATCCAAAGCATTTTTTGGATATGACTCAAACATAGTTTTTTTGTAAATTTCTAGAGAATTATCCTCAAATTAAATTTTTTCAAAGATATTATGAAATGCTTAAACATTTTTATGTCAAAATAAATCACACACACACTAATTTTTGTTGTAGATTACATATTGAATTTTCTAGCCATTTAGATGTTTATCGAATGTTTTATATGTTTAGATTTACATACTAACAATGTTTTGCAAGATTGTGGAATACATTCCCCACCATTATCTGTTGGTGTGAATAAGTCTTGTACCTAGTTTATTCCTTTACTAGGGACTTAGGGGACTTAATTCACATGTTATGTTTACTTAGGATATTAGTTGTATCTTCTAGAAGTCTTAGTTGTATTATCGAGAATGTACACTTTCCTAGGTAGTTTTGAGTTAGTTGTCTCATGTGATAGAATTAAGCACTTGTCATGATCTTGTCTCATCCTATCTCTCATCCTTTCCTTTATAAGCAAGGAATCTCTAGCATATTTGGAATTGTATTGTATTGCATAGATCATATTGTATCATATTGCAATCCTTGTTTGGTGGAATAGCATCTTCCATCGTTGCTTCTCTCTATTTCTTGTGGAGGTTATTTGGTGTTGTAGATTGATGATCTTGAGTTGATCACTTCAACATGGTATTTGAGCTTTGAATTTGGAAATCCCCTTCCATTTTTTCATTAGAGAGTTTCCATCAATTTCTATTATGATTTGAGTTTCTTGTATCCTATATTGTATGTATGCATTTTGGTGAGATATGGTGATTGCATCACTTTTGGCTATAGTGGCAATATGTTAGGCTATCCCATTGCATCCAGGATGCTCGAGAAAGTTAGATTTGGCTTTTGTTTCACTCAATTTAGTCACCATTTGCATTTTTGGCAAAGAAGGGTTTAGAGCTTAGATTTGGTGAATAGCTTTTTATAGGAGCAATTTTGGCAAAAAATAAGCCTACCATTGCGTCTGGGTGGTTGTTTGTGAGAATTTTGATACATAATTTTCCTATATTCTGTGAAAGTTGATTTTGGGGCAAAATTTTTTAGTTGAGGAGTCGTACAACCCCCCAACATGCGTAAGTACACATCGTAAAAAAAATATTTAAAATTTGATTATCAACTTTTTTTGGTAATTTTATTGAATTTTTTTTTAAAATATAATAAAATTTTAAAAAGTGCATAGTGCTTGGCTTTATTAAAGCCGTAGACTTCACCAAGTTGTGGAATTTTGTTTTCTAATCACGACAAACCTTAAGTCTACAGACTGCAAATTATTAGCCACCAATAGTGCTACTAATTGCCAGGTAGGCGGGGAATGGAGCAAGCTGCCAGTGGCTTAAAACAAAACTGCCATGGGGAATAGTGACCACTAGCCTGAGACTGCCAGTTAGCTATTAGTCGTGACCACCAAAAGGTAAATAGCTAGAAGCTTTTGCATGGGATCAGAAGCAAACAACTGGTAGTGGTTATCCAAACTAGTGGGTTTTTTTCTTTGTGCAGAACATGGTCATGTGGAGGACCGAGGGCCAATGCTAGGGGGCCAAAATTTTTCCCCTAGTTAGTGATAACTTTTGCTCCTATTTTGTGTTGAAAGTCCTCCAAGCAGGTCTTTATTTCAATTTTGCATAACTTTTTTCCATGACGTCAGATTTTTGCAAATGAGATATCATTGGAAAGCTAGTTTGACAAAATTCATAGTGGTATAGGTGATTTTTCCATATTTTGACTTTTTTTTCTCAATTTTTTTAGCCCGAAGGTACAGGTGCATTTATTGCTTGTAATTGGCATAACTTTTGCATATGAAGTCAAAATTTGGCAATTTTTTTTTGAAATTGCTCAAAAAATTGTAAGGAATATGTTTGTAACCTTCTTTTTTAGTTTTGGCAAGTTCTTTTTTCTAAAAATTGTAAAAATAACCGTCTGTTATAAATGGTTGATTTGAGCTTGTCACTTGTACAAATTCTAAAATTTCTTCATTATAATTTGTTGAGGGGGTTGCAAATTGAGTTTTAATACATTTGGGGGGGTGAAAGGAACAATTTAAGTGGCATATTGTCTTCTTTCTTTTTGTGTTCATGGTGGATCTAAGGAAAATTGAACCACTCACTCCATACAATTATCATACATGGAAGCTAAAAATGACTCAATTGTTACAATCTAAGGGTTTATGGCCAATGTTAGATGCAAAACAACCTAAATTTACAAGGGATTATGAAAAAATTGTCCATAGATGTAAAATGGATGAAACAAAAGGGCTCATTGGCTTTCATGTACCTGATAACTTGTTTCATATTTCAGATTGTAAAACACCTAAGAATGTTTGGGATAAACTTGAAGAATTGTATGGTAAAACAAATCATTTTAGAGCCTTACAACTTCAAGCAAATCCACAATCACTCTCTCTAGATGCATTTCCTTCAATGCAAGATTTCCTTACACAATTTAAGATGATCTTGTCACAGTTGAAAGGATGTGGGCATGATATATCTAGTGATGAATGTATCTTCTTGATTCTGTCTAAGTTAAAGGGACCTTATCAAGTTTTTTTTTCTACTTTCTATTCAACTATGGATGCCATGGGGAAAGATTACAAAATTCCCTCATTTGAGTTGTTTTATGAGCATCTTACTAGGGAAGAGGCCAAGTTGATTTAGTTGGATGCCCTACCTAGTTCTAAGAATCATGCTTTAATGGCTCAATCATCCAAGGGAAAAGGAAATAATAAGAAGAAGCCCAAGACAAAATAATCTTTAGGTAGTGAGAATCCCTCCAAACCAAAGCTGAAGAAAAATAAGAAGTCCACTCCATCTCCTTCTTCTTCTATCTCTGGAGATTCTTCTTCCAAGTCTAAGAAAAAGAAAGGAGATCCTTGTTCATTTTGAGGAAAAACTGGGCATGATGTACCTCATTGTTTTAAGAGATTGGAAGCCTTGGATGAAGCTATGAAGAAGCACAAAATTTTAGTGTCTAAGCCATCTTCCATGGGCAAGGGTCAAGCTCTTTTAGTATAGGCCATTCATTCATCTTCAGACAGTTGGATTCTTGATTCAGATGCTTCACATCACATGACCAATTCACGTGATCTTATTGATTCCATTGTTCATACTTCTACTTCTCAAATTGCAGTTGGGAACTCTTCACAAATTCTAGTTTAGGGGACAAGCTCTGTTCAGCTGCTAGATGGGTGCATTCAGGATGTTCTTCTTGTTCTTGATATTTTAGTGAATCTACTTTCCATATATCAAATTTTTCATTTTGGAGATGGGAAGTCAGTTGAGTTTACTCAAAAAATTTGACTATTAGAAAGTTGCAGGATCTAGAGCAGGTTGTTGCTACAGGGATAGTTGATCACGAGAACCATTTGTATCAATTTGATGGCTTTGAGTCTTCATTGGGTTCATGTTTTATTGCTCATGTTGATTCAATGAGCAAGATTTGACATGAAAGATTTGGGCACTTGAACTATAGATATCTTCAGCAGATGCAAGTGTATAACTTAGTGGTTGGTCTTCCAAAGATCTCTTGCACATATGGTGTTTGTCAAGGTTCTATTCTTGTAAAGCAACATCAAGATCCTTTTCCTAAGGGTCAAGCTACACATGAAACCACACCCCTTGATTTGGTCCATAGTGATCTCATGTCATTCCCGACTCCTTATTTTTCAAGGGCTAAGTATGTGCTCACATTCATTGATGATTTTTCCCGATGGACATGGGTCTATTTTTGAAGCTCAAGAGTAAAGTTCTCACCAAATTCAAGACCTTCAAAACATTTGTGGAGAATCAATTAGGTTTTTATCTTCGATAGATACACACAGATAATGGGGGGAGTATGTCAATCAGGAAATTTAGGATTTTGTTAGTGAGCATGGTATTCTTCATCAACACATGGTTCCTTATACTCCTCAATAGAATGGTGTGGTAGAGAGAAAGAATAGGACTCTCAGGGAAATGACCAATTGTATAAGTCAGTCTAGGTCCATGGCTCCAACATTTTGGGTCGAAGTTGTCAATTGTGCCAACTATATTTAGAATTGTATGCCCCACAACGCAGTGTGGAATATGACTCCTGAGGAGGCTTGGTCTCATTGCAAGCCTAATGTATCCTTCTTTAGAGTATTTGGTAGTGAGGCTTGGGCATTCATTCTAGATGGTGACGCAAATCAATGGATAAGAAGAGTGATTGGTACATCTTTGTTAGCTATTGTGAGGATGTGAAGGCATACATATTATTGTTTAATCGACACATGAGAGGTTCATTTCGGTCTAAGTGATGTTTTAGTTTGTTGAGTCCTTCACCTAGTCGGATCCTCCTTGACTTCTTCATCACAACCTACTCGATATTCTTCAGTTGATGATGCTTTGCTACTTGAGGAAGATCTTGATGATGGTCTTGATGCACCTCCTCCTCATTCACCCACTAGGCCACGATGGGCTCGAGTTACTCTTGAGGAGGTTGGTCCTCTTGTTGGTGATCCCACAGACACTCGTTGCACTCATTCTAAGACTTCAGGAATTATTCTTTTGAGTCATGTTGTTTCAGATGATCCTTAGAAGTTTTCATATGCTTTAGGTATTCCAGAGTGGGATAGTGTTATGGCTGATGAGTATTCTTCTTTGATGAAGAATCATACTTGGGATCTTGTGCCTCTTCCCAAGGGAAGAAAGTTGGTTTGATGCAAGTGGGTGTATCGTACCAAGTATGCAACAGATGGTTCCATTGACAAGTACAAGGCTCGTCTTGTTGCAAAGGGGTTCTCTCAGGTTGAAGGGAATGACTATTTTGAGACCTTTTCTCCTGTTGCCAAGATGGATTCTATTTACCTTGTCCTTGCTATGGCTACATGCATAAAGGATGGTCAATGTATCAATGGATGTGAAGAGTGCTTTCTTGCATGGGGAGATCTTCATGAGGAGATCTATATGGAGTGTAACCACTAGGTTTTCATCGCGGGACCCTTCACTTGTTTGCAAGCCCCGGCGTTCATTGTATGGTCTCAAGCTTGAGGCCCCTCGGGCTTGTATGAAGAAGATGGATAGTTCCTTGTTTGCTTTGCAACACTCATTGCCATTACGATCACATTTATACTTTCGGATACATGGAGAGGATTTATTCATACTTATTATACATGGATGATTTTATTCTGTAAGAGTTCTGCTTTAGTTTGAAGTACCACCGATGACATTGATGGAGTGATTTGATATGACCGACCTTGGTCTTTTGCATTACTTCCTTGGTCTTCAGGTTCATCAGACTTCTAAGGGGATCTTCATTTTCTAGCAGAAGTATGCTCTTGATTTGCTTCAGAGATTTGGCATGGCTGATTGCAAGCCTGCCCCTACTCCATTCCAGTCAGGTGTTGTACTGTCTTCCAGTTGCATTACTCCTACAGTTGATCCTACCTTGTATCGGCAATTGGTTGGCAGTCTTTTGTACTTGACACATAGTCGTCCTGATATTTCCTTTGCGGTTGGACTTGTCTCTCGCTTCTCACAGGAGCCTCATGAGAGTCATTGGAAGGCCGCCAAGCGTATCTTGAGATACATTCAGGGCACTACTCATTTTGGCATTCACTACACTTCAGGTGCATCTTAGATTGTGGGCTTCACTGACTCAGATTGGGCTAGTGATGTCAATGATCGGAAGTCTACTTCTGGCTTTGTCTTTTGCCTTGGTTCTGGTCCGATTGCATGGTCATGCAAAGAAATGATTATTATTGCATTATTATACGACAAGAAAGTGAGTATTGAGGTGCGGTGTTGGCTAGTCAATAATTTTGTAACCGTCAGGTTGATGGCCCGAGTTTGGATTCCCTTCCCCTTAGCCCACTACTCTTTGGTGTGACAATTAGAGTGCCATTCATATTTCACGCAACCCAGTGGAGCATCAACAGACTAAGCATATTGAGATCCACATGCACTTCATCAGGCAGCTCATCCAGGATAGTGTTCTCAGCTTGGAGTATTTTCCTATAGATCAGCAGGTTGCCGACATCTTCACTAAACCTTTGGCATCGCCTCGTTATCTTCAGTTGCGATCGATGCTTGGCGTGAAGGAAGTTGTCCTTGGGGGGTCTTGAGGAGTCCTCCTTCATTAGTTTTCTTTGTTTCTTTCTCTCTTTTGGAGAGGAGTTTTCTCCCAGGGGTTTTTCTCTTTTCTCGTTTACATGAGAGTTTTTTTTTTTTGTACATGGGTACCTAATTTATGCCTTGTTTTTTGAGACTCATGTTTTCCTTTGCATTAGTTTTTTTTTTCCTCCTAAGTTACACTTAAAGGGGAGTGTTGGTATGAATAATTCTTGTACCTAGTTTATTCCTTTTACAAGGGACTTAGGGGACTTGGTCGCAAGTTAAGTTTACTTAGGATATTAGTTGTATCTTCCAGAAGTCTTAGTTGTATTATATAGAATTTACACTTTTCTAGGTAGTTATGAGTTAGTTGTCTCATGTCATAGGATTAAGACACTTGTCATGATCTTGTCTTATCCTATCTCTCATCCTTTCCTTTATAAGCAAGGCATCTCTAGCATATTTGACATTACATTGTATTGCATAGATCATATTGTATCATATTTCAATCCTTGTTTGGTGGAATAACTTCTTCCATTGTTGCTTCTCTCTATTTCTTGTGGAGGTTATTTGGTGTTGCAGATTGAAGATCTTGGGTTGATCACTTCAACATCTTCAAGAGACTTATCAAAAAAATTATGTGAAAGAGAGGAAGGTCAAATATTCTATAGGAAATTATGCTTGGATGCCACATGTCAACATTGTAGTGGCTTGCAACGTATGCCAATATGTGAAAATATGGAAAGCACACATGTAGTTGGAAAGGAACTAGTAGAGTTCAAAAAGTATAAAATAGTGTCCTACAATACAAATATGGTAATCAAACAAAAAGGTGTGGTTTGGCTATTCAAAATATTCCAATGTATCAATTTATGTCTACATTTTGTGTATGAGTATGCAAGGCATACTCATAGAGCTTGATGGTTGGACTTGTAATTCAAGTTATGCAGGAAACCTTTCCACTTGGTAGCATTGTTTTATTGGTCAAATTTGTAGAGAACTATACTCTACAACCACAACATGAGGTGTAATCACAATATTACAACTCCACACAACTTTCTATATTTGTACACATAGCATTCATTCATGCAGTTGATAGTATAAAGGATAACAAGAAGGTATTGGGACCACTTTTACATTAGTGATAATCACACACATTCTACAGAGTTTGTGCAAGGTTTCTTTCAGTTGTTCTTCAGTGATTTTACTAGGAGGGGCATAGCATATAGTCAGCATATAATATGGTCAGATAACTATGCATCACAATTCAAGAACTCATGGATGTTCTATTGGTTGAGCAAGATGCATGTTATTATAGTTGTTTAGAATATGTGGAACTTTTGTGAGGTCAGGCATGGAAAGGGGGAACATGATGATGTAGGAGCATGTACCAAAAGAGCATTAGCACAAGAAGAGTTAAAGTATAAAAACAATGCAAAGTTGACAAATGCAAAATCGATCATCAAGTGGTGTAATATTTCGATGGTTTTAGGTAATGAAGGTAAGTGTTTAGTTCATAGATTTTTTTGGTTGATAGATGATACTAACATTGCACCATATGAGGGTTGTTGTACACTAATAGGATCAAGTGAGCTACACTCTTTCCTTAGCTCAAATGTAGGTTCATGGAGTATCCATATGCAAAAGATGGCATGCTTTTATTCTTCATGTACAATTCAAGCTTGGAATGGGTGCAAGTCAAAGGAGTGGGTTAATGAATGGTGGTTAATTTATCTTAGCCCACTTCACACGTATCATCCCCCGATAACATTGGAACTGACACAAATGGAATCATCAATTGACTTTGACCACTTATCAGATCTAGTTCAACTAGGTAATATATCTACTTGCATAGTTTTTGAAATTCCTATTGTTAGCTTACATTGTAGTGTATTTGTAACGTTGACTAATTTCATCTAATTTATTACATATATCAATATAGGGCATGTTTATGTAGTTATTATAGATGAAGACAAACAAAGAGGGAATGAATTATTACTTGTGGTATTGTGTTGATGCCAAAAATAAATTTGAGGCCCTAGTTATACATGGAGAAAATATCGAATACCCTATAGGTTTAGTGTTTGTTACTAGAACATGGATTAGAAGGTACCCACCTAAGAGTGTTAATGTTTAGTTGTTTTAGGAATTTGACATGCATCAAAATATTCTTCGTTACTCGAACCTTGTTGTGGAATCCAATATTCATTTGATCAAATATGGAGGTATACCTTTGAACAAGACGTTGTGGAAGGTGCGTGAGTCTATACATGAGGCAATACTTGACACAATAAAGAGTAGAGTAGATCCGGATGGTTCATTGGATTAATTTGTAAGTATGCACATTATTTTTTATTAAAATTTCTAAGTATGCACATCAAGATTAGTTGATAGTTAGACCTTTCATTTCTATATTTGAAGTTTACATATTTTTTAGTTCCAATTTTGTGCATATGTTTTGGTTCGAAGTTTACATATGAATATTGGGAAGATTATATATTTTGGTTCAATGTGTAGCATAGACAAGGTAGTGAGTTGTTTGAAAAAATGCCTCAAAAAAATGGGATGAAGAGACTCCATTTCTTTGAGGCATTTTTTCAAATAGCTCACTATCTTGTCTATGCTACCATATTGATAAGCTCACTACATTATCAATGTGGTAGTAATGAAAAGGTAGTGATTTGTTTGAAAAAATTCCTCAAA
>VDFB02058242.1:549620417-549790840 GCA_007258455.2 Sequoia sempervirens
TGTGCATTTAAAATGGAGTTTTAAGCCTTCCACCCTAAAAGTGACCTCTAAATAACTTCAAACACCTTAACTACCTCATTCTTATTCATTTGTTTTGCAAACAAGCATTTTCATTCCAAGAGGCCGAGCTTTGATTTTTTCTTGTTGGATTGAATGCGGACTGTGACAACTTTTTTTTTTCTAAAATTGTACAACATCATTGAACTAATAATTTATCACACATCTATAGAGAAACAAAGGAGTACCACAAACTAAAACACATTACACTTCGGTTCTCACTGACTTGATGTACTCTTCAACATCTATCTTCTCTAAAAGCAACCTCTAAATCACTTCAAACACCTATATTAAGCTATCACTCCCAAGACCAATGTAACAATGATACAAAATAATGCTTTGAGTTTGAAAGATGGGCCACTTTCCTACTTTGGGTGGGATTTTAGACTCTCTAATACTATCGTGCATTTCTTTCATTCCTTGTGCCTCTATCTCCCACTTCCTTCTCTTGTGGGCCTTTGAAAAATTTCCTTTCCATTTGCATAACACCCTAATACCTTGACCACCACTTCTCAAACCATACATTTCTCTTTGGATCTTTGGTCCCTTTGATGATGTCTTACGTTTGTAAAAGAGCCAATGGGGTATCCTAATGCTCAAACCCCTAGATCCCCATTGTCTTGTGTCCTAACACCCAAGAATCCCATTGCCTGAACCCTTGATGTTGGACCTTGGAATAATTATTTGCTTGAACTTAAAGCAATCATTTCCCTAGATATCCACACTCAAACATGCACTTTCACAAAACCTCACCATTTGAATGGACTTCACCCATGACCACGACTAACCAAGAATGCAATTAATGAGCCCAAATTTGAATGTGAGAAAATGGCAAGAAACTTTGGACCCATGTTAGGCCTTCAACCTCTATATAAGGAATAAAAATTCATTAGTTTGGATAATCTTTGGACATCGTCTCAACAAATCCAAAATTGCAAAGTCAGACTCTTGTGTTCACTTGTTGAATCTAAGGACAAAAACCCTTCGGTTATGGAGATTTTTCGACGAAACCCCATTGGTTTCCTAGAGTTTGGAGGATGAAACTTGTTTGGATTTGTTAGGGAAATTTCACACAAAGGTTGCATTTGTACGCCAAGCATAGTGGATTTCAGCATCCCAATATTTTTCTAAAAGAAAATTTGATCATTGTAATCTTGGTTATGAGCAAACAATTGAAGCAAAAAAATTGTAATCATGAAGTGAGTTATTTGAATTAAATACTCTATTCTAACCAACTTATATGTGTAAATCTATTTATCATATGTGAATGTTTTAGATCTAAATATCTTGTTTAAATGTTTTGGCTGATTTTCATTGAATTATTCCAAATCTAAGACATTTGTATGAATAATTTAGTTAAGGATCATTGCATTTATCATTGAGCCTATGGTCAAATGTTCTCATCCTATGACATAAGTCTTGAATTTCTTTAATCAGTTCTAACAAGTCATGACCTCTTGATTGGGAAGGCTGTAACTCCCCCATTCATTCAGACAACCAGATGTATGTTTGTTGACAATATCAAATAAAACCTCCAGCCAGGGTCTGCTAGTGTAGGGAGAAGCAATGCACAAACTTTTCTTTTTGATTTGGGCTAAATGTGATTAGGATAGGCCTTGACAGGGTTGTATCAAAGCCCAAGAGAGAGATATGTTGAGGAAGAAAATAGAGAAATTATAGTGAAAATGTGCATTAGCATGTCTCATTTTATTTATAGAAGAAAGTACAGTGCACAACAATCAAGCAAAAGCTAAAATCCATCTATGAAATAAATTACTCACTATCAAAACTAACCTTCAAATTAAAGAAGAATTTAAGAAGTTATATTTTCATATAACTTCTTCAAATGTATTTAAATTATTGTACAAGGAACATAAAATATTAGAGATGCACTTTCCAAGCAATGTTGTTTTCCTATCGGTTTATGTAAAACATAATTATTGTGGGGATTCTACTTAAGATTCAATTAATCAAGGAAATCAGAAATGTTTTGGAGTTTTGTTCTACCAATGCAATTATTTTCTATACTAGCCATTATGGAGAAGCGGTTTATACAAATTTTCTTTGTGAAAAATACATTGTGATTAAATTATTTGTTTAAAAGTTATGTCTTGCTTTTTATTTTCTAAAAGAATCCATATTTAGATGGTGTTGCAGTCAGATAAACATCTATTTTTCACAGAGCTCACAACTTTTAATAGTATTCTTTTCCTAAATTTCTAGGTCAAAGTGCATGATGATGTCATTTCATGCCTGCAAATAATTGAATCTTCTAGTCAACAAATGGTCACAACATCTTGGGATGGAATGATTAAAATATGGAACATTGATGAAGGTAGAGGTAGTTGGGCAACAACTTTTGGCTCATCTAAGAAGACACAAAGTGCCAGTAAGTATATGAAGAATGGTCATATGATATATTATTAGTATTCATATGGGAGTCTAGCCATATTAATTTTTTGAAAAAGGTGAATTTATGTTATATAAAAAAATTGATGGTTACAAATGGACCACCAAATTTACTAAGGCATGGGAAAGTTGACAAAGAAGAAAATCAGATGGTGTAGGGTTAATCATATGAGTATCTAGTTGTTACTTATGCAATGTGAAATAATGCTTTGAGTTTGAAAGATGTGCAATGCAATGTAATCAGCAATATGAATATAAACTACATAATATTTAACCATTCTTTTTATGATATTGTACATTGATATTTAACCATTGCTTCAAAGAGTTTAATCATGCACATGAGGAGGAAACTAAATTTTGATTGTCAACTTCTATATATATCAAATTATCCAATAATCAAGTGTATGTCCATATACAAAAATGGCATCAATGCCAACTCAAACAAAGTTCTACAATATGTGGCATATGCCATCTCTGTATCTATTCAAAATTTACATGCCAAAATGTCTATCTCATCCTAAACTACTGGTGGATCATCAAAATGGAGCCTCTTTGAAGCACTCATTGGTTTTAAAGGTAGCTGCACAAGAAAAAGTCAAACCACAATTGAGATTAATTATACTATATTATAATTTAAAATTGAATAATTAACATAAAAATCAATACACATTGAATTATAATTGAACTCTAAAATTGAAATCTTGATTAGCTGAAATATACGTCTCTTTTAAGGGTTAGGAGTCCTAGAATATACCCCTCTCAAAGAACTAACCAAACCAACTTTTGTAACGTCAATCTATATATGTGAACAAAAACATGAAATTGATCCAAGTTAGCATAGAATTGTTAGTAATAAGAACATATTTACCAAGCACAAAATAAAATAAACAAATACCTCTTTAGGTTGATCTTTTTATGTATCTCCTTTAGGTGTCTCAACACCTCCTCCTTGAGGTGTTTCAACACCTCCTCCTTCAGGTGTTCGAATACCTACTCCTTCAGGTGTTGTGGCACTTATCAACAATGATGTATAGCTCACAACTGCCTATACATAAAAATGACAAGTACATATGAAACTACGAATCTATGTCAATGTATGCATAATCAATAAAAGATCTTATAAATTTTAATTCAATCAAATTTGAGTTCAATTACCTTTCCCTTATCTAACAATGTTCCTCCATAGTCTGGAGAGCGTCACACCTCACTCACACTAGGTGTTTCCTACAAGCAGAGAGTAAGATAAACATATAAGTTAATATATAATTTCATTATTGACAATTCAAATGACAAGCAAATATACAGTAAAAAAATGTAAATGAGTGAGTACAAAAATACATATTGTGTGCATGTCGAGGCCAAATGAAATGGCCCTAAGGGTGCTATCAGTCACCTGTGTGAGCTCCTCCTCAGACATTAACTATTAAATAGACCATGTAAATAAATATTAGTACTTGATACTATCTCTTATTAATATTCATTTTTAAAAAAATGTAAGTTATGAATTTACACCTTAAATTTTACCTGTGTAACTACTCCAATGTCCACCTCTCTAGTAGAAGAGGAATCTGTAGGGTGTGCTCAACTCCCCTATGTGTGATATGCTATAATCTCCACATCCTAGATGTCATAATCAGAAGTGTCTGATGGACGCTCAGGGGGCTGTACAATAGGACCCAAGCATATTTGTTGGCATGCATTGCAAATATGTGGCACACAAATATGCGGACTTAAGGAGGATGATGTAGTAACACTGGATCCATCACCAAGATCACCAGACTGTGGCTGAGCTACTGAAGAAGTATGGGGAACCAAAAGACCACTCAAAGAGTGAATGGCCTGGATAGTTTGTGTGGATGCATCCTCCGTAATATCTGGATGTTGTACTGGAGGTGGCAGAGGAAGGGGAGGATGGGGAACATATGGGTGCCTAACTACTCTAGCTACCCCTGGCCTATCCTAAGGCATACCTCTACCAACGCCCTGGAAGGGTTTAATGTCAAAGTAATTGACATGATGCCCTAACAAAAACTTAACATATAATTTTTTAATAAAGTAAAAAGGTACATCAAGATTATTGTTGGGTGGTTTATCAAAAACCATACACCAACGATCCCAAAAGTTATCTACTATGCCCCTATGCGTGCACCATTTTATAGAAAATTTTGGCTTGTTAACATTAACTGGCAAACCAGTGCTGGGGTTAATAAATAAAGAGGCTATTTGGGATTTTGTTATTTGGAGATCTTTCACATCATCATAAGACAATCCACATGCATAATATTCCTTCATGGTTTCTCGCCATGAATGAAAGGCATTATGTTGGCTGGAGAGGGTTTCTACATTTGTAATTATTCATGTCAATGTGTTTGACATATGGGATAATCGAGGGATTTTCTTATAAACATCACAAATGTCCCTCAATTGCTCCAATTTTTCATGAATTAAGTCTTCAATTGATGGCTGTGGAGGTGGTGGAGCATTTGGAATTTCTGCATTTTGATTCTCAGCTGGTGGATTTTCATTCTCAACTGGTGGAATTTGTGCATTCTCATTTTCAGCAGCCATAATGCCTAATTAAATTAAAAAATAATTAATCTAAAATTAGACAATATAAATGAAACACTATTTTTAAATCAAAATCCATTAAAAAATTCATTTTTTTATCAAAATCTATTTTGAACTCAATTGTTTCATAAAAATTCAATCAAAAACCCTATTTTGAAAAAAAATCCACAAAAACATTCATTTTTTTATCAAAATCCATTCTCAATTCAATTTTTTCATAAAAATTCAATCAAAAACCCTATTGTGAAAAAAAATCCACAAAAAACATTCATTTTTTTATCAAAATCTATTCTAAACTCAAATTTTTCACAAAAACTCAATCAAAAACCCTATTTTAAAAAAAATCAACAAAAACCATATGAAATTATTCAAATATAAATCAAAATTGAATCAAATAAAAAAAAAAAAAAAAAATTTACCTTTCCAAATCGAATTTAGCCTAAATCGGATATCTGTTACACCATGAATGGATGCATTGTGTGCCCGCAGGTTCTTCTCAGCCGAATGACTTCAAAAAAGCGATATAAGTTTTTAATATATGCTTTTTACAAATCGGATATCCGATTTGTAAAAGTAGGTTTGGTGTTTGGTATGGTGACACCCGAGCCTAAAAAAGTCAACAAGTTCTTTTTACATTTTTTTGGTCGATGAAAAACGTGTTTTTTCCCTCATTGCCACTTTTTGGCCCACCATTAACCTGCACATACCCAGAGGGAAATTTTTTTTTTGTTAGTGGATAGGGGTTTTCCTTGTTCAAACCTTATTTTGGTAATCAAACCTTGAAATGAAGTTAAATAGAAAGGAGGAATGATGAATGAACAAAATGATATGTTGCAACTCACCAAATCCTAGGAACAAAAGGCTGCAATCTTGTATGTAATGGATACAATGGATGTAGATCTTGAATCTTTCTTGAATGATATGAATCTTGATTTGAATGCTTGCTTGAATCATAAAACCCTACATCACAAATTTTAGCTCAATAACAAACATGATGCATGATGACTTTGACATGATGCTTGATACTTGAACAATGTTCCAAAATGCTTGATAATCACTCTTGAATGCTCTTATAAACTATTGTGTAAGTGATCTTATGATAAATTTATGACTTGTAAGCTTGTTAGGTAGAAATATGTGAAATAACCTTGTATTTATACTTGTTTATGCCAAATTTCGCAAAATTACAACACTACTAGCTGAAATCAGATCTAGGATAATAAAATCCCACCATGAATTTGAATTTAAATTAGGTCTAAGCTAAGCAAGACTTGTCTTCTAGTTGGGGTGTATGAGTCCCATTAGGCTAGAAGCTTGGGATACATTTTTCAAGAAAGGTTTAGTTTTATGTGAAATCCAGATCTAGGCCCCTAAACCTAGGTGGACCCATACACCCAAGGTGGCATATGAGTCCCAAATCACTAAATCTGAGTCATACAATCCAAAATCATTAAGTTCTAATTGGTCATTTGATATATGTCAAGATTATCCTTAGAAAGATGCATTAATTAAGGCTTGTGGATGCAAATAAGGCCAAATAAGGCATAAAAAGCCCAATTTATTAATAAAACCCTAGATTAACTTGAAAGTGTAATAAAACACTTTACAACACCCTAAATAAGGCACAATTGAGTCCATTTAGTTCACAAGGGCCCAAACAAGTGTGAAAATGTAGAGGGATACATTTTCCTACTCTACAGGTTATTGTTATTACTATAATAAGTTTGATGATAAAGTTATAGAATCTAGAATCAAAATCAATATTTTGATTCAATATTCAATATTTTCAATATTTTCTTGGTCAGTGCTATACATGTAATAGATTTGGTCATAGAGCTAGTGAATGCAAAAATCACATGATGAATGGTTACAATAAAGGTATGATGTATCAATATTTCAATGGCTACTGTTATGCATGCAATGGATTTAGGCATAAGGCTAATGAATGAAGATCTAGAATGGTTGGAATTAAGCTTGTTCATAAAGGCACACCATATGTCAAAAATGCAATAAATTAGGACACATAGAAAATTTTTGTAAAAGAAGAACTGTGAAATTCTTTGTTTCACAAAAGAAGTCTGATTCAACAAAGAATGTGGATTTGGTGGAGGTGAAGAATGGAATGGAAAATATTTGGAAGAATAAAGAAGAAAGTGAAGTGAAGGATGAGTCCCTAGTGTAGATGTTCCCTCTAGAAACTAATTGAAGAGATTTGGCTCGAAGGGAGTTTTAGCAAAGGATCATTAATCCCCTACCAAAGTTTTGGTGTTGAAGTACTTAGCAAACTAGTTCAGGTGTAGATCAACATGATAGATCTATTGATGGAATTTTCGGTATGAAACTTCCTGTTGAAAATATTTGTTGAGTGATTGAAGGTGGTTGTGACTACACAATTAGAGTTTTCCAAAATTTTCAATCTTTCATTAATAACTACAATCAATTCACTTTAGGTCTTCAAAAAAGTGTAATATATGTGTTTTCATATTTCAAATCCTCGTTTACAATTGAGCACTTGAAGAGTGAAGAAGCAAACTAGAGGTGATTCAAAGAGACTTGAAGTTATTGTGCAAAACTCTACCAGTAAAATAATTTGAAGGTATTTATCATTTCTTGGTAAAAACCTAGTTTCAAAAGTGGTTCATAATGTTTACTCCTCAAGTAATTGATGTCTTGGAACAAACAAGACCTGAGTTCAAGAAACACCCCTTCAAATCCATGGAAATGGATTTGAAAGGAATTTTTTTGAAAGTTTCCTATGGTGTAATGTATACTCAAGATGTGTGAATGTACATTCATTTGAAAATGGAAGATTATGATGTCTCAAAGTTGGGAGAATTTTGTGTTAATGATCTCAGCAAAGGTAAATTTGAGTTGGAACCATAATTTGAAATTTTGAAAGAGAAGAAACTGGATGTATGGAAAATTTTTTTGAACTTCTTTTATGAGAACACATGGGTTAAGTACATGCAATGAGTTGCATCCATGATAATTTTATGTGGTTTGTATTCTGCACTTAATCAATAAGAAATATATTAAAGCAGTTACTGGTTTATGTTCTGAAGGACCTATTCTGCCTATGAAGACTATGAAGAATGAGATAGTTATGAAGCTCACTGGAGAAAAATTTGACAAGTGTGCCCTCATAGTGAAGGATATAGATGATCCAACAGTTAAATATGTATATATGATGATTGGCTACAAGATACACTATACCAACAAAGAAAACTCGATGTCAAAAACTACTAAGCATACTTCTCACTAGACAGTAAAAGAAGGTTTGGACATAGATCTATGCAAGATCATAATATAGTAGTTGATGGAGAATCTTTAGAAGATAAAAGTGTGTCAGTACCCATTCCAATATGGTACCCTTATCATATGTTTTTTATGTTACTTTCTCATAGAACTACCTAGCACAAATAATCTTGTATAGTTGGATAGTATTCCTATTGCAATGGGCAAGTGCAAGAAGTTGGGGGACTAAATTCTAGCCCTTTTTAAAAAAAAATGAATAGCCATAACATGAGTGCATTATAAAATGCTCACATTATTGCTTGGTGTGAGGCTCAGTCACACCGAGCCTATAATGTGCTTGCATTATAACACAAGCACATTATGATTCTTTATAATAAAAAATGCAAATCCAAACAATTTAGACTGTCATATTTCCTCATCCACAACTTGTAAAACCCTTCCAAGGCATGCTCACATTGTGGAGACCTAAAATTCATCAATTTTCTACATTGAATCATTGTTATTTCTTTGCTAGAATGCTACCATGTTGACGAGCAACTTCGAGTAAGCTTTTTTTTTTTTGTGATTTTTTGTTAAATAGGTAGATTTAGTATGTTTTTTATGTTAATTTCTTTAATTATTAGGAGTTCAAAATCCACCTGATTCTCCTCCTCATGAAAAATAACACAAACAAAATCTTGATGAACAACCAAAACAACAAACTCCTCCAACAATTCCTCAACATCCTCCTGGAAATCAACATAAATTAATGGGGGAAATTGAAAACAACAAAAAAAAAGAGTTAATTGTGAGGTTAAACGATCCTATAAGTTCAACCTCAAAAAGAAAAATTCTTGCAAATTCACTTAAAGCTATGTTAACACATGTAGATGCAATTAGCAAGCAATTAAGTGGTTGGGCGGATAAGATACGAGAGTGCAAAGATTTTTATGTAGATAAAATATCTTAAAAACAAGCAAAAAATTATAAAATTGTAAAATATGACTTGTGTTCACTATTCACTAACCCACATATAAATCAAACTCTTGACCTTACAAGCAAGCAGTTTCCTATCCATTGTTGCAACTAGCAAGGGATAAATAATTTTTTTTGGAAGAGGTGGTGGATGGTTTTTGACCATCCTCCATGAAACAATAGTAAGGTCCCCCAATATTTCTTGAGGAAACTCTACTGCAAGTTTTTCCTCAATAAAATCCCCAACTATTTTGATATGCAGGACTTTCAGGGGAGAAGTGGTGGGTCAACATAGGATAAAATAGGTGGAAATCTCGATCCTTAGCAACAAGTGAGATGAGCATTCACTAGACCAACTTATGAGCACATTGCTATCCCTTCTCTCATGAAGGAGAGTGATGAGGTGGACACTCCATAGTCTATTAGTTCTCTAACCCAGAGTATCGTCCAATGTGTGAGTCCTGCAATATAGTGGTATCTAGGGGAGACTTTGAGGGGTAGGGTTCCACCCCATACTTGTTAGAATTATGGGTTGGCCTATATATGACTCCACAGATAGTCAGGAATCCAGTGCACAAGCTACACCTACAACTTACTAGTTTGAGATGGAAAATTTCATTTTGAATGAGGCTTTTGACCTTGATACTCATGTAAAAGCATGTTCATTGAATTTAATTTATTAAATTTCATTTTGGAAATTCAAGATTAACTAATTTAGTTTAATGATTGTAATAAAATTTTAGGTTCATAGTGTTCATACCATTTTCATTGGCCCTCAACTTGTTTTTTACTCCACTGCATCTATTGTCAACACATGTAACTAGTAAACAATTATAAATATTACATGGGTATGTGCAGGATCATCGTATGCCAAAAAGTGGCAATATTTGTAGGGTATGTGGCTGACGACTTTTTTTTCACCCAAAATTAATGAAACGAAAAGGGTTTTAGAGGAGATTCTCAGCTTTCCAAAAATATAAATTATTATTTAATTTGAATTTAATAAATAATTATTATTCATTTTCTATTAGAATTATGACTAAAGTCCTAATCGATAGGCTGATTGAAAAACATCTATAACTTTCAAAGCGGTATCATATTTTTGAATCCAAAACATGCGTCACATTCTATGCTTTACATAATATAGGATTAAAAAAAGAAAAATTAAATTTCATGAATTTTTGACCAAGTTAAAGTGGTCGACGGATGAGTTTTTATATTTTATAAAAGTTGTAATAAAAAATCATAATTAATTATTTACTTGGAAAAAATTACAAAAAATATGCATCACATCCGGACATGAGTCCTCTACTTATATATAAAATATTACAAAAAATAATTATCATTTTATTATGGTTAGGGTAATGAGACACCTACTTCTTATTTTTCCTGAAATTTAAGTACCACCGATTGAAATTTCAAATTTTCACCAAATAGATTTTATTTATTTTTAAATAAACCTAGTATTTTAGAAACTACATTCAATTTTCTACAAATTCTATTCTTACATATTTTTGAAATAATATAGATAACTTATTCAAATATTTACGTCAAGTTGCCTAACACTGATTTTTCTGAATTTTTTGCCACTTAAGGGCCTGTTTGGCATACCATGATCCTGCACATGCCCACATGTGAATAGAATTTTTATATAAATGGTATTCTAATATTTGATTTTGGATGTTGAATAGGTTAATATTGGAGATTTCACAGTAATGCCTCCAATGGCCATGGATTGTAAACCTTCACTCAGGTAATAGAATAAAGAGTTTAATTAATGAATTATACTTAACAGATTTGTGTAACTTCAATATTCATATCATTGATTACACTGCATTGAACATCTTTCAAACTCAAAGAATTACTTCACATTGCATAACTAATAACTAGATGTTGATATATGACAAAATTTCAATTTCAATATAGTTTTTTTAAGAAATTCATCATAAGTAGTGATGCAATTACTTCACATAGCATAAATACTAACTAGGAGCAACTAATAATTGCATTTTCTTGTCATGGAATTCCATGAGACCACATTTTATTGAGGAATTTTTTCAAATAGTTGACTACCTTTTCTATGCTATGGATGCTTGGAAATAATCTATCAAAGCATAATAGTAACCAATAGCATAGACAAGGCAATGAATTGTTTGAAAAAATGCCTCTTGAAGAAATGTGGTCTCATGGTGATGTCCATTAGTGCCATGAGACCACATTTCTTTGAGGAATTTTTTTAAATAGCTCACTACCTTGCCTATGCTACCACATTTCCATACATGTCTACCAAAGCATTTTATGAAATAGTTCACTTCCTTGCTGCTGTGGCTAAAATCCTAAAACAAGTGCTTTCCAATAAACTATGGATTCTTGGAAAAATTTATCAAAGTATAATAGTAAGCAACAGCATAGACAAGGAAGCGAGTTGTTTGAAAAAATTCCTCGAAGAAATGTGGTCTCATGGTGATGGAATCCCATTCCATCACCATGAGACCACAATTCTTCGAGGCATTTTTCAAACAACTCACTACCTCAAGCAATAGCATAGATAAGCAATGAGCTATTTGAAAAAATGCCTCAAAGAAATGTGTTCTCATGGTGATAGACATCACCATGAGACCACATTTCTTTGAGGCATTTTTTCAAATAGCTCACTGCCTTGCCTATGCTACCACATTTTGCATACATTTCTACCAAAGAATTTTATCAAATATTTAACTTTCTTGCTGCTATGGCTAAAATCCTAAAATAGGTGCTTTCCAACAAACTATGGATGCTTGGAAAAAATCGATCAAATAATAATAGTAAGCAATAACATAGACATGGAAGTGAGTTGTTTGAAAAAATGCCTCAAAGAAATGTGGTCTCATGGTGAAGTCCATCACCATGAGACCACATTTCTTTGAGGCATTTTTTCAAATAGCTTATTGCCTTGCCTATACTACCACATTTTCCATACATGTATACCAAATAATTTTATCAAATAGTTCATTTCCTTGTTGATATGGCTAAAAGCCTAAAATAGGTGCTTTTCAACAAATTATGGATGCTTGGAAAAAATTGATCAAAGCATAATAGTAAGCAATAGCGTAGAAAAGGAAGTGAGTTGTTTGAAAAAATGCCTTGAAGAAATGTGGTCTCATGGTGATGGAATGCCATTCCATCACCATGAGACCACATTTCTTTGAGGCATTTTTTCAAACAACTCGTTGCTATGGATAAAATCCTAAAATAGGTGCTTTCGAACAAGCTATGGATAGGGAAAATAGTAAGCATAATAGTAAGAAATATAGTTCAATAAGTACTCAAAATTTTATTGATTATATCATACATTATAAGCCATGACCTACATCACTATTCTACTTTTCGTGATTGAATAATCTTTTTTTAATTTTTAGATGATGGAAGTGGAAACACCTCTAGATGTTGATAGGGTAATGGAGAAAGGTGTATCTTCTGCAATAGATAGATCGATGCCTCTCATGGGGGTATGAGGTCGATTAGTAAATTTTAAATTACATTCATTTTTATAGCTGTTAGTTTGTGAAAAATAAAATGATTATTGATTCATAGTTTAATTTCTATTTGGATGGTTTCTATAGGACTTGTGAATGCCACAACATGAGCATGTGAATATTTCACTTGAGGATAGATATTGTTTAGTAGTGGTAAGTGACTATTTTGTTAAATATATCATTTTTTATAATGTAATTTCAATATATTAATGTCTTTACTTATTATTGTAATAGTTGAATCTTGATGAGGAACTAAACCCTAAGAGGAGCAGCCCTTGAGTTTAGGGTCTACAAGTGTCATATGCATTGCCATCCACCCGACCAACAAAGGCCACCTATTTGTTTCATTCACCTAGAAGGAAATGGATTTTTATTGGGGTCATTTTTTGTATGCCTATATGGAAATTTTTGACATATTTTGTATTGCATATACTTTAAATTGTATACCTATATCATATTCTTGTAAGCCTATATGGCTATTTTTTTAATATTTTATACTTATATTGGCATATATTGATGTATGACTACATGGCTATTTGGTTAATACAAATCTTTTTTATTGATGGTTTCCATATTTGCATTATAAATCCACACTTCAATAGATATTTGTATATGGTTTACTTTAAATATTTAAAATCCAAGTGTTTTCCATACACTCTTCTTTTCTATAATTGTAAATATATAATAAATTTTGAACATTATTCTCCTATAAGATTATTGAAAATTAAATCAATCATATGAATATAGTAATGCTTCATGCTTCATGCTTCATGCTCTATATAATTGAGGAAGACATCTACAATTCCACATGTATGCTTCATCCTACCATTCACTTGTATGCTTCATGCTTCATGTATTACGTAGATAAAGCAAACATCATAAAACTATTGAGAAAACAAAATGGAAAGTAACAACTAAGTGCCACAAAAAAAAAACTTAAGGCATGCAAGTCTTATTAAAGATCATAAGGGCATTGGATTATTTGAGATTAAGAGACCACGAATCAACCTTCCCAACAACAAACTTCATAGATGTTCATCATATTTGTAAATATGAATTCAAACCCAATAATTAGAAGAATGCAACTTTAAAAGTTAAATTGCATGCTTACAATAGTCAATAAATAGCTTCAAGATATGTGCATAACAAAAAAAAACCATCTAAAAGTTCAAGAATTATATTTTCCCCAAGCATATCTAAAAATTTGCAAATAAATCAATTTAGGTTCTCACGAATAGTGGTGATATGAATTTGGTTGACTTTTCAAAGGAAAAAAGTTGTGACCTTTTGAATAGTAAAGACTACGAACCTTTTATAATGAAGCGTAGTGACCATGCCTAGTGTAGATGTGCCCACCTATACATGTTCACATGAATTTTTTTTCCCCATGAGGAACAAAACAAAAAGTAGCCTACCTTGTAACCTTATACTACATGCAATTGACCCGTTTTCCATCAACTAAAATCTGTTTACCACAGGAAAATGAATTGGATGTAACAAAAACTAAGAGAGGTTATTATTGAGGGGCCCTACATGATCCCATAGCCTCATGCAAAGTGTTTCCAAGTGTCATGGTTTCTGGGTAATCGTTCGTCAAAGTTTTTTGCCCTTTGCACTTTGGTCTCTTAAGAGACTTCACTAGTAGAATGTGGCTTTTACCATTTCGACATGTTTGGGTGAAAAAGAGGACCTTACCTAGCATAAAACCATTGATAAAAAAGTGTTGGAATATCTGGTTCTATCTTATGAAGGACATAACTAAAGTTACAGCACTTTCCAACATTACACTACATGCAATTGACCCATTTTCCATCAACTAAAATCTATTCACCACGGTAAAACAACTTGGTGGTATCAAAAACCAAGAGAGGCTATTGTATAGGGGCCCTAAGTGATCTTGTATCCTCAGAAAGAGTGTTTTCAAGTGCCACAAGTTTTGAGTAATTGCTTGTCAAATTTTGTTGCCCTTTTGCACTTTGGTCACTTAAGAGACTTTGTTGGTAGAATGTGGCTCAGACCATTTCAGCATGTTTGGGTATGAAAGAGTACCTTTCCTAGCATAAAACCACTCATATAAATGTTTTGGAACAATTGATTTGGTCATATGATGAGCAGAACAAAAGTTAAACCACTTTACAACTTTACACTACATGCAACTAACTCATTTTCCATTAACTAAAATATATTCTCCATGGGGAAATTACTTGGAGGTATAAAAAAATGAGAGAGTTTATTGTAGAGGGGCCCTACATGATCATGCAACCTTAAATGGAGTGTTTCCAAGTGCCAAGGTTTTTGAGTAATTGCTCATTGAAGTTTGTTTCCCTTTTGCACTTTGGTCTCTTAAGATACTTCATCGATAGAATGTGGGTCAGACCGTTTCGATGTGTTTGGGTTAAAAAGAAGACCTCTCCTAGCAAAAATCCACCCATATGGACATGTTGGAATAGTCAGTTTGATCATATGATGAATATAACAAAAGTTACACCACTTTCCAACTTTACACTACATGCAACTGACCCATTTTCAATCAATTGAAATCTATTCACCACAAGAAAACAACTTGGAGCTATCAAAAAATGAGATAGGTTATTGTAGAGGGGACCTACATGATCCTGTATCCTTAGATGGAGTGTTTCCAAGTGCCATGGTTTCAGAGTAATCACTCATCAAATTTTTCTGCCCTTTTGCACTTTGGTCTTTTAAGAGACTTTGCTAATAGAATGTGGATTGAACCATTTCAGCATGTTTGGGTGCGAAAGAGGACCTTTCCTAGCATAAACCCACCCATACAGACATGTTGGAACAATTGGTTTGATCATATGTTGAGCAAAGAAGAATCTACACATGCACCTTCCTCAACTTTTTGAGAGCAGGAAGAATATCTTCATTGAATACATTATGTATCTCATTCAATTTAGTCTACTTCTTTTTCAAGTGTTTTTAGAGTAGACTAACCTCCTTTTCATTAATGATAAAATCTTCTTCTTGTCTTCTAATTCCTCTTCTAAGTGGTTAATTTTAGTCTTTAGTTGTTTTGCTTCAATTTCAACACTTGCAACTATTTCCTTAGCATTTGCAACTATTGTTATCATCTTTGGAAGTGTCTTTCTATTTACAAAATGAATTTTTTTCTTTTAACAAGTTCTTTACATAATTTCTCCACCTTTATAGATAATAATTTGAGATATCCACCACACCAATTCTCCTTTATTCACTTACATTCCATATTGCTTCTTCCTTGTCATCTATTTCCAATTGTATTTTATCCATAAAAGTCTTAAGTTCAAGAATATTTGACTTCATTTGTTCATTTGTCAATCTGACAATAAAGATTGGAATGATTGTAGGATATGTACAAAATGGAAAATGTATGGAAAATGTGGTAGCATAGAAAAGGCAACGAGTTTTTTGAAAAATTCCTTAAAAAAATGTGGTCTCAATGGAAATCACCATGAGACCACATTTCTTGAAGGAATTTTTTCAAACATCTCAATACCTTGTCTATGCATTTTCTTACTATTATGCTTTGATAGATTTTTTCCATGCATCCATAGTTTGGTCAAAAGCACATGTTTTAGGATTTTAGCCATAGCAACAATGAGACCTTGGAATGGGGTATGACATCTATCAAAACATAAAAGGGGGGATTTTCATGAGTGTTATGGTTGCAATTTCCTTAGTAGAAACATGTGAAATGTGGATACAGAGTGAAGGAACATGAACTATTTGAAAAAATGCCTCAATGAGATATGTCCTCATGGTGAATGTGGATGCATTGACAAGGTAGAGAGCATTGTAAGAAAAAATTCCTCAAATAAATGGGGTCTCATGGTTATGTACAAGGTAATGAGCATTGTAAGAAAAAAATGCCTCAAAGAAATAGGGTTTCCCATTTCTTTGAGGCATTTTTTCTTACAATGCTCATTACCTTGTCAATGCATCCACATTGACAAGATATTTTTCTCACTACCTTTCCAATGCTACCACATTGACAAGGTAGTGAGGCATTTGAAAAATTACCTCAAAGAAATGGGATCTCATGGTGATATACATCACCATGACACCCCATTTATTTGAGGCATTTTTTCTTACAATTCTCACTACCTTGTCAATGCATCCACATTGACAAGGTATTGAGCTCACTACCTTGTCAATGCTACCACATTGACAAGGTATTGAGCTCACTACCTTGTCAATGCTACCACATTGACAAGGTAGTAAGTTGTTTGAAAAAATGCCTCAAAGAAATGGGGTCTCATGGTGATATATGTCAACATGACACCCCATTTCTTTGAGGCATTTTTTTAAACAGCTCACCACCTTGTCATTGCTAACTTGTACAAAAACTAATAAAAGGACAATATGAGAACAATATAGTCAAAGTTATAGTTTATATTTTTAATGCAAAATAATACATTTACACATAATTAAATTTAGGACGTTAATTAAAATGGTATAAAATGTAAGAGGAAAGGGCACAAACATACATTTTTTAAAAGATCAATCAAACTGATTTTTTAAAGGATGTATTGCTAGTGGTTAATAATTGAGTAAAAATAGTCGTTCTCACAAAGGTATGCCAAAATCAATGGGATGAATGATAGAATGAGCTAATGAGTAAAAAATAAATTATTGAAAATTGACTACTTAATCAAGTGGACCAACTTCTATTGAGTCAAATAATGAACTCACAACCAATGAATTAATAGAAAAGTCACCTATCTATAAGTGGGGTTAGAAGGAATATTGTTTGAAATATTGACTAGAAGGAAGTGAGTTTTTTTAAAATATTTCCTCTAAGAAATGGGGTCTCATGGTGATGCACATCACCATGAGACCCAATTTCTTTGAGGCATTTTTTCAAACAACTCGCTACCTTGTCTATGCTACCACATTGACAAGCTCATCACTAGGAGACCCCATTTCTTTGAGGCATTTTTTCAAGTAGCTCACTACCTTTTCATTGCTACCACATTGAAAATTTAGTGATCACCAGGAGACCCCATTTCTTTGAGGAATTTTTTCAAACAAATCACTACCTTTTCATTACTACCACATTGATAATGTAGTGAGCTTATCAATATGGTAGCATAGACAAGATAGTGAGCTATTTGAAAAAATGCCTCAAAGAAATGGAGTCTCTTCATCCCATTTTTTTGAGGCATTTTTTCAAACAACTCACTACCTTGTCTATGCTACACATTGAACCAAAATATATAATCTTCCCAATATTCATATGTAAACTTCGAACCAAAACATATGCACAAAATTGGAACTAAAAAATATGTAAACTTCAAATATAGAAATGAAAGGTCTAACTATCAACTAATCTTGATGTGCATACTTAGAAATTTTAATAAAAAATAATGTGCATACTTACAAATTAATCCAATGAACCATCCGGATCTACTCTACTCTTTATTGTGTCAAGTATTGCCTCATGTATAGACTCACGCACCTTCCACAACGTCTTGTTCAAAGGTATACCTCCATATTTGATCAAATGAATATTGGATTCCACAACAAGGTTCGAGTAACGAAGAATATTTTGATGCATGTCAAATTCCTAAAACAACTAAACATTAACACTCTTAGGTGGGTACCTTCTAATCCATGTTCTAGTAACAAACACTAAACCTATAGGGTATTCGATATTTTCTCCATGTATAACTAGGGCCTCAAATTTATTTTTGGCATCAACACAATACCACAAGTAATAATTCATTCCCTCTTTGTTTGTCTTCATCTATAATAACTACATAAACATGCCCTATATTGATATATGTAATAAATTAGATGAAATTAGTCAACGTTACAAATACACTACAATGTAAGCTAACAATAGGAATTTCAAAAACTATGCAAGTAGATATATTACCTAGTTGAACTAGATCTGATAAGTGGTCAAAGTCAATTGATGATTCCATTTGTGTCAGTTCCAATGTTATCGGGGGATGATACGTGTGAAGTGGGCTAAGATAAATTAACCACCATTCATTAACCCACTCCTTTGACTTGCACCCATTCCAAGCTTGAATTGTACATGAAGAATAAAAGCATGCCATCTTTTGCATATGGATACTCCATGAACCTACATTTGAGCTAAGGAAAGAGTGTAGCTCACTTGATCCTATTAGTGTACAACAACCCTCATATGGTGCAATGTTAGTATCATCTATCAACCAAAAAAATCTATGAACTAAACACTTACCTTCATTACCTAAAACCATCGAAATATTACACCACTTGATGATCGATTTTGCATTTGTCAACTTTGCATTGTTTTTATACTTTAACTCTTCTTGTGCTAATGCTCTTTTGGTACATGCTCCTACATCATCATGTTCCCCCTTTCCATGCCTGACCTCACAAAAGTTCCACATATTCTAAACAACTATAATAACATGCATCTTGCTCAACCAATAGAACATCCATGAGTTCTTGAATTGTGATGCATAGTTATCTGACCATATTATATGCTGACTATATGCTATGCCCCTCCTAGTAAAATCACTGAAGAACAACTGAAAGAAACCTTGCACAAACTCTGTAGAATGTGTGTGATTATCACTAATGTAAAAGTGGTCCCAATACCTTCTTGTTATCCTTTATACTATCAACTGCATGAATGAATGCTATGTGTACAAATATAGAAAGTTGTGTGGAGTTGTAATATTGTGATTACACCTCATGTTGTGGTTGTAGAGTATAGTTCTCTACAAATTTGACCAATAAAACAATGCTACCAAGTGGAAAGGTTTCCTGCATAACTTGAATTACAAGTCCAACCATCAAGCTCTATGAGTATGCCTTGCATACTCATACACAAAATGTAGACATAAATTGATACATTGGAATATTTTGAATAGCCAAACCACACCTTTTTGTTTGATTACCATATTTGTATTGTAGGACACTATTTTATACTTTTTGAACTCTACTAGTTCCTTTCCAACTACATGTGTGCTTTCCATATTTTCACATATTGGCATACGTTGCAAGCCACTACAATGTTGACATGTGGCATCCAAGCATAATTTCCTATAGAATATTTGACCTTCCTCTCTTTCACATAATTTTTTTGATAAGTCTCTTGAAGATGTTGAAGTGATCAACCCAAGATCTTCAATCTGCAACACCAAATAACCTCCACAAGAAATAGAGAGAAGCAACAATGGAAGAAGTTATTCCACCAAACAAGGATTGAAATATGATACAATATGATCTATGCAATACAATGTAATGTCAAATATGCTAGAGATGCCTTGCTTATAAAGGAAAGGATGAGAGATAGGATAAGACAAGATCATGACAAGTGTCTTAATCCTATGACATGAGACAACTAACTCATAACTACCTAGAAAAGTGTAAATTCTATATAATACAACTAAGACTTCTGGAAGATACAACTAATATCCTAAGTAAACTTACATGTGAATTAAGTCCTCTTAGTCCCTAGTAAAGGAATAAACTATAAACAAGACTTATTCACACCAACACCCCCCTTAAGTGCAACTTAGGGAGGAAAAAACCAATACAAATGCAAAAGATGGGTCTTGAAAATAAGGCTTGATGAGGTACCCATGTACAAAACAAAAAAACTCTCATAAATGGAGAAAAGGAGGAAAACCATGTGGGAGAAAACTCCTCTCCAAAAGAGAGAAAAATAAGCAAAGAAAAAACTAAAAAACTAAAGAAGGAAGGAGGACTCCTCAAGAGCCCCCAAGGACAACTTCCTTCACCCCAAGCATCGATCGCAACTGAAGATAACGAGGTGATTCCAAAGGTTTAGTGAAGATGTCTACAACTTGTTGATCTATAGGAAAATACTCCAAGCTAAGAACACCATCTTGGATGAGCTTCCTGATGAAGTGCATGTGGATCTCAATATGCTTAGTACATTGATGCTCCATTGGGTTGTGAGAAATATGTATGACACTCTGATTGTCACACCAAAGAGTAGTGGGTTGATTGGAAGGGAATCCAAAATTAGTCATCAACTGACGAAGCCACAAAACTTCTTGACTAGCCAAAACTGCACCTCAATACTCAACCTATGTCAATGATAATGCAATAGAAATCTTCTTCTTGCATAAACATGCAATCAGACCGAAACCAAGGAAAAAGAAAAAGTAAAAAGTAGACATTTGATCATTGACATCACCAGCCCAATCTGAGTCAGTGAAGCCCACAATGTGAGATGGACCTAATGTGTAGTGCCCTGAATGTATCTCAAGATACATTTGGCGGCCTTCCAATGAATCTCATGAGGCTCCTATGAGAAGTGAGAGACAAGTCCAATCATAAAAGAAATATCAAGATGACTATGTCAAGTACAAAATACTGCCAATCAATTGCCGATATAGGAGTAGTGCAACTGGTAGATAGTACAACACCTAGTTGGAATGAAGTAGGGGAAGGCTTGCAATCAACCATGCCAAATCTTTGAAGTAAATCAAGAGCATACTTCTTCTGGAAAATGAAGATCCCCATAGAAGTATAATGAACCTGAAGACCAAGGAAGTAATGCAAATGACCAAGGTTAGTCATATCAAATCACTCCATCAATGCTCTCTATGTACTCTGAATCATGGAAGTAGAACTCCCTGTGAGAATCAAATCATCCACGTAGAGCACAAGTATGAATAGATCCTCTCCATGTCTCTGAGTATAAACTATGGGATCAGAATGGCAATGAGTGTAGCCAAAAGAAAGCAAGAAACTATCCATCTTCTCATACCAAGCCTGAGGGGGCTATTTGAGACCATACAATGAACGTCGAAGCCTGCAAACAAGTGAAGGGTCCTACACGAAACCTGGTGGTTACTCCATATAGATCTCCTCATGAAGATCCCCATGCAAGAAAGCACTCTTCACATCCATCTAATATACTGACCATCCCTGTGATGCAACTATAGCAAGGACAAGGTGAATAGAATCCATCTTTGCAACAAGAGGAAAAGTCTTAGAATAGTCAATTCCTTCAACATGAGAAAACTTCTTTGTAACAAGACGAGCCTTGTACTTGTCAGTGGAACCATCTACTGCATACTTGGTACGATGCACCCACTTGTACTAAACCAAATTTATTCCCTTGGGAAGAGGAACAAGATTCCAAGTATGATTCTTCATCAAAGAAGAATACTCATTAGCCATAGCACTATCCCACTTTGGAATATTGAAGCAACTGAAAAATTTCTAAGGATCATTTGAAACTGCATGACTCAAAATACTAATTCCTGAAGTCTAATAATGAGTGTGGCAAGTGTCTATGGGATCACCAACAAGAGGACCGACCTCCTTAAGAGTGACTCGAGCCCATCGCGGCCTAGTGACTGAATGAAGAGGAGGTGGATCAAGACTATCATCAAAATCTTCCTCAAGTAGCAAAGCATCATCAACTGAAGAAGATTGAGTAGGTTGTGATGAAGAATAAGTCGAGGGAGGATCTGACTGGGTGAAGGACTCAAAAAATTGAACATCACATCATAAATGAACCTCTCATGTGTTAGGATCAAACAATCTATATGCCTTCACATCCTCACAATAGCTAACAAAGATGTACCATTGACTCTTCTTCTCCATTGATTTATGCCAACCATCCAGAATGAATGCCCAAGCCTCACTACCAAATACTTTGAAGAAGAATACATTAGGCTTGCGATGAGACCAAGCCTCCTTAGGGGTCATATTCGGGTATGTGCAGGATCATCATGGAAAAACCAGGCCCTTAAGTGGCAAAAAATTTAGAAAAATAAGAGTTACGCAGTTTGACGTAAAAATTTGAATAAGTTATCTATATTATTTCAAAAATATGTAAGAATAGAATATGTAGCAAATTGAATGTAGTTTCTAAACTACTAAGTTAATTTTATTTCTTTTAAATCTATTTGGTAAAAATTTGAAATTTCAATGCAATTGTACTTAAATTTTAGGGGAAAATTAAGAAGTAGATGTCTGCCTGACCACCCTAGATGTCTGTCTGACCACCCTTTAGAACCACAATAAAATGATAATATTTTTTTATAATATTTTCGATATAAGTAGAGGACTCTTGTCTGGATGTGATTTGTATTTTTTTGTAATTTTTTTCCAAGTAAATAATTAATTATAATTTTTTTATTGCAACTTTTAAAAAATATAAAAACTTGGGTGTTTGACCACCTTAACTTGGTCAAAAATTCATGAAATTCAATTTTTTTTTTAAATCCTATAGTATGTCAAGCATAGAATGTGACACATTTTTTGGATTCAAAAAATTTGATACCGTTTGAAAGTTATAGATTTTTTTCAATCAGGACTTTAGTCATAATTTAAATAGAAAATGAATAATAATTATTTGTTAAATTCAAAGTAAATCATAATTTATATTGGTGGAAAGCTAAGAATATCCTTTAAAAACCCTTTTCATTTCATCAATTTTGGGTTAAAAAAAAGTTGTCATCCACATACCCTACACATACCCATCATATCACCACTTTTTGGCCCATCATGATCCTGCGCATACCCATTATGCACTGCCTTATGGGGAATACGATTCTAAATATAGTTGGCACAATTGACAGCTTTGGCCCCAAATGTTGGAGCCATGGACCTAGACTGAATCATATAATTGGCCATTTCCCTAAGATCCATGTTCTTTCTCTCCGCCACACCATCATGTTGAGGAGTGTAAGGAATCGTGTGCTGATGAAGAATACCATTCTCACTGAAAGAATCCTAAAATGCCTAATTGACATAATCCCCCCATTATTTGTGTGTATCTATCAAAGAGAAAAACCTAACTGATTCTCCACAAGTGTTTTGAAGGTCTTGAATTTGGTGAGAAATTTACTCTTGAGCTTCAAAAAATAGACCCATGTCTATTGGGAAAAATCATCAATGAATGTGAGCACATACTCAGTCCCTGAAAATGGAGTTGGGAATGACATGAGATCACTATGGACCAACTCAAGGGGTGTGGTTGCACGTGTAGCTTGACCCTTAGGAAAAGGATCTTGATGTTGCTTGCCAAGAACACAACCTTGACAAACACCATCCATACAAGAGATCTTTGGAAGACCAACCACTAAGTTATGTGCTTGCATTTGTTGAAGATATCTATAGTTCAAGTGCCCAAATCTTTCATGTCAAAGCTTGCTCATTGAATCAGCATGAGCAACAAAAAATGAACCCAATGAAGACTCAAAGCCATCAAATTAATACAAATGGTTCTCATGATCAACTATCCCTATAGCAACAACCTGCTCACAATCCTGTAACTATCTAATAGTCACATTCTGTGGAGTAAACTCAACTGACTTCCCATCTCCATAATGAAAAATCTGATATATGGAAAGTAGATTTGCTAAAATATCAAGAACAAGAAGAACATCCTCAATGCACCCAATCTAGCATCTGAATGGAGCCTATCCCCAAAACTGGAATCTATGAAGAGTTCCCAACTGCAATCTGAGAAGTAGAAGTATGAACAATGGAATCAAGAAGATCACGTGAATTGGTTATGTGATGTGAAGCACTTGAATCAAGAATCCAACTATATGAAGATGAATGAATGGCCCGTGCTGAAAGAGCTTGACCCTTACCCATGGAAGATGGCTTAGAAACTAAAATGTTATGCTTCTTCATAGCTTCCTCCAAGGCTTCCAATCTCTTAAAACAATGAGTTGCATCATGCCCAGTTTTTCCACAAAATGAACAAGGATCTCCTTTCTTTTCATTGGACTTGGAAGAAGAATCTCCAGAGTTAGAAGAAGAAGGAGATGGAGTGGACTTCTGATTATTCTTTGGCTTCAGTTTGGAGGGATTCCCACTACCTGAAGATGATTTTGTCTTGGGCCTCTTCTTATTCTTTCCTTTACCCTTGGATTATTGAGCCATTAAAGCATGATTCTTAGAACTAGGTAGGACATCCAACTGAATCAACTTGGCCTCTTCCCTAGTAAGATGCTCATAACACAACTCAAATGAGGGAATTTTATAATCTTTCCCCATGGCATCCATAGTTGAATAGAAAGTAGAAGAAAAAAATTGATAAGGGCCCTTTAACTTAGACATAATCAAGAAGATACATTCATCACTAGATATATCATGCCCACATCCTTTCAATTGTGACAAGATCATCTTAAATTGTGCAAGGAAATTATGAATTGAAGGAAATGCATCTGGAGAGAGTGATTGTAGATATGCTTGAAGTTGTAAGGCTCTGAAATGATTTGTTTTGCCATATAATTCTTTAAGTTTATCCCAAATATTCTTAGGTGTTTTACACTCTAAAATATGAAACACCAAGTTATCAAATACATGTAAGCCAATGAGCCCTTTTGCTTCATCCATTTTACATCTATGGACATTTTTTTCATAATCCCTTGTGAATTCAGGTTTTTCTACATCTAAAATTGGCCATAGACCCTTAGATTGTAACAATTGAGCCATTTTAAGTTTCCATGTATGATAATTGTGTGGAGTGAGTGGTTCAATTTTCCTTAGATCTGCCATGAACACCAAAAGAAAGAAGACAATGTGGCACTTAAATTGTGCCTTTCACTCCCCCAAAATGTATTAAAACTCAATTTTCAACCCCCCCAACAAATTACAATGAAGAAATTTTGCAATTTGTGCAAGTGACAAGCTCAAATCAACCATTTATAACACTGTTATTTTTACAATTTTAGGAAAAAAAAAACTTGCCAAAACTGAAAAAAGAAGGTTACAAATAGATTCCTTGCAATTTTCTGATCAATTTCAAAAAAATTTCTAAATTTTGACTTTGTATGCAAAATTTATGCCAATTACAAGCAATAAATGCACCTATACCTTCGGGCTAAAAAAAATTGGAAAAAAATTCAAAGTTTGGAAAAATCACTTGTACTACTATGAATTTTGTCGAGCCGGCTTTCCGACAATATCTCATTTGTGAAAATCTGATGCAGTGGCAAAAATTTATGCAAAATTGAAAAAAAGGCCTACTTGGAGGACTTTCAACATTATATAGGAGCAAAAGTTATCACTAACTAGGGGCAAAATTTTGGCCCCCTAGTGTTGGCCCTCGGTCTTCCACATGACCATGTTTTGCGTAGAGAAAAAAACTTTCCGGTTTGGATAGCCACTAGTAGTTTGTTTGCTTTTGATCACATGCAAAAGCTCCTGGCAGTTTACTTCCTAGCAGTCATGGCTAGCAGCTAACTAGTGGTCTCGAGTTGGCGGTCACTATTCCCCATGGCAGTTTTTTTTTAAGCCACTGGTGGCTTACTCCATTCCCCACCCACCTGGTAGTTAGCAACACTGTTGGTGGCTAATAAGCCACGATCTGCAGACTTAAGGTCTGTTGTAGTTAGAAAACAAAATTCTACAGACTTGTTGAAGTCCGCAACTTTAATAAAGCCAAACACTATGCGCTTTTAAAATTTTTATTAATTTTTTTGAAAATTTTCAATAAAATCACCAAAAAAAGTTGATAATCAATTTTTTTTTTTTGACAATGCATACCTGCGCAGGCTGGGAGGTGTATAGCTCCTCAGCTAAAAATTTTTACTCCCAAATAAAATTTCATTGAATATAGGCAAATTATATATCAAAATTCTCACAAATGACCACCTAGATGCAATTGCAGGCTTTTTTTGCCAAAATTGCTCCTGTAAAAAGTTGTTCACCAAATCTGAGCTCCAAACCCTTCTTTGACAAAAATACAAATGGTGACCAAACTGAGTGAAACAAAAGCCAAATATGACTTTCTCGAGCCTCCTGGATGCAATGGGACAACCTAAAATACTGCCACTATAGCCAAAAGTGTTGCAATCACCAGATCTCGCCAAAATGCATGCATGCAATATAGGATACAAGAAACTCAAATCACAATAGAAATTGATGGAAAATCTCTAATGAAAAAATAGAAAGGGCTTGCCAAATTCAAATTGTTGATACCATGTTGAAGTGATCAACCCAATATCATCAATTTACAACACCAAATAACCTCCACAAGAAATAGAGAGAAGCAGTTCAATGGAAGATGTTATTCCACCAAACAAGGATTTCAATATGATACAATATGATCTATGCAATACAATACAATGCCAAATATGCTAGAGATGTCTTGCTTATAAAGACAAGGAAGAGAGATAGGATTAGAAAATATCATGACAAGTGTCTTAATCCTATCACATGAGACAACTAACTCATAACTACCTTGGAAAGTGTAAATTCTAGATAATACAACTAAGACTTCTAGAAGATACAACTAATATCCTAAGTAAACTTAACAGGTTAATTAAGTCCCCTAAGTCCCTAGTAAAGGAATAAACTAGGTACAATACTTATTCACACCAAAAGATGCTGGTGGGGCATGTATTCCACAATCCTACAAAACATTGTTAGTATGCAAATATAAACATATAGAAGTTCGATAAACATATAAATGGTTAGAAAATTCAATATTTAATCTACAACAACAAGTTGTGTGTGTGTGATTTATCTTGACATGAAAATGTTTAAGCATTTCAAAATATCTTTGAAATTTTTTAATTTGAGGATAATCCTCTAGATATTTACAAAAAAACTGTGTTTGAGTCATATCCAAAAAATGCTTTGGATGTGGCTCACATTTTCGACTACTGATTCTCCTTACCACATCCCTTTGATTCAAAGACACCCTTCTGCTATTCTTCCAATAGTATTCAATTAGTGATCTCAATGCTTCAACAACTGGTTTATCTTTTCATGGTAGTCTCCTTGATAATGCCTATAATTTGGTGGAATTAGTGTCCTCAATTCTTTGACGCCTTTGAATGGCTCTTGATAAAAATTTTCTATTAATTCTCAATTGTTAACTTGTCTTTCTAATGAGATGTTATTTCCTCATTTGATTACTTACTATTATTGATGTAAGGACACGTCATGTGACATTACTATCTTTTGAGTGTGAGGTCTTACCCACACTCTCACATGCATCCATTAGATTCTTCACAATAGTTTTTTCACTTGAAGCATCTGATGTTCTCAACCCAAGAATCTTCATGATGGACCTATACTTTATACTTCATATCATTTCAACAAATATTTGATATCTTGTTGTCTCATTTAACTTTTCAAAGAACACTCTCCAAATGTTATGAGAATATCTTCTACAAGTGCATTGTGGAATCTTACCTTCCATTGGCTGCAAAATATTATCATCAATATTAATAATTTTTTTTGGCTTTCTATGCAAAATTCTAGGCGGTGTTCTCAAAGGTAAATTCATCTCAACATTAGGAATTTCATCAATATTTAAATGATATAGGCTATATGGTGTACCTTTCATTGAGAATGGAATAGATGATGTACCTTGAGGTTGAGATGGGAATGATGGTGTACCTCCTTCCTCAAATGTGAGTGATGATGTACTCTCAACTTGAGATGTAGTAGATGGTGTCCCTCCATATTCACTTGCGGTAGAGGGTGTGTCTCCAACTACAGTATTTAAATCTCTCTTAGCATGAAGGTTTCACATTTGTTCCCTTTGTGCCACCAATTCCATATCTCTTCTTGATGTTTGAGGTTCCTCTTTAATTGGCATGTCTTCGTCAATCCAGTTTCCAATTTCTTCTTCTCATGATGTTTCCTCGTCCATGCTACTTTCTTTTCATTCTTAGCATCTATCTCTTCCTGTTTTGGTTTAATCCTTGATCATTTCCTCGACATGATAGATAATTTTATCTGTAGCATGATAAAGAGACAATTATTAGTTCCTAAAAATGAATCCATACAAATAAATGAAATATTTCATTCAACCCTTCATACAAAATACTTACAATCATCTTATAGAAGATTAAATGTCACTCAACCATGATGAATAAACAAGTGCAATAAGAGCGCAAGGAAAATGGAAAGATAATTTGTTTTGAAGTATTTCTAGCATAGAAAAAGCTCACATAATTTTTTTGATGGAATGCCTTAAAGAAATGTGGTCTCATGGAATGCGATGATTGCAAGATAGGAACAAAATGGATTTTAAAAAGACATTACAAACTTTCAAGAAAATACAATTTCCATGACTATAAATCCAAAGTTTGCAACTTTTGTTAACATCCTAACTTTGAAACAAGGTATGTGGTCTCATGGAATGCCATGATTGCAAGATAGGCATAAAATGAAAGCATGGACAAGGAATTTAAATTGTTTGACAAATTGTTTTGGTAGACATGTATGCAAAATGTGGCAACATTGACAAGCTAGTGAGCTCACGAGCTTGTCAATGCAATAAAATTGACAAGGTAGTGGGTTGTTTGAAAAAATTCCTCATAGACATGGGGTATCACCATGAGACCCCATTTCTATGAGGCATATTTTCAAACAGCCCACTACCTTGTCAATTCTATTGCATTAACAAGCTAGTGAGTGAACACTAGCTTGTCAAATCTCACATGAATTTTTTGATGGAATGCCTTAAAGAAATGTGGTCTTGTGGAATGCCATGATTGCAAGATAGGCACAAAATGGAATCTTGGACAAGGCATGTGAATTTTTTGACAATTTTTTTTGGTAGATATGTATGCAAAATGTGGTAGCATAGACAAGCTAGTGAGCTCACTAGCTTGTCAATGCGGTAGCATTGACAAGGTAGTGGGCTGTTTGAAAAAATGCCTCATAGAAATGGGGTCTCACAGTGATGTATAATTATGAGACCCCATTTCTATGAGGCATTTTTTCAAACATCCCACTAACTTTTCAATGCTGCCACATTGACAAGCTAGTGAGCTACATCATCATGATATCCCATTTCTATGAGGCATTTTTTTAAATAGCCCACTACCTTATCAATGCTACCACATTGACAAGCTAGTGAGCTCACTCGCTTGTCAAAGCTCATATGAATTTTTTGATGGAATGACTTAAAGAAATGTGGTCTTGTGGAATGCCATGATTGCAAGATAGGTACAAAATGGAAGCATAGACAAGGCATGCGAATTGTTTGAATTTTTTTTTTGGTAGACATGTATGCAAAATCCTATAGCATTGTCAAGCTAGTTAGCTCACTAGATTTTCAATGCAATAGAATTGACAAGGTAGTGGGATATTTGAAAAAATGTCTCAATAGAAATTGGATCTCTCTCTCTCTCCCTCTCTCTCTCCCTTCCTCCCTCTCTCACTCCCTCTCTCTCACTCCCTCTCTTTCCCACTCCCTCTCTCTCACTCCCTCTCTTTCCCACTCCCTCTCTTGCACTCCCTCTCTCTCCCTATGGAAGCCTCTCTTAGGTCTCTCCCTCTCTCTCCCACTCCCTCTCTCTCTCCCTCTCCCACTCAATCTCTCTCAAGTCTCTCCCTCTAGCACCCTACCTAGATAACTCTCTCTCTCTCTATCTGTCTTCTTTAGGTCTCTCTCTTAGGTCTCTCTCACTCCCTCTATATCTCTCCCACACCCTCTCTCTCCCACTCCCTCTCTCTCTCTCTCTCCCCTCTCTATCTCTCTCTTTCTCTCTCAAGTATCTCCCTCCCACACCCTCTCCTCTCAAGTCTCTCCCTCCAACACCCTCTCCCTCTCTAAGGTCTCTCTCTCACTCCCTATCTCTCTCCCATCCCTAGATCTCTCCCACTCACTCCACTCTCCTCTCTCAAAGATCTCTCTCTCCCCTCTCTCCCTCCCCTCTCTCTCTCTCTCTCCCCCCCCACTCCCTCTCTCTCACTCCATTTATCTCTCTCCCATTCCCTCTCTCTACTAAGAAATAATAGGAGAGAACAAAGAAGGATCTAGAGCCACGCCTTACAAAATTGAAGGTATCCAATAAGAGAAATTTTCCCTCCATAAGATAAGTTGTACATTTTTAATTTTTATCTTTTTAGATTGCAATGTACATATGTAGATGTATTAGAAGAGTTTTCTCAATATAAATTTTTGGTCATTTTTGTTGGAGAAGAGATGAGTATAAGAGTGAAGTAGTAAGGGGGGAGTTATTCCAATGTACATATAAACATATATCTTCAAAAGGGAAGAACAATAGAAAGTTGAATAGATTGATATTACGAGTCCCTTTGCCCTTGATCTCAAAGGGGGAGAATACTGGAGAAGACTGAAAGTTTGAATAGTGTTCCCATCAATGACAAAGGGGGATATTGTTGGAAACCTAAAGTTTTTTGGGGAGATTATTGCAAGTATGATACAAATTTTTTCATTGATATCTTGACAATATGGAGACGATTGGATATGGAGATTGATGGAAGGAAGCTTGTGTATGCTATAGATTTTTTCATTGATGTATAGTGTGAAGAGATAGTTAAGTAGGGAGATTGATGAAGATTGATAAGAATAGAAGTATATGGTGTTTTCAATGATGATAACCAATTGGATGGATATAGAAGTATTGGTCCAAAGAAGACTATATGATTTGGATATTTTTCTAAGTCCAAGAATGTAGTTCCAGTGTTTAGAGAACTAGTATTTTGGTTCGTAGTGCTCTTCCATGAAGAATTTGGTTATGCTATTTTAAGGTAATGATGGTGTATATTGGAAGACTTTAAATACAAAGTTTCATAATCTGATGCCTTCCTCAATTGAAGATAATAGTGATGGAGTATCGGTCTGGATATGCCAAAGTTATTGTGGTAGTGTACCTATTTGGAGTGCTCTGCATCCCACCACATACTATTTTTTTTCTATGTAGTTCTATGGGAGTGTTTACAGATGTCTAAAGTATGTTAGGTCCAAGTGGAATGGGCTTTGGAGGTTTGTGTGATGATATGTGGATGAACAATTGGTTCATCTCCTTGTTGCTTCACTAATAGGGCTGACCTAAAAGGTTTGAGGTGGTGTGGAGTTAAAGGAAGTTTGGATCAAAATTATGGGAATAGTTATAGGTCATGCCAACCTATCTTAATATGTTATATCCCCTAGTTCTCTTCAGAAGGTGTGTATGATTAAGTTGTGAGCCGACAAGATGAAGCATTGCACAATACATGTTTTTGCACAAACCTAATTATTGTTTTGGTTGGTTGTGATATATATACAAGGTTAATTTCTTATGTGAATGTGTGTGAGTGTGTAGAGATGCGAGTGAATTAAGTGTGTGCCAGATTTAGAGAAGAGAAGTGTGATTTTTTTTTGAGATGAAGAATGAAGTGTGTTAAGTCAGTATTTTGAGCTTCAGTGGAATTGTATCTTTAGCATAGGTCATTTATGCATTATTAGTAGTTCATAGTCAATAGTGAGCCACCCTTTTTTCTATCTTTTTCTATTATGTGCAGTGATCCCTTTGGTAGTGAGCCACTGATAGGAAGCCTTTCTTCTCTTGGATAATGAGTCCACCAATTGTATCAAACTTTACAACCAATTACAATATCTATAATGTGAGCTAATCCTCACCATGGTTTTTCCCTTCTTTTTTTTCCATGTAAATCTAGTGTTCTCGTGTTCTTTGATATGATGCATGCTTTCTATGTTTCTATCCATTACAGAAAGTTTAATGTGATGCATTGAATGAATGTTTAAATTATTAGGAATACTAATACACCCCCCTCTCATTATTTTGGGTGTTCAAGAAAATTAAATTCAATGCAAAAGAGACATTAATTTCTACAAAATAAATAGTGAACTTGATTTCCAATATCCTCTATTTGTGAGGAAATATAACAAAATGTAAAGGCATAATATATGGAAAAATTAAAAGATTTATAATATCATCAAAATTATATTAACATGAAGTAAAAAATAAAAAATAAGATAACAATTAGCTAACTAAAGCTAACCTCCTAACAACTAGGAAACTAACTTTTGGATTTTGAATTTTACCTTTTACATAGGATATTGAGAGGTTAAGGAAAGAGACACTACAAAAAGTTAAAACACTTGCTAAAGAATTGGGAGTTCTTCTCAGTGATGAAGATCAGATGCAACAAGACACATCCCTCCGAAAAAGAAACAAACATGTTAATGAACAACATGAGCATGAGCATAAGTAGCAAGAAGAAATGATGACATATAATACCCCTCCTATGTGGAGATAAATGCTAAGAAAAATAAAGAAGATAAGAAAGGTGTCCCAGAGAATAATGAAGCTCAAGATGAACAAAATTTTCTCCCTCTTAAAGTGGAAAAGTCTACAAAAGAATTCTTTTTCAGTGGTGAGAAGGAGAAGAGTGAGTAAAAATGAAGAAGAAATCACTAAAATAGGTGGTGAATCCTCTAGACCCTATGGCAATTCATTAAAAGATCTTTCTGATATGCAATTACAATTTCTACTAGTGGTGTCTCAACAGCTGCTACAGATTCCTATGCAACAAGGTCAAGTGGACTTGGATAATATTTTCCCTCTACACAAAATGCAGCTTGGTGATGTTTTCATGTCTCCAAAAGGAAGGATATTCTTTAAACTCACCAAAAGAGTACTAAGTTGGTGGATGAAGTTGTGAAAGTGTTGGAAGAAGGAATTCCTAGAATTTCTATTGACAACTCTTTATCTAGTGTACAACAATTGAAATTATTTCTTGATTCCTTTAAGGAGTATTCTACTGGTTTGGAAGAGAAGATAGAGAAGGAGATGGAAAAGAAATTCAATGATAAAATGTGAAAGATAGAAAAATGTAAGTGTGCTCACAAGTATGAAATGACTAAAAGGCGTGTGACCTAAAGGTTTAAATACACTTACACTTTCACTTTCCTATTTTCATTAGAAAGAGAGATCACAAAGGGATAGGATTGACTTTTAACCTTGAGGTGAGTTAACCCTATTTTTTACCTTGGATCTTTGATTTCTTATGAGAGAAATGACTAATTTGCAATGTCTTGGAATTATTTAAAGTGCATTATGGAAGGTTCTATGATAAAAGAAATAGAAACGATAATTTGCAGGTAGATTTGAGAAGGGTTTGATAGTGTGCATCTGTCATGAAAATTGGGTTTTAGGGCCTGTAGCAGGACTGATTCACCCTAGGGTGAATGCGTCCTAGGTAGGATGTCCAAAATTAGTTTTTGCAGCCCTTTGATCCTAGATCTAAGATTTTGATTTCTCCAAGTTTGACTATTGGAAAGCTAAAAATAAAATCTATAGGTGAGTTTTCGTAGCTTGGCAACAATGATGACAACTTAAATGCAACTTTACAAAATTTATCCTTTGATCAACTTTCACTCCTTCTTCACCTATAAATCTGCACATACAAAGAGAGAAACACAAATTTTTATTTTGGGTGAATGGAGGTTTTCCTTAGTCAAACCCTGATTTGGTAATTAAACCTTGATAATAAAATAATGACTAATGGAAGGAAATGATGAATGGAAAAAGCTTGTTACAACTCACCAAACCATTAATGGCCACCCTTAGAGGATTGAGGTCAAACACCTCTAAGGTTTGGATCTTGCATGAATTGACTTGATTGATTGATTGATTGATTTGATGCTTGCATTATTGCTTGAATGTTTGAAACCTACATCACAATGTTAGCTCCAAAACATGAACATGAAAACACATGAACTTTGACATGACGATATGATCTTGATTCTTGTTGTAGATGACTGAAAAATATACTCTTCAATGTTCTTGACAATAATATTTCCTCTTGTGAAAGTTTCCTTAATGCTAGTTCATGTTGCTTAGATTTGAATTGATAAAATAACTATGTATTTATAGGTGTTTATCTAGTTTTCTAAAAAAAAAATTGAAAAGCTAAAAATTACAACTTGAATTTGAATAATTAAATGCTACCAAAAACATATTTAAAAATGGGTTTGGCACTTAAAGGGAACACATTTTCCCTTGGGTGAATGGGTCTTGGGCCATAAGTCCAAGACACACATGATCCAAGATGTTTTAATTAATGATGGAAATTGTTTAATATAGGTTCCCCTTTCGGAAAATGAGAATTATAAGGATTTGAAACACATAATTTGGTCAATTAGAGGATTAATTAAATCCAATTAATTAAGGGGATGCAAACATAATGTGAAATTGTTACGATATACAATTCCCTAAACTACAAAAGGTTAGTTGATATTTCTAATAATTGTGGTGTTGCACATGGCAAGTTGTAAGGAAACTTGGAAGATGTTAAAAAGTGTTTGGATGAAGCAAAACAATTATTTCAATTATGTTTGAAGTGGCCAATTTCTACAAGGAGAATTAATAATCATATGGACTCAATTGAGTCTCGAATTTCTCAGGCATCAAGTGTTTATGATCAGGTGAGTGATGTGGATGGAGCCACAAGAGCTATCATTGAAAATCTACATGGTCAATTCTTTCTACTGCTAGAAAAAAAGGAGAAAATAATAATGTAGTATAGTCAGCTTAGATATATGGTAAGTGCAAGGCTTACTCCTTTAACTAAATTTTTAGCTAAAGTTGAGAAGATTGTGTAAAAGAATCCAGTGCCTAGTTCTCCAGAAGAAGGAGAAGACCTCTATGTTCAGTTTAAAAATTAGTGTCATATGCTTTCCTTTGCCAAGAAGGTTTAAGAGGTTGGAAAGAAGGATTGGGAGGCACACCTTACAAAATTGAAGGTTTCTTATAAGGGTATTTTACCCTCATCTAGTTAAGATGTACATTTTTGCTTTGTATATGCAATTTTTTAATTTTAATACATACATACGTGTAGTTAGTAAATGGTTTTGTGAAATAGTTTTTCCTTTTTTGGTGATGGATAATATAGAAAGGAGGAGTAAAGTAGATAGGGGAACTACTTTCATGTAGATATATTAGTAAGGGGGAGTAAAGAAGAGACGTATCTTTTTGATACCCTTTTCCCTTGATGTCAAAGTGGGAGAGTGTTTTGGAGAAATGTGTTGCCATCAATGACAAAGGGGGAGATTATTGGCAACATGGTAATGATGGTGTATGGTGTTTTCATTGATGGAAACCTATTGTAGAAGTGATGGTGCATTTATATGTACATATTCTGAAGAAATTTGGAGAAGACCAAGTGTGTTTGAGTAAATCAACTAAGTCCTAGTGCATTTTCAGTATAACAGATGAACAATTTTGTGGTTTGCCTTGCTCTACTTTGCATCATCTTATCATGTGGTTCTGAGGTATTCATCATACATGTTGGAAGAGTCTATATCTAGAGTTTCAGGGTTGTATGTCTTATACAATTGAAGATATCAATAACAGTTTATCAGGCATAGTAGAAGCAGAGTTACAGGTGCAAAGTGCATATTAGAATGCTCTGCATTCCATCGTGGATAATTATTATGTTGTGTGGATTTGAGGAAGTGTGTAAGGATGTCAAAAGTGTATGCACACTAAGTGGAAAGTGATTTGGTGGTCCATGTGTCAATTTGTGGATGAATAATTGGTTTATTTTGTTGTTGCTTCACCAATTTTGCTATGTGGTGTTGACCTAAGGTTTTTGGGTCATGCAAAATTGAATTATGTAAAGAGTGGATTCATGGGATTGATTATAGGTCATGCCAACCTATTTTGATGAAGAACACATTTTGGTTCTTTTTTTGCAAGGTGTGTATGATGAAATTTTGGGTTGACAGGTCATGGAGTTACACAATTCATGCAATTAAGCCAACCTAATTAATGTTGTGGGTGTTTGTTGTATATATAGAAGGTCAATTTAGTCTGTGAAGTATGGATGTAGAGATCATGTGAGAGATGTAATGTAGAATGAAGTGTGAAGTTGATAGTGGTGAAGTATGAAGTGTGCAAATTCAACTTTCTAAGCTTAATTGGAACTGTAGATTTTTGGGATGTTGCAGATGCATTGTTAGCAGTTCAAAATCTAGCATTGAGCCATTCTTATATTCTCTTTCCTATTATGGATAGTGATTCCTTTGCGTAGTGAGCCTTTCTTTATGGATGACGATTCCTCCATTTTGTAATCCATTGTAACCAGTTATAATATATTATGAGCTAATCCTCACTGTGGTTTTTCCCTTCCAAGGGTTTTCCATGTAAATCTAGTGTTCTTGTGTTTATTGATGTGATGCATACTTTAATTGTTCCTTTCCATTTTTGAAAGTTTTATGGTATGCTTTGAATGCATGATTAAGTTGATAAATTTAACATATCACCCCCTCTCAATATTCCAAGTGTTCAATAGAGGGTTTTACAATAGTATGTGGGTTGCAAGTTTCATAACACCCAATTTTTTCCAACATGCAATTATATAGACAACATGATTGTAATGAAAACCTTTAGTTTTATAGATAGTAAGAATGGAGTGAAGTTCAGCTTCAAAATTTATAGAAACTCTTGCTTTGATTAAAAAATGCATTTCAATTTCTTCATATGATTGAAAAATAAATGCAAAATATAATTACAAGTTGGAAAACATAATGTGGGTTACCATTTATTTCATTTTATACATTCAAAGTTAAGTGGTGGAGAGTGCGGGGAGGATTTGTAGTTGGGGGATACATAAAACTAACCAAATTGAGCTAAGAGGTGACTAACCAATTGTGTTTTTATGTGTAGAGGGTTTTACAACACTATGTGGGTTACATGTTTCATAACACCCAATATTTTCTAATTTTATTACATTCTTATAGTCTACGTGCAAAAAAGGTTCTCAAGACAATCATAAAACAAAGAAAATTGAGGTGAGGGTGACTAACCAATTGGGTTGTTACTTGTAAAGGGTTCTAAAACATAATGTGTGTTGTAGGTTTCATAACACCCATTATTTTCCAACCTAGAATTTTACAAAATAGTATGAATTTCTTGAAAATATTTTATTATTTAGAAAGTACAAATGTAATGAAAGGTACCTTCAAAATTTATAACCAAACTTAGATAGAGTAAAAATTATGTTTCAATTTCCTCATATGATCCAAATATGCATGCACAGTATAATTGCAGTTTGGAAAACACGACACAGGTGGTGAGTACATGATTTATGAAACCTCCAACCCACACAATGTTGTAAAACCATCTCCACATTGAAAACAAATGAAAAACCCTTTTCATGGAAACCCCTTAGAAACCCATAAATGAATACCCCTTTTCGCAACAAATACCCATTCAATTCTTCACAGTCCCTAGATAGGATGGCAAAATGACATATATTTCTAATAGATATACATACCTACTAGCTAGCTGCTTGCACCTATCACATGCATTTTGGTAGGGAGAATGGTTGATATACTTTGACCTCTGAATGCATGCAACTCCCTTCCAAGATCCCCAACAACCTTCAAAATGTGAATGTCAAAAAAGGTGACATTATGGGCTTTATGTGGCTTTCAAAACATATAATTTAATTGTAGAACCCACATTGTGTTTTCCAACTTGGTTATATATTCTACATCATTTTTGGTTTTTTTAAGTGTTAATCCAAAACTATTTCAATTGCATAAAATAAATTTAATTTAGATTTCCACAATGGGTTGTCAGTTATTTCATTTGGCTTCCTCAAAAAGTTCTAGTGTAAACATTAAAATAGAAAAATTTAAAAACCATCAATAAAAAAACACATAAAAAACTCTACACATAAAATGAAAATCCCTTTTCACAAGGAAAACCATTGGAAACTCATCAATGAACACCCCTTTTCACAACAAATACCCATTCAATTCATCACAGTCCCTAGGTAGAATGGCAAAATAACATATATTTCTAGCAGATATACATACCTGCTAGCTAGTTTCCCACGCCTATCAAATACATTTTGGTAGGGAGAGTGGCTACTCTACTTTGGCCTTTGAATGCCTACAACTCCCTTCTGGGCTCCCCAACAACCTCCAAAATGTGAATGTAAAAAATGGTGACGTTTTGGGCTTTCCAAATACATAGTTTTAAAACCTACCAGTGGTGCCACATTTTTCCAATGACAGAACATGTGATGACACTCACAATGGCACATGCTTAAACGTTCGTTGACATCTATTAGTCAGTCTTATCTCACAATGATGCCATCATATGGGGGATGAGGTGTTATGTTATCATGTCGAAGACATGTGGTTTTATCGGGAGATTAGCTTTTTCCAATCACAAGGGTGCCATGCCTTATTAAATGCACCATATCTTATCTTTTTTCCTTGTGTTGGCACCCATACTCCTACCTTTACTCTCCTTGACTTTTGTTCTATAGGCTTAATTACCTGGGATGTGACAAATTTATTTCCCTTCCAAACAAAGCTTTCGTGAATAGATATGGGGTTGTGGGGATTTAATTTTTTTCTAGATGCTTCTTTTTTCTTGCAAATTATCTTTTCTATGCCAACAAATGGGTTACCATACCATATTAATGGTGCAAACGCCCCCTTTTCTTCTCATGTGCCATACTTTCTTCTATACACCTCAATCTCAAGCCGTCCCTTCACACGAATGATCGAGGAAATGGTAGGGCTGCCATGTCTCATTAATTGTGTTTTCCCCTCATTGATTGCTTCTTTCCTTATTTTATTTATTTATTTTCCCCACCTGCACTGTCTCGCATGGGTGTTGTTGGTAGGGGATGTGACAAATTATAGGAAAGTTAAATGATATTTATAATGACAATTTACATGACATTTGATAATAATTATGAATAAATCATAGAAGAGTTATCCAACTTCAAACATTTGAATAAACTTGACCACATAATAATGTATTTGATACAAGTGTAACAATGTAATGGCTAGTTATAAAATACCTTAAATCAAGTCTACTTGCTCCAAATTTAATTTTATTTAAGATGAAAAGATTATGGAATAACTTCATGAGCTTAAAATAAGATGTTGGACATAGTTTTTGTTGTGTATAAACGCTTAGTAATAAAAAAAAAAAAATTGAAACTATGAATTATGTATATTTTTGTTGACTTGGTTTACAAAATATACAATTAATTATCTCTATCATAGTATACCTATTGTTTGAGAGATATTAGTATAATCATCTTGAAGTTTAATGACCAGAAACTCCTAATAGATATAATTTAATAGATTATGATGAGAATGATGCCAAGAACTCCGAAGATTCAAGTTCTTGTATTTAATTTGAGAATTCAATGATAAATTCTAATTTTAGACAAAAGTTCTTCCACTTGGGATCTTGCAGTCCTAACCTCATCAAAGTGTTTTTCTAATTTATCTATGAAAGCATTTTTACCTCCCCAATAAAAATTGAATATACATATCGATGGTCAGAAAATTTTGATTCTCCACGACTATAACAAAGTTGTCTTAAGCCTTTACCATACCAAAGTATACGATCACACCTGTAAAACAAAAAATAATGAAATCATAGTTAGAATAACATTAAATGTTTAAGCTAATACATTAAAATATCTAAACAATCCTATATTTTTATAGGAATAGTACATCTAAACTAAAAGATTAGAATCACCCCAGAAAACATGATTGATATGCGGAGCAATTATTAAGCTATATTTCACAATTTGTAGGGCTCTCTAAATATGCAACCATGAAAAACATAAAGTTGCACTCACCATGCTGGTGTGCGTCGCTTTTCCCTTGATCTAAGATTGTCTGCAGCATATTGCTCTGAATTTCTGTAGTACTTGTAAGTAGGACGAAAACATATTTTCCCTTCATTCCATCCTTCAAATATATGTCCTCTTTTTTTCTCACTTTTAAGCTGCCATGGAAAATCCCAGATTTGATTGAGTCATAAACATAAAGTTTTAAAGCAAATCAATCTTAAAGTTTCACTAAATTTTTAGCAAGACTGTAAATTTTTTTTTATAATAAATCACTAAATGTGATCTAAAAATCCATACACAATTTAATCCAAGAATTTACATTATAACAACTGTGAATGTTAAATAAATTATTCATATCACAAAGAATGGATTTTCATGAAATTAATTCAAAACTATGCATTTCAATCCTATTCCATAGTATCATATGAAGATTATGTACCCACCTGATCTTTTTCCAGTAGAGCTTCCCAGTTATTTTTTTCCATGAGTTGTTTACTGTCAGCATAGTGAAGTGCAAGACGATAATTCAAATCTCCAAGCCAAATAACTCGACTGCAAAATAAAATCACAGTATGAAATCAGATAAACAGCATATCAGAGATATCCATTGCAATACATTATAGGGGAAATTTGGAAGATCTCTTCTGAATTTTTCTCATTTGGGTTTTTTTTGGTTAACAAAATGGCTTAGTCTATCAAAATCCATTGGAAAGTAAAAGAAGACACTATTGAAACCTACTCATGCTCCAAAATGCTTTCTGGGGTTTTCTCTGAGAAAACCTTGTTTATTTGGGGAAAGTGCGTCTTCTTTATGATCTCCCTGACATCACAATTTCTCCGTATCTCATCACCTTCTTTCTCTCCTGATGTCAAATGAGAACAAACAAAGCAGAAGCTTGTCTGATGGAATAACATGCTGATCGAAACAGAACCCTGTAAGTATGTACAATATCTGTTAAAAGAAGTAATTCTCTGTGTCCTTACAAACAGGAGGATCTGAATAAAATATTTGCACTAGAAAATGCAACCTTGAAGCCATTTTACTTTTCTTACCTTGTTACCAAGGTAACCCATTACCCCACGACCAACACAAGAGACTTTTATATCTCGGACATGCTGTCTCAGATTACTACGCACCCACACACAAAGAAATATGCCAACCATCTGTTTGCTAGCTGCCAAACAGTAATTCGGCTGAATTGAATTGATGTTGTAATTCATTTCACCCGAGTTGGATGAGGATCTATCTGATGAGGAAGTATATGACATTGGACTGTGTAAAAAAGTGTAGGGTGATTCTCCTTCACTGTAGGCGCTTTCATCCTCTGATGAAACTGATCCAAATGATGTCTGGAAGAAATTTATGTTGCAAGGAACAGAATTATTATGCCCTTGAGAATCTTCAAAATCAGATTCGAAACTGTAGAGTTGATCTGTTGAAACTGTACTTAGCCCATCCCTGCTACAAGGAGTAAAACTGCTACTTTTATTTATGTTTGTGTTCAATGTTTGGCGAATAAGGGCCAACCATTTTGCAGCAGGGGCATTGTCTTCTACACCCAAGATGTTCCCTGCGTTTAAAGGGACTATTTCCTGAAACCTGGAAAACAATTCAGATGCGATATATGAGAAAGAGAAAGAATATCAATTTCCAACAAATGAAAACGTCACGGGAAGACTCCATTTTAACCGCAGGAATGGCGTTTTCATTTTTATTTTTAAGTATGAAATTGGTTCATTTTTCTTTTAACGAACAGGGGTATCCTGGTGATCCAGTGTAGCATCTAAGGAAGCGAGTTGAGGGAGACTAGTCCCTACAAGAGGACTCAACAACCCAGGTAAAATCTTCCTATTTTCAGAGAAAAAATAGTAAGTAGATTTTTAATTAAATAAATATATTTATTATTTTATAAATTTTTTTAATATATTTAATATTTAAAATTTTGATAACAAATAAATTTTAAGGGTAAACTTATAATTACTTTTTAAAGTTAATATAAATATTTTTAAACAAATATTATATATATTAAATTCAATTGAAATGGGATGCCTTATTTTAAAAAAAAAGGTTTTGTAAAAATTGAAATTATATTTGGATTAGTATTTATTCAAACCTTCAAAATCTAAATAGAAGGAAGCATTCAACATGGCAAATATCACTTTAGTATTCAGGACGTATATTTTAATCACAACTTTTTCATTGATGTACCCATACTAGTGTAAAAAGAAGGCAATGGTAAATTAAAAAATAAGAGAAATATTAAGAAGTCGGCGCAGGATTCAGGTATTGTGGAGGCTTGACCAGTGATATGTCTAAGCTTTATTAAATATGATCAAAAATAGCATTGGTGGTTTTGATACCATGTCTTCAGCTTTTTGTTTTTGGCTTATATTTTATGGCTTCATGTGACTAATATTCCCATTTTGGAGAATACTCTTTCAATCATGTTTCTAAATTTAGTAATGTTTCTATCAGTATATCATATGTTCAGAGTCCCATTTTTTGAGTAGAACGTTCAGTTTTTGGTATTGAAAATTTAATTTTAACAGTAGCTATTTCTTATTTTTGAAATTTCAGTAATTATTAATAAAATTTAAAAAATGAAGAGTGAAAAAAGTATAATAAAATATTATTTAAAAAAAGATTGTTGTATATTATTTGCTAAAGGATAAATAAAATATATATAATCTTAAGAAACGCAACAATTTTTTACAAATTTGAATCTAAACTTGATACCTATCTCAAACTGATTAACAGCTCATTTATTGTACTTTTGATACATCTACAATTCCTACAATTATTCAACATATACTTAATTCAATTATTCTTTAGTAAGAATTATGGTGTCAGTATCTTAGTTGTTCAGATTCTAAGCTTTTGAATACGGAGTCAAATTTTGGTCTTTGAAATTCAATCTTTGGCAGCTGCTATCTCGGATTGTGAAGTCCGTAATTAATTTTAGCTTCCATGTTTTATTTTTATTTTTGTAGTTGGTGTTAATGAGGGTCGGACATGCAGTAAAGTTGAACATCCAGCATGTTGGGGTACTCAAAACTTTAAATAACAAAAAAAAACATGAAGGTACTAAACTTGCAATTAAAGACACTGAGAATCGATTCCACCTGACAATCTCTAGTAGATAGATGAGCAAGGATCACTTCCAAGTAAACCCAACGACTGGATGAACACTCCAGCTAAAAGAGGAATCACCCTGGCCCTCTGAATAATAAAGGTCCAACAGGATTACCTATGTGTACCTAGAAAAAAGACTTACCCATAAAGTGAACCCCAATTGACTGCTAAAAGAAAAACAAATATATTGTTATATTGATACAAGTGAATGGGATGAAATGAGTGAATTTTGTTTGTACCCAAAAACATAGATGTCTGCCGGTGTTGATGATGTCCATTCATCCAAATTGAGGCCACTGTAGGGTGCTTCCCCTCCTACATTCCATGTTCCCACAAACACCCTGCAAACCCAAAAAAAATGGAGTTACTTCTTCCTTGCCATGTACCAAGAAAATTGGTCTAAATTGATAGCTCAGAGTCTTAGAAGATAGATTTTATAGGCTTTTGTATTCTGCAGTGACAACATAGCTTATCAAATCTCAGCTGAATTTAAAATGAATCCACTTGGATAAATAATATACCTCAGATCTTGCACATTCGTGTCCTGGGACATATGTGGCTCCAGTCTTGATGATGTTTCATATGGAGCTTTGGTCAACAAATTTTCTGTCATGTTTCACAAAAGCAGTGAGAATTACAGTTAAGTTGCTAATAATGCAGCTATACAAAGGCCGAAAGAAATGGTTTCTAATCTGTCAATGCTTTGAATGATATATAAAATAACAACCCAACTTATCATTTTTTTTTCCCAAAACAGTTAACTTTAGCACCAATGAAGCCTTGAGAACATGAAATTCCACCTCACTACCACCTGCCCTTATAATATAAAATATATTTCTTACAACTAACTTGCTTATAATGCAGCTATGCAAAGGCTGAAAGAAATGGTCTGTAATATGTAAATGTTTTGAATAATCTATAAAATTACAACCCAACTTATCATTCTTTTCATAACACTATTTTTAGCACCAATGAAACCATGACAACATGAATTCCTCTCTACCACCAAAAGACCTGTCCTCATATTAAAAAACAAATATTTCCTTTAGTAACAGTCATCTCTTGTATGAAATACCTCCTGAGAGAAATTTTAATTATCTAGCAGGATGACCAGCACTCCTTCAAGAATCCATGGAAGTTTTCAACAATGGAAACAACAGTGCAATCAGGCCATGAACATCCAAAATAAGGGTAAACTGAACCACAGTTATAGCAAATTCTTCCTAGTGAGAACGATTCTTACCTTCCATAATTTCATCAGCTTGGAACTCTTCTGGTTTTGACTTTATATTGAGCCATTTCCTGACGACCAACTTAGGCCATGAATGCTGCACAAACATCAAACACCAACCGAGCTCCATTAAAACAACTCCATTGTCTACACAATACTAGAGATAAAACATGTTGATCAGTATATTTGAGTAATGCTGCAAGAATATATTTCGAAACATGCCTTGTTCTTCTTTTCATCAGAAAAAGTCATTGTTGTTGGGAAACGTAAGTAAAATAGCAAGCAACGTGAGTTATGATAGATGAGCTCCGTGCCACTGTTTTATATCGATTTCGTACTGTTGTGTTATCAGAGAATGGTAGAAATGTTTTTTCCTTATTTATAAAACTTTGCTTAGGTAAGGGCTGACGTCACAGACAAGAAGAGACAAATTTAGAGACCCACGATTCTGGCTACCAACCACGACATCAAGTTTTTATATATGATCGGACATAAAAAGCTTTGTCAAGTGAGAAGATCGATTTTGACTTATTCGTTGGGATGGCAAGGTTTACACGGCAATACATTTTTTTAAAAGCTTTTTGAGTTTTAAAGGACGATTTAAGCAATCTCCTTTATAAGATTCACGTGGTTTCACTAGGTTCCTATTTTAGTGGAGCTTTTATAATTTAAGATCTAAAAGTTAGAGCAATAGGTAGAGTGGAGGTAAAGTTATGCGGTCATGTTTGGCTGCAAAATTGACATGTGGCAGTATATATTGAAATTTTACTTTTTATATATTATTAAAGAATTAAAATGTAGTGGAAAACATTTTTATGGGAATATTGGGTGCTAAATTTAAAAGTAAAATATTGGACAGTGCATGTTTTAGAAAAATAAACTAAACAATTATATGGGATTCTTTTGTTAGAAGCATTTGCATATTTGTGGAAGGAAGTAAAATATTCTCTTTAAAGTGTTTAAAAGGTATATAAATTATGTATAATTTAATTTTTATTTATTTTATTGAGTTTGATATGATAATACAATTTAAGTAATTGGTTCATGTGTAAATAGACGTTGAAATTGAAATTTTAGAAATTGAAATTTTGTATATCTTAAATTAGTATAATGTGAAAATTTCTTTTTATGATGAATTAGTGTCTTATATTCTCTTATGTATAAAAAGGTATATTACACTATATACCCACACAAGAAATTGTGGGTGGAAAAATACCACATCGTAAATTTATATAAGGTCAAGCCTTAAATGATTATATTAAAAGAGACAAAATAACAAGTCATTAAATTCCTAAGCAACAAAAGTTATACATCCAACAAGAGGTGTAGGTAGTGTTGCAACTTGATAAGCTTGGTTGTCATTGATGGCAGAACCATCCTCACAAATTTTCTCCCTCTTAGGTGCACATTTCTCTCTCCCCCTTTGACATCAAAGACAAAGGGAAAATGGACTTTCTCTCCCTTTTCAGCACAATTTCTCCTCTTCAAACTCTCCTTTGATGTACATTCTCTCCTTCATGAAACAAATTACAAACTCACTTCTTTCAACCTTCAAAAAGTTTTTTCTTGATGCAAAGAAGGGGGGTATCAAGATCAAAACTCACTCAAACAACCCTTTGTCAAAGTCTTTACACATCAAATAAGGTGACTTCCTTCACAAATTGCCACTAGGCCTTGTAGGACAAGAAACTGGATTTTTCCAACATAATTTCCACACCAGACCTCATAACCAAAATCTATTTGCAGATTTAGATACCCTTTATCCTCTTTTACAACATACCTCAGTTGCAGGTGGGAGTGTTTTGGAACACAAGGTAAAAAAAATTGTTACGCTTTCAACTAGGCCTAATTAGGCTAATTCCACTAGGTCACAATAAGGTTTTCACACTCTAGGGTTTAAATCTTCAAGGAAATGTCTCAGACATGTCCTAAATGGTCTAACCAAATATTTCCAATCACTACAAACCAATTCCTAAGATCCTTTTATCAAACCCTGACTCCTATACAACTTATATGCCTAAAACACGAAGTTTTCTTACTAGGGCATCAACAAATTTGTTTCAATATTCATCCCTTGCTCTTGCAAACATCAAGAACCAAAAACCTAACATATCTACACCCATTCCACCGAGGTTAAGGATGGATCATTAGTGGAATGGATAGAACTTCATGATTTGTTGTCAAAACACACCCTAAATGAGGGTTTCAAGCAACTTTCAACAAAACTACCCTAACTTGCTTTAAACTCGATGAATTCAAATAAAATAAAATGTAGAAGATTGTAGATTTAATTTAACATCAATTCCAATCAAAATTTGATCACCTCCATGCCATATAGGATCATACCACACTGTGTAGCAACAAAATTAGCTTTTAAAATGTAGAAAACAGTATATTATCATTGCTCAACACAAAAACTTCACACCACAACTTTTTCTCTACCTTCACAAGGCTTGTTTAAACATTTCCAAGCCAAAACCAGTTGATCTTAATTGTCTTTCAACTCCCCAACAATTCAACTTCCCAAAAATGCAAAAATGCAAAGTTGCTTTGACAACTTTGACAACTTTTTGCAACTTTCACAATATTTACAAAATGGACTCCAAAATGACTGAAGACACCTTACATACATAAGAAATGGTCTTCAGTACCTTATTACAAACAAAAATAGGACTTAATCACAAAACACTAACACTAGACCCCCTTTGCACCATGAAGGCCCAGGTGCCTTGCACCATTTCTTTGGCTCACTACCTCCAACAAATAGTTAGGCACACTCTTCACTTCCCTTTTGTCATAGAAGCATGATCAAATTGAATCCAAACAGGATCTTCCACTTTTTCTCTTTCTCTTTTAGTCACTTACACAATTATCATAATGCATTATGCATCCTCATTCAACTTCTCTAACTGACACTCGACCTATATCAACTAGGCTTACAATATATACACAATATTACAATGGTGTTGATCTGGAAGAAAATTTTCTTGATGTTTATTGGAGAGAAGCAATTCATACTGCAATCTATATTCTTAACATATGATTGTTAAGGTTGAACATCAGTAAGACCCCATATGAGTTAAGGTATGGAAGATCAACAATTTTCATGTATTTTAGAGTCTTTGGAAGCAAGTTCGTTACATTAGAAGAGATGAAGATACATTGGGAAAGTATGATTCAAGAGTTGATGAAGATATCTTTTTGGGATATTCATCTCAAAGTAAAGCATACAAATGCTACAAAAAAATATTAGGAAGAATAGTTGAAAGTACAAATGTTAAGGTTGGTGAAGATCTACATAAGAATATGTATGAATTTAAGGAGTGCAAACCTAATGTACCTCCTTGCTTAGAAGAAGAGTTTGAAGAAAAAGAAGAAACTGTTCAACAGAAAAACACAAGACTCCTACCAAGTATATTCAAAGGAATCATTCATAGGATCAGATTATTAGAGATAAGAATGAAGGAGTGGTGACTAGAAGAAGGCTTGCAAAGAAAAATAAATAAGTAAATTTTTATTTGTTATCCAAGATAGAACCAAAAAAAATTACTAATGCCAGCAAGGATGAAGGATGGATATAAGAAATGGAAGAATAATTGAATCAGATTGAGAAGAATCAGACTTGGGAATTGGTTCCAAGGCCCACAAACAAAAATGTGATAGGAACAAAGTGGGTCTTCAAGAATAAGTTGAATAAAGATGGAGAAGTTATTAGAAAAAAGAAAAAAGAAAAACAAGACTAGTTTGCAAAGGCTATTCACAGGTAGAAGGAATGGATTTTGAGGAGACTTTTGCTCTAGTAGCAAGAATGGAAGCTATCATAATATTTCTTCCTTTTTCTTCCTACAAGAACTTCAAAGTGTATTAGATGGATGCCAAATCAACATTCTTGAATGGATATTTGGAAGAAATCTGCATAGAGCAACCTAATGGATTTTGGTTATCAGAAGAACCAAACATGGTGTGCAGACTCAGAAGGGAATTATATGGTTTGAAACAAGCTCCTAGGGCTTGGTATACAAGGTTGGATAAGTACTTGCTTCAGCAAGGATTTAAGAAAGGTACTGAATATAGTAATCTTAACTTTAAAATTGAGGATGAAGGAATTTTAATAGTTGTCAAGTATATGTTGATGGTATAATCTTTGGTAGAAGAAGATGAAATGTGCAAGAAAATTGTTGAAGAAATGTAGAAGGAATTTGAAATGTCAATGATAGGTGAGTTGTCCTTCTTTCTTGGTCTTCAAATTGCTCAACTAGATGATGGTATCTTTATCTCTCAAGCAAAGTATGTCAAGGAGATGTTGAAGAAGTTTGGAATGGAAGATTGCAAACCTATGAGTACTCCTATGGTTACTAGTTGTCATTTGAGTAAAGATGATGAGTCTCCCCTAGCTAATCAGACTTTATATATATCTATGATTGGAAGCTTGTTGTATTTAACTATTTCAAGACCTAATATTATGCATGTAGTATGTTTGGCTACAAGATTTCTTGCTAATCCTAAAGAAACTCATGTGAAGGTAGTCAAGAGAATCTTCAAATACTTGAAGATCACTCTGAACTATAGATTATGGTATCCAAAAGGTAATGACTTTAATCTGAGTGCATTGAATAATGTTGATTAGGTTGGTTGTGTTGATGATAGAAGGCTCGTACCAGTGGTGGTAATTTATTTTTTAGAAGAAGATTTGTTTCATGGCATAGTAAGAAGCAAGGTTCAGTATCCTTGTCAATAGTAGAATTTGAGTATATTATTGCAACATCTTATTGTAGTCAAGTGTTGTGGATGAAGAAAAATTTGAAGGATATCAAGATAAAGCATTATAAGCCTATTCTTACTCTATGTGATAACACAAGTACTACCAATATTTACAAGAATCTAGTAATGCAAATTCTAGAAACAAGCCAATATCAATCAGGTATCACTTTCTGAGAGAGAAGTTTGTAGATAAAGAAGTCAAGTTGGAGTATGTAACTAGGTATGTGCAGGATCATGATGGGCCAAAAAGTGGCAATATGATGAGTATTTGTAGGGTATGTGGCTGATGAATTTTTTTTACCCAAAATTGATGTAATGAAAAGGGTTTTTAAAGGATATTCTCAACTTTCCGCCAATATAAATTATGCTTTACTTTGAATTTAATAAATAATTATTATTCATTTTCTATTTGAATTATGACTAAAGTCCTGATTGATAGGCTGATTGAAAAATATCTATATCTTTCAAATGGTATCACATTTTTGGAATCCAAAACATGCATCACATTCTATGCTTCGCATACTATAGGATTAAAAAAAGAAAAATTGAATTTCATGAAGTTTTGACCAAGTTAAGGTGGTCAGAATATGATTTTTATAATTTTTAAAAGTTGTAATAAAAATATCATAATTAATTATTTACTTGGAAAAAATTACAAAAAATATGCATCACATCTAGACATGAGTCCTCTACTTATGTCTAAAATCTTATAAAAAATATTATCATTTTATTTTGGTTAGGGTGGTCGGACAAACACCTACTTCTTCTTTTTCCCTAAAATTTAAGTACTACTACATTGAAATTTCAAATTTTCACCAAATAGATTTTTTTAAATAAACCTAGTAGTTTAGAAACTAAATTCAATTTGCTACAAATTCTATTCTTACATATTTTTGAAATAATATAGATAACTTATTCAAATTTTTACGTCAAGCTGTCTAACTCTGATTTTTCTGAATTTTTTGCCACTTAAGGGCTTTTTTGTTCCATGATGATCCTACACATACCCACCTACAAAGGCTCAGATTATAGAAATTTTCACAAAAGCACTTGCAAAGGATATATTTGAATATTTGAGGCAGAATTTAGGGGTAATTTCCCCTCCTTTTTCTTTCTTGATGCATAACTAGTGCATCTATGTAGGTTGAGTAATTCAAGCCATATCCTTATTCCTGGACTAATGGTAGGTACCTCTCAGCAGGAGCATGTAGTAGTTGTTGCTGACAAGGCTGAGAGCTTGTAATTTGTTTCAAGAATGAGTGAATGTACATCAAAGGAGAGTTTGAAGATGAGAAATTATTCTTGAAAAGGGAGAGGGAGTCCATTTTCCCTCTATCTTTGATGTTAAAGGGGCAGAGAGAAATGTGCACAAGTAAGGAGGAGAGAGATTGTGAGGATGGTTTTTCCATCAATGACATTTGAGGGGGAGATTGTTGCAGCTTGATAAGATTGGTTATCATTGATGTCAGAATTATGTTTGATTTCTTTTTAGTGTGGTTGTCATTGATGTAAGAGGGTTGTTGATGTCAAATGAGTGTTGTAGTCTTGCTATTTGGTTGCTAGAGTTTCTGAGAAATACTCTATATTTCTTTGTTGATGATGCTTTGCTCTTGAGATTTTGAAAGTGGCTTTATGATGTGTCAGCAGATGTGTGATCCAAGTTTTAGTTCATTTGGGTTTCAAAAAGATGTATTCATGAGTGACAATTTGAAGACTGTGATGTTTCTGTGAAGATACTTTCAGAGGTGTAAAGGTTGGCTCTACATTCATTCATGTTTGTAGATATGGTTGTGTGGATCAAAAGATAATTTTTTGATGTTTTGAAGGTGTTATATTTAAAGTTTCATATCATTTGTCCCTCCATAAAGAAAGTTTGAAGTGATAGTATTTGGGACTATGTTTTTCGATGATTGGTTTAATGTTTATTAGCTTGCACCAACTTGTTGTTTCATGAAGTTGTGAAATGGTTGTATGAGAGTGTTCCTATGTATCATGTGATTTTTTCTATTACTCCACAAGATGTTTTTTGGTTTCTCTAAAATAGGTCATGGTTTCAATGAACACCCCTTATATGGCGTCATTTAAACACAAATTATAGTTTTTCATTAAGTGGGGGTTCATTAGAAGGGGGTTCCATTCCAACAATTTGGATGTCATGAATGTTCAAATGAATCCCCTTCAATTGAAGGGGTACCTTTGTTCGAAGCCATTTTAAATTTTTTGATGGGCATTTCTATTTTTTCTTCATGCAAAAAATTGTAAACCACTATTGTGGGTTCACCCTCCTCCCCCCTTTTCCTATTTTAAAATACAATTTTTTTATTTTTTATTTTTTTATTTTTTTATTTTTTTTTGTATTCTTTAACTATAGGGGATGTGATAGTTTGATTCATCCTCACTATAATCCCATTTTATTTAGGCATATAAATGGTAGTCTTATGTCATATAATACCACCATGTCTATATAAATCATAGAATTCCCTAAAGTGATATTCACCACCAATGTCATATATTTGCACCTATATTTTCCTATATGACTATTTCTCTATAAGCACCTTAAAATACTTGAATTTAGGGAATACTTTAGATCTATATCATAGGAAATAAACCTAGGTGTATCTAGAATAATTATTAATGAATGTAGTATAATTATGATATTTACCCATTGAACCAACATTAATAAGACTAAACACATTTGAATGAATAGTTTCTAATAATATATATATTTTATTACTTCTAACAAGAAATAAAACTCTATTTTTCTTGTCAAATACACAATTTTCATTAAAATCAAAAAATATTACAGTAAACAAAAAAATATCAACCATTATTTTATTAATCAATGTCTAGAGACCTTTTCACCAATTTTGCCCAAATTTCAGTACTATAACATGGATTTTTTAGAATTTGTAATTGCATTAGTAGAATTACAAAATGTGTAGACATAAATTCTAAATAGAGTCTTGCATCATGAGCATCTCAATACCACCGTATTACCTCTCACCAACCTATAAGTAGACTCATAAATACTACTTTTACTCTAGAAGCATTCAAATTGGATATAAAAAGAATTTTTTCTCATAAGTAATAAAATATTGAAAATATCATAGAGAGTTTTCTCCCCCTCCCATCACCAAGACATAAAATTGTTCCTTTCCCTTACCAAAAATATGATGTTTATCTTTTTCACCAATGAAAACTTATCCCCTATCATAAGTTTGGTATGTTAGAAACCACTCCTTGTGAGGAGTCATTTGGTAAGAACAACTTGAATCAATTAAATAACAACCACTAAGAACATTAGAAAAAATAAAAAATGCATCAATATCAGCATTATTGAAGGATTTATGTATGAAGGAATCATCAAGGCTCTTTTTTGTGATTTTATATTCCTTCACATGTCCTCTTTGTCCATAATTCCAACACTTTTCTCTTTTTAGGGTTTTAAGACCATCCTTTTGACTTATATTTTGGATTCTTTTGTTCCCCTTTAGACCCATTTTTTCCTTGGTACTTCCCTAAATATCCAAGGCATCCATATAATCTTCATTAGTATAATTTCTCCTCATCCCTTCACTAAGAAATACAGTAATAAGGGATTCCATATTTGTCTCTACAACACTACCACTACTAGCAATAATTAAATTCTCTTAAGATTTAAGAAAATAAAAAATCAACAAGATACATAATTTATCTTCTTTAGTAAGTTTAAAATCTGCTAAAGCTAGCTAACCTAAATAAAATTAAAGTAATTTAAATATTTTGCAATAAAATCACCTACATTTTTAAATAATGTAAATTTATTTTAAGACAATTTATTTACTATTCATTTATTTTTCTAGATATATCACCCATCTTATTCTATAATGCAAATGTAGTAGCCTCATTTGAGACATTCAAGAGGAAAAAATCTACCAACCTTTTGATTTATTGTCCAACCTTTTCCAATATTCATTAGGCATTGCATCATGTTTTCCTTTTTTTGCTACAAATTCGCATTTATTTTTTCTCCTAAGATATCCTCGATATTCAACTTCACAATGCAGGCATGGATCCATTAAAATTTTCAATATTTAAATGAGAAGCATAGGACATGATTTAAATCATTTATAAATATCCAAAACAACCAACTCAAAATATCTCAATATAGCCAAAAATCTAAAATAATTCCAAGGAACCCCCTTTTAAAAGGACCATATTTTGGATAGCAAATCTTGTGAAATAGGTAAACAACTATAGTAAGAACTTTTTCACTTACTATAAAAATCTAAAATATTCTACGTAAAGTATCATGTGATTAACCATTATATTTTTGTGAGAAATTTAAATTACAAAATTCATGATAAACACATAACACTAGAATTCATGTGGATAAATATTTGTAGGAAAAACTCCACCACCAAAAAGAGCAAAAGTCTATATTAATCAAATAACAATGTGTTAAATTTAATAATACATCCAAAATTTCCTTGAATTTGATAGCATTCTAATAACATGCCCTTACTTTACCTACAAAAGACCCAAGAGAAAAACTATCCAAGTAATCCAATTTATAGAGAACTAGAAAGATAACATAATGAATGGTATTACAAAACCAAAACTACCAGAACCTATGGTATGAAAAAATCCAATGTTTTTGAAAAGAGGATAAAAAAGTTTTGAATGGACTCAAAACCATTTACAACAGGTTTTGAATGGACCCGAAACCATCAGGTTTTAAGGGGACCTAAAACCCACACCAAGAAGAACAAACTACCCAAAAGAAAGAATCAAAAACATCTAGCAGTGAAATAGGGACCCAGCAAGCCGACAACCAACCAAAAGCCAATAGGCTGCCTAGAAAAGAACCAAGATTCTACATGAATCTTGAATTTATTGGTTTTGATGGGATCAACAACCCACTACAATCCATTGGTTTTTACGGGACCAACAACCCATGACTAGGTTTTGGTAGGGACCTTAAACCTAAAAGAGAAGCCTACAACAACCAAACCATAACAAGCCAACCACCCAAGTAGAATGGTCTCACCATACTACTGGTAGAAACAACTAATTCATAGGTCTACAAAAGTAGAGCCCCAAAAGTAGACAAAACCTTGCCCAGCAACAAACCCTCTCCCCCTCTATAGGAGAGATCATCACAAGAACACGAGGCTCCAATCATTTTCCATAAAATCCAAATGCTCTCTCCACCTCTATAGGAGACAAAACCCAGCTCAACCAACCCACCATAGTCACAACACTCCTATAAACCACCATTCCACCTCAATAGAAAAGGGAACCCCCTTAATGGGAAAAGCAGGAAGAGACCTTCAACCATAGAACACACCTCAACCCGAGAGGTACAGGACTCCACCTCCAAAGGAGAGATCTTCACCTCAAAAGAAGACCTAGTATTCATAGAGAAGGAAGGGAATATAGTGAGAAGGAGAACCAAATCAAGCAACAACATCAATAACAGTTGGGTCTTCAAAACTATCTCTGAAAACCACCCATCCCTCAAAACCTTCAACACAGAATACAACTGATCCAATACCAACTCCATTCCCATAGAATGGTCTGTCCAAGGCATTAGCCCGCAAAAACTACCAAAGAACAACAAGGCACATGGGGGCCAAACCATGAACAAGGGTTCAAGAAAGACACCTGCTCTCATCATGAAAAACTCCTGGTAATGCCAGCGTAGATCCACACAAAACCCAACAGAGCATAGGGAAGAAAAAATCCAAATTTGAGCGGCATAACCACTCCACCAAATGGGCTAGCATCCCAAAACAGTCTCCAAACAAGGAAAATAGGCAATGAAATCCACTTTCCATTTGGAAACCACAACCATGTTGGGAAAACCCCCAAAGAAGAGCCATCAATCAGAGAAAGTGCAGAAGCTAAGAACACCCCAGAAAAAATGAGAAGAAGAAAGGGCCAACAAATAAAGGCCCCAAGCCATCCTACTACACTGAGTAGAACCAGAAATAAGCCCCTTCTTCAACCCAAAAACTCCAAGGAAGCCTAAGAAAACCCACACTCCTAGCCAAAAGGAAGCCACAACCTTGCCGACAAGCCACCAAACAGTGAATGCGCAGAAGAAACAAACACCCCAGAAGAAGTGAGAAGAAGAAGGGTCCAACAAGTAAAGCCCCCAATCCATTCTACTACATTGCGCAGAACCAAAAATAAGCCCCTTCTTCAACCCAAAAACTTCAAGGAAGCCCAAGCAACCCCACAAACCCTGCAAGGAGCAGCAAAGCGGAAGGGGCAACCACCCAACACCAAAACACCCAAAGGGAAACAAACTTGCCCTCCAACAACCATCAAAAGCCACAGTAGCACCAATAGTAGCAAAACCCCAACCCAAAGCATCAACAAAGTCCCCACCTGAAGCACCACACCAGAGCACCAGTAGGGGAGACACAAAGAATCCACCATCCGGGTCGAGGTCATCATCGTCTACATTTGCTTCTTCTGAAATTTTCAAAATAGCACCTCATCATTGCTTCCCTCCTATCGCCATGTTCTCATAGCCAATCAACCAATTATTGTTGAATAGCATTCATAACCATCAACATTATTGACCCCTATGAAGACTAGATATGGATTTGCAAGTATGGTTCTTCAAAATGGAATGGCCAACTAATGTGGGCCACACTTGACAAGAAAAATATGCTCCATAATTTATTCTATTGCCTAGAATTGGGAAAGAGATGTAACTAGACTCAAATTAATTTGTAACTACCATCATCATAGGTAACCTCTCTCATGAATGTCACTACAACTAACATTCCTAGTTAAAAGGAGAATAATAATTAAATAATATTTCTTAACCACCTACATGGGCATCCAAGTTCCCATTCCCAAGGTGTTGGAGATGTGACGTGAGACATAACATTGTAAGGTTAATATGATTTATTTATCCTAACACTTGTTCGGCCTCGTGCAAGTGTTTTGTGAAGTATTTATACACAGAAAAGGTCATCATTCACTTGGTTCCCTAACCTTGACTACATTAGAAGTGTTCATGAAAAATTAGGTTTATAAAATTATATTAAACCATCACTCTAGATCTATCACAACATAATTAAGTAGCATCCATAATAATTTATTTTTTGTGAAATTTTATCACCTATATACTAAAAAGATAAGATTGAATAAATGCTAGTCTATGATTAGGACACAATCTAATCTTTTAAGAACATGGTCTATCCCACTATGATGATTCAACCATATGAACCACAGGCTTGGGGAGTTGAATCACCATTGGAAATTAATATTCTAAACCCCCACAAATTTTAGGTAATACCATTTCTCCCTTTCATCAATATATGAATGCATTCAAGATGAGTTCTTTTCTTTACCTAAATGAATTGAAACATGTTTAAAAAGTCACAACAAATATGAAAATTTGGAAAAGGGTGATTAGTGGATAGCCCATAGCTCTAAGAGATTAAGGTCATCATTAGAAATTATATATGTTTAAAGACCTATTGAATGAACATCAATGTTAGATAATATCCACATAAATTGGTGTGAAGTTCTTAGCCCCAAGAAAAAGCCACAAAAGAAAAAGGTTGAGAAAGAAAATTGTAACACCACTCTAAACTTTTTCATGTGACATGGAAATAGGTAAAGAATATCATGCTGAAATCACTTTAAAGAAAATTGTATAACAAAACCCTATAATTTAACTACTTGTAAATAAATAACATTAAAGACAAAAGTCATCAACATGCAACCAATAAAAAATAATTCTATAACATGAATCTCTTCATACATTCCAACAGAGTAAATTCATGTGGAGGAACAATTCATGAAAAAAAAAGAAAATTTGTCCTTTAACTCTACAAATCATAGAAAATTGGTTACTCAATAAACTATGTTGTGTTCATTATAGAAACTTGCTAAGAGAATGGAGTGGTATTTTTCCCCATTGTTCATCATAGAAGATCCTTAAGCACTGTGATGTGGGCTAGGAGACATCATAGAAGGAGAAATATAAGAAGGAATAATGCCTTATTTTTTCTAGAATTATGGTTCTTGAGAGTGCACAAAACTAATGTTTCTTCTATGGGGTTGAAGTTGAATGATAAACTTGGTCCAAAAGTTCAAATGCTTAATGAGGTGGCTTAGTTTTGGTATTGGAACCTTGGTTTAATGGTTCTCAATTTCATGATGATTTTTTCACTAACAATAGTACAACCTTCTTTTCTTCTTGGTTGTTCACAATGATAGAAAGGATAGTTTGTAAAATAAAAAATCATAGGAAAATAATCATGTATCTTATGATCAATTGAATGCCAATCAAAGAAATTTAGTATGATAATGTAGTTCATTTTTTGAGAATTTTATGGCTTCCAACTTGAATGTTGGAAAATTCATTTAAGTATTTGAAAATATTCAATTCAACATTGACTCATTTATTAGATCATGCCAAGTAAAAATTTTTCATCTTGTGACAAATAAGATGACAAAAAAAATTAAAAACTTGGTTAAGGAGGGTCCACATAATGTGAAAACTAGGTATTTCTATTGAGACTTATTAAAATGGTAGAGCATATAAGATATCAAAAAAACTAAATCATTATAACACATAAAAACTCAAAATAACTATTTGATTGAATTCTATGAGATTATTTTCATTATGACATAAATGAATTTTTAAAGATTTTTGTTTTCCCATGCTAACTCATTTACGAGAATGTAACTTCCCAAAACTAAATTAACTTTGTTAATTTACAAGCTAAAAGCCAACCTATATTTATTATAAATTAAGAATTGTATGTTAGACTATTTTTTATTATTTAATCTAGCCTATACTAAACTATCTAATGATGTACTGCTCCAACATTTAGACTAAGACTTTAAAATATTACTACTTAGAAACCATAAATTCTTGGGTCCACCACAAGAGCATCATTAAAGTGTTTCACATAATCCAACATCTAGACTTGGCCAACAAAGTTTGCACATGTTGGACTTCCAATAAAATAAAAACAAACTAGAAATTCCACCTTGGTGTACAATGGGTACGTCGAAGATGTGTGGAAGGTCATTTAGAGATAATTTTGTTCTATTTTTTGCAATAATTTGTGTAGTGCATAAGGTCAATTTGTAGGTCATTTAGAAAATGATGTTATTTGTGCAAGAAAGTTCTCAATGCAAAAGTGATAGCTCCAAATCAACTATGCATCCACTTACAAAATCCAAACACGACTAAAAAAAAAAATTTGAACCAAGAAGATAATCAATCTCCATTAGCAATAGGATCATTTTTATGTTTGTAATAGGGAGAGACAAAAAGAGAGGGAGAGGGGGATAGAAAGAGATGCTATGTTATGTTTTTTTTTATAAGATTGATCTTTATTTGACCCCTAAATAATTTTGATGGATTGGATCATTTACATTGATGACTTTGTTAATTAGTAGATATGCAACTATTAAAGATAGAAATGAAAGACAATTGATTGCAAAAGAATGAGGGGGAGCTACTCAGTGAGTAGGATTATGGAAAAGGATTTTGTAGGGTCATTAGTGTGGGCTTGGACTTAATTTCTTTGCACCTTGACAAAATTTGGGTCAACTACACTTTATGGTACTCGTAAACAGAGCATGGATAAGGGTTTAGTAAAATGATTTAAATTTGTCATAGTTTTCAATTTCTTTTGTTGTAATGTTGTCAATTTTGAAGAAATGATATTGATCCTGTTCTAAATTCAAGTAAATTGAAGAATGATTTTGTAGTGATCATGTAACCTAATAATTTGATGAATATTTCCAACTTTACCTGATTGTGTTTGATAATGCATTCCCCCAATAGCAACACAAGAGGCAACCCTAGCACATATGAAACTGTCATTCTTGGAGGGAAATGAGAGTAGCAAAAACAATTTCCTACACCAATCTTGATAGGAGATATTATGTAAAAATTTTAAAAGTTGATCAAATAGTTATAGAAATTCCAGCAACACAGTCATAACAAGAAAATAAATAATTAACAAAAGCACCAGATATATGTGGGGAAAACCATTTCGGGTGAAAAATTCCACACTCCAAAGCCTACTCAATGTATTTCAAATCCAACAACAAGATTGCATAGACTTGTTGAGCAAGTCTTTTATAGGAGTATCACTAGTAAGCAATTCTAAAAGAATTTTGGTAGCAATTCGATAGCATAAGAGTACTTGCAAACTCAACACACAAACTACTTCTCGAGCCTTCAATTTTTAGACTTTTGGCTATACAAGAAACCACCAATGGTTTAGAAAACCATGTGCTTGGCTTCTCCACCAAGATTCCAATCTAAAAATATGCTCTCACGTCCAAATTCATATTTCCCATTTTTGACCCATAAAGATGTCATAAAATCTATCATAATGTGCCTAACAATAGGCCTTCCATAACTTAGCACTATGTGGGAATCTTCTGACATCTAATAAATTGATTTTCAATGCACCGACAATGTGTAGTTCAGCTATAAGAAACATATTAAATATAAAAATAAATGTTACAGGAAATCAGCAAGGTTGAGCCACCTCATTTCCAACATTCTCCCACTTGTCAAATACCTTGCAAGGGCCAAGGAAAACATACCATCATGGATCAACTACTAGGGGTCAAAAGGCCCATAGACTCATAACACCACCTAAATTTCATTGTGCTCACGGGCTTAATTAATGCATATGCAACATTTGCCACTATCTCTACCTTTTCCAACTTCACCTTGCCATCCTCAACCATATCTCTCACAAAGTGATATTGAACATCAATGTGTTTGGTCTTGGCATGAAAATTTGAGTTCCTCGCAAGGCATATTGCACTCTGGCTATCACAATAAAGTGTAACCTAACCCTATTTCAATCCAATATCTAAACATAAATTCTTCAACCAAATGGCTTCTTTATAGGAATGAGTAGCTTCCATGTACTCTACCTTAGTAGGGGACAAAGTGACCACATCTTGTCGCTTGCTCATCCAACTGATCACACCACCATTAAGAGTAAACGCATATGCACTAGTTCTACTATCGACATCGCCACCCCAATTTGAAGCCACAAAACCATGAATACTCAAGGATGTTGATCTCCTATACCATGAAAACATATAGAGTACTCTATTGTACCCCACAAATATCTAAAGACCCTCTTAACTACATCCCAATGCATTCTTCTAGGATTAGACATAAAACGAGAAAGAACTCCCACTGCTTGGGCAATGTCTGGTCTTGTACAGACCATAGAATACATTAAGCTTCCAACTACACTCTGGTAGTGCACTCTACTCATGTCTTCCATCTCCGATGGGGATTTAGGACATTGTGAAATAGAGAGCTTCATTCCCAATGTAATAGTAACACAAAGTGGTTTACAATCTTGCATGTTGAACCTTTGCAAAAATAGAACAAACATACCTACTCTGGCCAAGCCATAACTTTATGTTCTCACAATCTCTTATGATCTCCATCCCATGTATTTTGTTGCACTAAGATCTTTCATTTCAAATTTCACAGAGAGCTAATATTTCAATTCTACAATCAAACCTTATTCTTTCCCAACAAACAACATGTCATCAACATATAAAGCAATTACGAGGAAATAATCACCATCAAATTTAAAATATACACAGTGATCATATTTAGACTGCACAAATCCCAAATCAACACATATGTATCAAACTTTTGATACCACATCCTAGGACTTTGTTTAATGCCATACATTGATTTCTTTAACTTACAAACCAACTTGTTTTTACCTTTTACAGGAATGAGTAGCTTCCATGTACTCTGCCTCAGTAGGGGACAAAGCGGCCACAACCTATCACTTGCTCATCCAATTGATTGCACCACCATTAAGAGTAAACACATATGCACTTGTTCTACTATCAACATCACCACCCCAATATGAATCCATGAAACCATGAATACTCAGGGAATGTTGATCTCCTATAGCATGAAAACATATAGAGTACTCTGTTGTACCCCATAAATATCTAAAGACCCTCTTAACTGCATCCCAATGCATTCTTCTAGGATTAGACATAAAATGAGAAAGAACTCCCACTGCTTGGGAAATGTCTGTTCTTGTACAGACCATAGAATACATTAAGCTTCTGACTACACTCCGATAGTGCACTCTAGTCATGTCTTCCATCTCCGATGGGGATGTAGGACATTGTGAAATAGAGAGCTTCATTCCCAATGTAATAGTAACACAAAGTGGTTTACAGTCTTGCATGTTGAACCTTTGCAAAACAGAACAAACATACCTAATCTGGCCAAGCCATAGCTTTATGTTCTCACAATCTCTTTTGATCTCCATCCCAAGTATGTGTTTTGTTTCACCAAGATCTTTCATTTCAAATTTCACAAAGAGTTGAGATTTCAATTCTACAATCAAACCTTTTTCTATCCCAACAAACAACATATCATCAACATATAAAGCAATTACGAGGAAATAATCACCATCAAATTTAAAATATACACAGTGATCAGATTTAGACTGCACAAATCCCAAACTCAACACATATGTATCAAAATTTTGATACCACATCCTAGGACTTTGTTTAATGCCATATAGTGATTTCTTTAACTTACAAACCAACTTGATTTTACCTTTTATAGGAATGAGTAGCTTCCATGTACTCTACCTCAGTAGGGGACAAAGCGGCCACAACCTGTCGCTTGCTCATCCAACTGATTGCACCACCATTAAGAGTAAGCACATATGCACTGGTTCTACTATCAACATCACCACCCTAATCTGAATCCACAAAACCATGAATACTCAGGAAATGTTGATCTCCTATACCATGAAAACATATAGAGTACTCTGTTGTAGCCCACAAATATCTAAAGACCCTCTTAACTACATCCCAATGCATTCTTCTAGGATTAGACATAAAATGAGAAAGAACTCCCACTGCTTGGGCAATGTCTGGTCTTGTACAAACCATAGAATACATTAAGCTTCTGACTACACTCTGGCAGTGCACTCTACTCATGTCTTCTATCTCCAATGGGGATGTAGGACATTGTGAAATAGAGAGATTCATTCCCAATGTAATAGTAACAAAAAGTGGTTTACAATCATGCATGTTGAACCTTTGCAAAATAGAACAAACATACCTACTCTGGCCAAGCCATATCTTTATGTACTCACAATCTCTTCTGATCTTCATCCCAAGTATGTGTTTTGTTGCACCAAGATCTTTCATTTCAAATTTCACAGAGAGCTGAGATTTCAATTCTACAATCAAACCTTTTTCTTTCCCAACAAATAGCATATCATCAACATATAAAGCAATTACGAGGAAATAATCACCATCAAATTTAAAATATACACAGTGATAAGATTTAGACCACACAAATCCCAAACTCAACACATATGTATCAAAATTTTGATACCACATCCTAGGACTTTGTTTAATGCCATACAATGATTTCTTTAACTTACAAACCAATTTGCTTTTACCTTTTACCACATAGTGCTCTAGCTGTGTCATATAAATTTCTTCCTCCAAATCACCATGAAGGAACATAGTTTTCACATCCATTTGTTCCACCTCTAAATCATAAGTTGCTGCAATAGATAATAAAAATCGAATAGATGTCATTTTAGTAACAGGAGAAAAGATTTCATCATAGTCAATACCCTCAACCTAAGAGAATCCTTTCACAACCAACTGTGCCTTAAACTTTTCAACATTTCCATCTAAACCAATCTTTTTCTTAAACACCCATTTACATCCAACAAGTTTCAAACCTTTAGGAAATGGTACAAGGTCCCATGTATGATTCCTTTTAAGACTTGCCATCTCTTCATGTATGGCTATTTTCTAGGACTCTGCATCATTCATACCCAAAGCCTCTTGTACAACTCTTGGTTCATCAACATTAGTACTCAAAGAAAATATACATTTCCAATCATTAGGTGAATACCCATACCTTTGAGGTGGTTGCCTTTGCCTTGTAGACCTTTGAACAAGTTGAGGTGGAGGTTCTTCCACTTCTTCCTCATCTTCTTCCTCTTTTGAAGATTCAAAGCTTGATGATCTCTCCTCAACTTCTTCTCTATTTTGGGGTCTCAATTCAACTTCCTCATGCGTATAAGGAACTTGAACCACATCATTTTTCTATTCAATTTCTTTATGCTATTTTGGCTAAAAATTAACAGGAGAAGATTTAGTCTCTCTAAAAATAACACTTTTGGAATAAATTACCTTTTATGCAACAGGGTCCCAAAGCTTGTATCCTTTCACAACATAGTTGTAGCCAATGAAGATACATTTGATAGCCTTAGAATCCATTTTTTTTCTCTTCTCCTTAGATACATTTGCATATGCTTCACAACCAAAAACTATTAGATGTTTAAGTGAAGGCTTTTTCCCCAACCATGCCTCCATTGGCATTTTATCAACAAGCATTGATGTAGGAGATCTATTTATCAAATAAAAAGTAGTGGCAACAACTTTAGCCTAAAATTTTTGTTCTAGACTAGCTCTACTCAACATGCTCCTAGCCTTCTCCATCAATGTTCTACTCATTCTTTCTACAACTCCATTCTGCTGCAGAGAATATGGAGTTGTCTTTTTTCTTTTAATCTCACAATCTATACATAATTTGTCAAAGTTTGTAGAACGGTACTCACCACCATTGCTAGTTATCAAACATTTAATTTTATTTCTAGTCTGAGTTTCTACCATATCCTTGAACTCCTTAAAACAACAAAAAACTACATATTTACTCTTTAAAAAATACACCCATGTCCTCCTATTGAAATCATCAATAAAAGCAACATAATAAACTAATTTACCAATAGAAGAAACATCAATAGGACCAAATACATTAGAATGAATCAGATCCAAGATACATGAAGACTTTTGAGAAGACAAGTAAAACTGAACTCAATTTTGTTTGCAATAAATACAGTGTTCACAAAAATCAAACTCTAGATTGCAATCATTCAACCCCTCAATGAGGTTCTTACTTTTCAGGGATTTTAAACCCTTCTCTCCAATGTGGTCAAGCCTTTGGTTCCATAAAATGGTCTTCTCTACATGAAACTTTTATTTGGTAGATGAATCACCCTTGGGTATCCAAAAGCCACGACCATCCACATAAGAGGAAACCATCTCTTTTTTCACCGAAGCAATTTTTGGCTTAATCTTATTAGAACTACTATTGCATTCAACTATGCATGCATCGAGCCAATACAATGTACCCAATCTTCTTCCTACCACTATCACCATAACACCTCTCACCATTTTCACACCTACTTCAAAAAATTGTACATGCACACCTACATCTATTAGCTTACGAACAAATAATAAATTTCTTGCTAGTCCTAGGATATGTAAGACACCATCAAATCGTCTAACTCTGCCATTAGTAAACTTCACATGAATACTACCATGGCCAATAGTATCAAGGAAAAAATAATCACTCAAATACACCTTACCACCATCATAGTTTTCATACTTACTAAACCAATTTTTGTTAGGATCCATGTGGAAAGATGCACCTAAGTCTATCAACCATACATTATCACCAGCACGAGTGACCAAGGCTGCAATAAAGGCATCTCCATCTTCCTTTTTAGACTCAGAATCATAATCTTGCTTCTTCTTCTTCTTCTTCTTCTTTACATTCCTTTCAGAAGTGTCCAGGTTTACCACAATTCCAGCATATTACCTTGGACTTACCAGGAGATTTTGATCTCCCTTTGTTTTTGGACTTGGAGTGGCCGCACTACTTCTCATCTTTGCCTCATTCTTTTTTTCTTCCTTGAACATGATGAGTCCAAATAATGACTCATTTTTGTTAGGGTTTATCATATGTTTGTTGTTGTTACTATAGACACCTAAATTTGGACACTTACATTTGTCCAAATTTGTCCCTTTTCATCTAGAAATCCCCTTATCTACGTTAATTAGGTACTATCACTATTATCTAATTAATATCCTTAAATTCCTCTAAATCCCTAAGGTATTTAGTTACAAATTAAATACCTTACCTCTTTAATCCCCCTTTTCATCAAATGAATTAAATAAATATGACATTATTTAATTCCTCACATGTCACATAATCCTAATCCACCTTCTAATCCCATCATTAGGGATGTGCACATGTCTAATCCATGATTAGGACATGTCACATCCTCCAACTTTTGCAAGTTGGCTCTTAATCTTCGTTAGCCACTAATTGTCTTCTAATCATTGATTAGTTATGCCTAATCAGTACCTTGGTCAACACTCCCCATCCCCCAAGGAATTTTTAATTCCTTTTTATTCATCGAAGACTCCTCTCTTCCCCATGTGAATTTTTAATTTGCATTTATCCTACTAAGGTTTTCCTCTTTCTCATGCAAGTTCTAGAACCTTTGACTTGTCACATCAGTCACATGTGTCAAAGTCTTCTAAAATCTTTGACTTGTCACATCAGTCACATGTGGGTAAGTACTTACCTTTTTAAGGACCTTGTCTTATCCAAGGTACTTCTCACCACTCTTTATAGGAACATTGTCTTATCCTTAAAATCTTCCAATCATGTGAATTTTAAATTCACTTTTATCTTTCCAAGATTCTCCTCTTCCACATGTGATCATTGAGAAGTCACATCACCCTCATTCCAAGGCACTTACAAGTACCTTCCCATCACATGTCACCTTCCATATCATGTGTCCTTATCCATATTTCCTATGGTGGCAAGATCTCAACCCTTCATCTTGCCCATGGTGGCCAAATCTCAACCGTTCACTTCCCCAGGGCTTCTCTCCATAAAATGAATAATTTTTCTTTCATTCTCATCATTCATTCACAATCTTCAAGCTCAAGCATTCAACCAAGCTCTCACACTTGCATAACCTTCATCCACCATTGTTGCTCACATTCAAGCTTCATCCTTTGCACTTGCACTCATCTACTCAACTACCCACATCCTTCATTTGAATCATCACCTTGCATACATCATTTTGAATCCACTTTCATTCGTCTTTCCATTGAAAGGAGCACACAAAATCAACCATCAAGGGCAAACCAAAGGATCAATCCAAGACAAGGTATAATTAGCTTCTCTTTTACCTTTCTTTGTTTTGAATTCAACTAGGCTAATTGTGAGGTGTTAGTGTTGTTTTTCTTGTTTTTGCACTTCTAGGGAATAAAAATGGATAGATGCAAGATGATATGATAGTTAATCTAGGTATGCCATGATGGTGAAAATGGAGGTGTAGATGCAAGATAGGTTGAATGAAATGAATGACTCACAATTTTGCTAGCATGAGGGTACTTGAATGCTTAAAGTGTTGAAATGCATTAGAAGAGGAGGGTATTTATAGGAAAATTTGAATTCTCTAGAGAATTCAATGGTTAGGATTGAGCCACCATGGCCAAAATGGAGGGTAAGGTGAGGTGTCCAAGGGTAGGATGAGATGGAAAATGGTACAAATGAGGTGGAAGAAGGAAAAATGATGTGGAAGGACATGTACTTTGAAATTACCTTGGGGGATGAGAAGATTTCCTCAAAAAGGAACTTCTTGTCCCCAAGTGAGAAAGAAAGTGACACTTGAGGAAATTTAGAATTCCTCAAAAATCTCCATGGGGAAGAGGAAAGTAGTTGGAGAAATAAATGTGAATTAAAAATTCACATGATTGGAAGAATCTTGTGGATAAGACAAGGTCTCCAAAAAGGTAGGATTTTGACACATGTGGGTGACGTGACAGGTCAAAGATGAAATAAATTTGTCCTATGGTGAAAACCACCCTTGGTGGCACCTTGGAAAATCTGCACCAAAGAAAAAAAAATGGTGTGAATATCCCTCAAAACCCTCATAACGGTGCTTCCTCACAATCTAACACTAACGGTCAGAATACTTCACTACCCAGTGACAAAAACATGATCAATCAACCTGAAGGTACCATCGATGAATACTTAAGAAATCCCACTAACATCCAGATGACAGATCCACTCCTCAAAAAGCATGAGGATAAGATTCTCGCCACTCTAATCATGAAGGGAGTCAAACTGCCATTTGGTTTTGACATGTCAGAGTATACCAACACCCAGCCTCCACTAATACATGAAAACCTACAAAAAATTTCTTGGAAATTCCTATGTTCTTGAAGGTACACCTGTATATAATTGGTATCATCTTGAGTTTGGAAATGTTGTGATACATCAAGTTGCTAATCATCCTCCCATTCCACATGCTGCCCCTACCACACCATTTGATCCTTATGATACCTATGCCTATGACATGCCACAAAAAATCTCGTCCACTCCACCACTCCCACCTTAGTATCTTGGTCAACCACTTGTTAACACTGGGGGCAATCCCTTTCTCGCATTGATGCCACCACCAAGACCTAGGCCCGCAGCCAATCTCCTACCACCCCCTTAGGGTAATAATCCTCATCAATCCATTGCTTCACAAGCACCACCACAATATGCAACTATCCCCTCACAAGCACCTCCATAGCATGCCACTTCCATTTCTATCTCCATGCAACAACATCATCAACAACCCCTACAATAGAGCATTTCAATTCTACAATAGAACATGCCACAACAAAATGTTCCAAACCCACAACAACATATTTTTGCTCATATACAACCTCCTCATCATACAACATAAACTACATCACACCCTTAGTAACTACCCCATGGTGCCTCTACAACCATCCCACAACAGCAACACATCCCATCTTGTCTGCCTCATTAAAAATCACATACACAAGTTCCCACACAAGCACAACATAATCCTCTTGTGCAATATCTCTACCATCCATCCAACACATACATTGCTTATGATAATCTGAACATCCATGTGACTACTCAGAATCCACCACGACCATGACCCCCTCCTTACACAAACCCCCTGAAATCACACACCAATCCATATCAACAGCAGTCTAATCCACAACTGCCTCCACATGTCACACAACAACCCAATGTCACATATAATCACCAAATCCATCCCTATTATAATCAGCAACAACCTTCATATCAACAAGGTGCCTCATCCATGTCCTACGTGCAACAACAACCACCTCATCAACAAGGTGCTCAATCTACCTCTTATTATCAGTAACAATCACCTTATCAACAAGGGACCTCCACATACTACCACGCTCCACATAATACCCCGTTTGCTTCATATTATCAACAATTGCCACCTCAACAACAGGAACCCTCTGCCTCTTATTACCAAAATATGTCATCATCATATCCACCTTACACTAATCAATATCAACCTACATCCTCATATGATCCATATGCATCACATCATCTATATCCACTTAATCCATCCTATCGAATTCCACCTATCAATAAAGATATAGAAGAACTCAAAGCTGTATTAAAATACCTACAAGCGAGTACATCCAAGAAATCCTTCAAGTTTGAGGAAATTTTCCCATATCCATTTGATTCCTTGATTTCGCTTGTCCCCTTCCCAAAACATTTCGAGATACCCAAGTTTGACAAGTATACAGGAACTAAGGATCCAAAGGCCCATCTGCAAGAGTTCTATGCACAATGTCAGGATGTCCAACATAATGACAATTATCTATTGCATCTATTCCCTAGAAGCTTGGGAGGACCAGCCTTAGATTGGTTCATGGGTCTCAAGAAGGGGACAGTTTCTTCATTCATAGATCTTTCTAAACAATTTTTCAAACAATTCTCCTTTAACTTGGAGAAAGACATTAACACTCTAGACCTCTTGAAGGAGAAACACTGTGATGGAGAAATTTTCGCTAAATACCTACAAAGGTGGTGAGTAGTCACTAGCCGTATGAAGTCTCCTCCCACTGAAAAATAAATGGACACTCTTTTTGTGGCTAATGCCCATCCTGAACTAGCACATGCTCTTAATCTTCATTGTGTCACTACCTTCACAGAGGTTATCAAAAAATGCCCCATCATTAAGAGAGCACTTGTTGCAAAAGGGAAAATTAAACTGTATAATTCGGATAAGGACAAGTCATCTGGTGATAATTCCCATTACTGGAATAAAAAAAAGAATGTGGTCAATGATTGTGTCACTGATACTAAACATGTTCAGGTGGACAATACCTCCCAAAGGCAACAACCATCCATGCCCAATGCCATATATGTGCCATAGGGGGCACCTTGACCCCCCTCAATAATCTAATTAAGGGAACAAAAAATGTTAATACACCCAATTAGGAGAACCCTTGAGCATTTTCTTCCACAGATTGTTGCAATTCAATTACCCAATTACATATCCTATGACCAAGCCACCCAATGAATCTAAGCCTAAACCAGCATGGTTCAAAGAGAACGAATACTGTGAGTTTCACAATATTAAAGGGAATACCCTAAATAAGTGCCAAAATATGAAAACATACATCCAAGATCTTATTGATTAAGGAGATATTCATGTGGATTCCAACCAGGCTTCATCATCCAATGCTAAATTATAGATATATCAAAACTCTTTCCCTAAGCATAACCAAGATCCTAGCACATCTAACACAAACCCAGGACCTAACAATAACAACAATCAGAATAACAACACCAACAACATCAGTTACAAAAATGTGCCACTTAACTATGAGGGCCTCATCATGCACATCGAACAAGTGGAACTGTGTGTGTCTATGATACATGTCAAAGGAAAAGAGCCTCAATGTGTTGTTACCACTCACCGCACCCGCATTACTATCCCTGGAGCTGTAGCGCAAGCCCCATCACCTCCTATGAGCTCTTAGTATAACATCCTTGACCATCTAGGAAAGACCATAGCACAAATATCTATCTTAGATTTGCTAAAGTCTTCCCCTATATACCAAGAAATCTTGACAAAAGCTTTACAGGATGCATGTGTTCCTAATAACATCAACCCCACACAATTCCAAGCCCTAGTTGGACATCTATCATCAACCTACCAACTAGGTTTCAGTCAAAATGGCATGCTTACCATCAACGCTAACCACAATCGACCCCTTAATATAGAGGTTCTCATCACCTGACATAAAGTAAAGAGGGTCTTGATAGATAATGGCTCTGCTCTCAATCTATGTACATTAAAATTCATAAAGCAGGTAGGATATACCAATGTTGATTTAAGCAAGTAGATCATCACTATAAAGGTTTTATGATAATGCAAAAAGGAATTTTGAAGGGGTGATTGAGGTTCCAATAAAAGTTGGCCCAGTTATACAATACACCACTTGTCATGTCCTCAATCTAGACCTCCCCTACAATCTTCTTCTCAGCCGACCACGGATCCATGCCATGCAAGTTGTTCCGTCCACCTACAATCAATGCTTAAAATTCCCATTTAATGGAATGGAAGTTATGATACAAGATGATGCCCAGCCATTTGAATATTTTTGTTCACTTGAAACTTTGTTCCCCCATTCCCATTACTGTCCAAGAGTGGAAATGGGACCACCACCGACATCTTCGTTCAATCCATCATCTAATTCATCACCCATCACCACATCTTCCCCATCTTCTACATCTGGTTCCACTATCACCAAGGTCTAGATCATTGACAAGGGATGTGGTGAGTATGAAATGCATACTACTTTGAATGTGGCAACCATGCCACCCTCACCACACACATATGGTCAACCCTCCAAATCTACACCAAAGAAAGAACAAAAGGCAGCTACCTTGAGCTCCAAAAATGTGGGAACTAGTACTTATATATCTCCTATGTTACTAGAATATATGCTTGAAGATGATATAAGTTGGTGGATATATCATGAAGAACCTGAACCTACTCCTCCTCTAAAGGAATATTTTCAAGAGATACACCCTTGGCCCTCTACGTACACTAAGAAACAAAATTATCAAGGGGGAGGTCTTGGTCCAGAAGAGCTAGGAAGAAAGCAATCGATTGACACTTCTATACATCCAAAGAATTCAAGCTTAGGCTATGACAAAAAGAAAAAGGGTCTCACAGCATCAACTAGTACCTCTAACAACGTTAGTGCAAATGATGGTCTTTTGGAAGATATACTAGAGGAAGAATGTATCATACACATGTATGATGATGTATATCACATAGACCTTTCCTCCATGTTTGAATTCCTATCTATTTGCACCATTAGCCTTTCCCTTCACCATCCCAAACTCATTGTTGAGACCAACATGACAACACACCTACCAACTCACTTACCTCAATGGATACCTATGTACACCTCATGGGATTGGGGGAAGATGAGCACCCTAGTCACAAAAATAAGAAAAAGAAAAATCCAAAAGGGTCACCTAGTGAAAATCTCCTGGAGGAACTTCTTGACCCAAAAAAGTCAAAACAAAGGACGTATTTGATGAAGAAAACCTCAGTGAGGTACTAGAAGATGGGGACGTTCATCTTCCCCTTGTAGGAACACAATGGTTTGAACGATCATCCATCTTGATAGAAGAAACACAAGAAATCAATTTGGGAACTGAAGAGGATCCCAAAGTCACCTATGTAGCCAAGGCATTATCATAAGAAGAGTATTCTACCATCTCCAAGCTCCTTAAGGATGGTAAGATCAATTTCGCATAGGCATATTCAAACATTCCTGGGTTAGACCTTACCTTGGTAGTACACCATCTAGATGTTTGTCCTGATGCAAAACCAATTAAGTAGAAGCTTCGCAAAATGCACCTGCAAGTTTCCCTATTGGTCAAGAAAGAATTGGAGTTGTTGGAAGCCAAATTTATAAGACCCATTGATTACTCTAAGTGGATCTCCAACATTGTGCCAGTAGCCAAACCCAATGGGGATGTCAGAATATGTACAAACTTATGTGATGTCAACAAGGCTTGTCCTAAAGATGACTTTCCTTTTCCAAACATAGATATGTTGGTTGATTTAACTGTAGGACACGAGATGTTGTCCCTCATGGACAACTTTTATGGATACAATCAAATCAAGATTGCACCCAAGGACCAACATAAAACAACCTTCACTACACCTTGGGGTACATTCTATTATAACCTCATGCCTTTTGGTCTAAAGAACGTAGGGGCAACCTACTAGTGCACAATGGTTGTCATATTTCACAATCTTATCCACATCATCATGGAAGACTATGTTGATGATTTGTTAGGTAAGTCAAGAACTAGAGTAGAACACCCTATAGTCCTAAGGAAAATATTTGAATGGCTAGAGCACTACAAGTTGCGCCTCAATCTGAAAAAGTGTGTGTTCGGGGTTACATCAGGAAAGTTGTTGGGCTTCATTGTCTCCAAAAGTGGTATAGAAGTGGATCCAGCTAAGGTCAAAGCAATTATGGATATTCCTCCACCTCATAATCTAAAACAATTAAGGAATCTCTAGGGTAAGCTATAGTCCATCAGAAGATTCATAGCACAGTTAGTTGGCAAGTGTCAACCATTCACCTACCTTTTGAAAAATAATACATCCTTCAAGTGGGATCCTACATGTCAGCAAGGTTTTGACAAGATTAAGGAGTAATTGGCTCATCCTCCCATCCTAATACCTCCAATCCTAGGAAAGCCACTCTTATTGTACATCTCAGCTACCTCAGTGGCACTGGGGGCACTACTAGCACAACATGATGAGTCATCTAGAGAACAAGCAATCTACTATATCAGTTGAACCTTAGTTGGCTATGAGCTCAACAAATCTTCAATAGAGAAATCCTTCCTAGCCATAGTTTTTTGTTCACAAAAGCTTAGACATTATATGCTCAGTCATCCCATCAAATTAATATCAAAATTTGACCTGCTCAAGTATTTGCTATCCAGAACAACTTTAATTGGCCAAATGGCTAAATGGGTCATGTTGTTGAGTGAATTTGATATAGAATATGTGGACCACAAAGCTATTAAGGGACAGGTGATAGCAGATCAGTTACCCGATTCTCCCCTTGTTGATGCACATCCTTTGGTGGAAAAATTTACTGATGAAGAAGTCTTTACAGTAGCAGAAGCCACCACATGGACACTATATTTTGATGGGTCATACACTCACAACAGATCGGGGGCAAGTATCTTTTTTGTCACCCCCCAAGGTGATTATTTTCCAAAGTCATTCAGACTCACCTTTCCATGCACCAACAATATAGCAGAGTATGAAGCTCTTATTACTGGCCTTAGAATCACAATCAAATGGAATATCACTTACTTAAGAGTCTTCGGTGATTCACAATTAGTCATCAAACAAGTCAATGATGAGTTCTTAACAAAGGATGAGAAGTTACTGCCTTATAAATGCATGGTTGATGACTTTAAGAAATATTTCACCTCTATTCAATTTGACCAAATCCCTAGAATATAGAACAAGGCTGCTGACAAAATGGCTACAATTGGTTCCTTGATTGACATGCCTAAAGATCAAACAAAATGTGAATTCTTGATTGAACAACTTTTAATCCCTGCATATGATATCATTGAGAGTGAGATGGTGTGTGAAATCGTAGGTCCTGCATCCCCATGGTATCGTGAAATCTATGGTTATCTTCACAACAACATCCTACCCACTGACCTTACCCACAATCAATGCAAATCATTCATCCAACATACATCCCATTACACCATCATAGGTGATACTCTTTATCGTCGTGGATATGATGGAACTCTTCTTTGGTGTCTGAATGAGGCTGAAGCTCACACTGCGTTAACAAAGATAAATAGTGGTGTTTGTAGAGCCCACTCAAATGGCATGGCCTTAGCAAAGAATATTCTGAGGGATGGTTATTATTGGCCTACATTGGATCATGACTCTTGTGAATTCATGAAGAAATACTTACCTTTCTAGCAACATGCAGACCTAATACATGCTCCTGCTCAAGATCTGCAACCTATCATAGCACCATGGCCTTTTTCTTAATGGGGTTTTGATTTAGTCGAAAAGATATATCCTTCATCCTCTGATGGCTAGACCTTCATTATCACTGCCACTAAGTACTTCAATAAGTGGGTGGAAACCATACCACTCTCCCAAATAATAGGTACTCAAATATCCAAATTCATTCTTTACCATATTCTCTATCGATACAGCATCCCCTCCACCATCATCTATGACAATGGTAAACCATTCAAAAACTAGGCTATAAAAGAGTTCTGTAACACCTTTCATATCCAACACAAGTGGTCCACACCCTACTAGCCCCAAGGTAATGGACAAGCGAAAGCCACTAACAAAACTTTGATCAACAATATTGGTCGAGATTAGCACCTCCACATCCATCCACACTCCCACTAGTGCCACTCCATATTCCCTTGTTTATGGTGTTGAAGCTATCTTTCCAATTGAATTTGAGATCCTATCTATGAGGATATCTTTGAAGAATCTCATCACTAAAGAAGACTCATGGTTTTCTTGCCTCGCTCAATTGGAGCACCTAGATGAAAAGAGAATCAAAGCACATAATCACCTTCAAGAATATCAGAATCATCTCAAGAGAAGTTACAACAAGAAATTATGTACCTGGCAATTTAACATTGGAGATCTAGTTCTTAAAGAGAATCAGTGTACCCAATAGGACCAAGACAAGAAGGGAAAATTTGAACCTAATTGATTGGCTCCTTATGTTATCACAGCAAAATATGGATTAGGGGCTTACCACCTTGCCACACCTAAAGGAGAATAGCTCGAAGAGCCTATCAACATCATGCACTTGAAAAAAATTTATACATAAATCAGCTGGGTCCTCCTATCCTACCATAATCAAAAAAATATAAAAAAAATCAAAATCAAAATAAAAAAATAAAAAAATCCAAAAGAAATAGTAAAGAGAAATAAATTCATCCTATGGTGAAATCCACCCCTGGTGGCACCTTGGATAAGTATGGGTGGTGAAAACCTAATAATAGGAATCATCTGTAGAGAGTTTAATCATTATCTACCTTTTGTCCTAATTATTGCATGTCTCCATTCATCATATCCTTACATCCTATCCTATCCTATCATTTCATCTGCATTCCAACCTTGGCCACTTGGTATGTTTTATTGAGCATTGGACGATTATCCGCTATCAGTCATCCTGAGTTGTTCTCCTCGTCTAAGCTTGTGTTGTTCATCTAGTCATCTCATCAATCTGTCATCATCTATGGTCATTCATCGTGTCGGTTTCATCTAGTTCCCATCTTGTCCTGTTGGTCTTGTTCATCTTTATTGAACTACATTGCCCGTGCACTTTTACATAGGCAAGGCTAATCATTTGCTCTGCCCCCAAGGAATTTTTGACTGTCTTGTTTCAGTCATCCATCATTTGTCTCCATCGTCCCTTTTTCACCCTTATCCATGGTTAGTCATGATTTGTCTTCTCTGAACTACATTGCCCTTGTGCTTTCACATAGGAAAGGTTGATCATTTGATCCTCCCTCAGGGCATTTGTCAGTCGTGTCTTTTGTTCTCCATCGTCAGTCTCCATTTTCCCTCTTTTTTCTCTTATCCATGGTCTTTTCTTGAACTATGAGGGCTCTGTGCTTTCCAATAGGTAAGGCTAATCTATGATCAGCCCTCGAGCCCCTAGGTCTGTAGGGTGTGTTAGTCTTTTGGCTTGCATCTTATGTCATGTTGTCAAGTGTGTCCCTATCAAGTTGGTTCTTCACAAATGGTATCCTCTAGTATTGAAAGATCTGATTAGTGTCAAAAATTGTACGTCATGTGAGCCATCTTAGTTAGTTTCCATCATCGGTCTCAACAGGATGCATCTTTCCTAATATACCTAATCAAACCCATCCATCCCCTTCAATCCTATGGAAAAGGACATTTGAAATTGATTGTGATCTTTTGATGCTTTTGGCTTTTATTTATTGTTTGAGCTCCCTATTACAACTAGTCAAGGTTTCCATAATCCATCATATTATGGTGTGTTTTTATTGGTTAACATAGGGGCATATCTTGATCATTTATTATTGTTGTCTACTGGGTTTCCCATGTAGTACCCACCAAGATCTCCAAGATCTTGTGTTACTTGGGACATCCCTTTGTGCTTGTGGTTATCTCAATGTATGGCCCAACCAAAGTCTTTTTCACTTTGGGTTGTTGGGATAACCTTGTTTGATATGTGTGTTTTACGCCTTAGATGCTAACTTGCCTTGGTTTTATATTTCCTAGCTCCTAGTGTCTTATGCTATAGAAAAAATTAGTGCTCTGAAGATGGAAAATTAAATTAGAATTACATTTCATGCTCAAGTCCATTACATTGCATTCATCTCTATCCATTAACCTATGATTTTGGTTGTACAAATATTCACCTTCTCTCTCCCATTCTTCTTAGGATAGCAATGGTTTTTGACAGGTGCAATTTCACACCATCTACCCATACAAGTTCTTATTGACACTTATGATTATGTTCATTTCATTTTGCATTATAGGTTCATTGAATTTGCATTAAGTTATTAATTCAATCATATTTCGTTCATACATTTCCATTCTAATTTATATCCTTAACATATTACATGCATCGTCAACTACAACACAAAATATTAGAGTCCATATCCATCATACATAAAATCATAATACATGCATCCTACATGACACACATTAGTTGCATCCATATAAGTATCAATATATAGCATCATAAACATAATTGCATCATCATGATCACCCATCATAAAATCATAAACATATACATATGCATAAATAGAATCATCCATCATATACATAACATGGTGTCAACAAGGGATGTCACATATCATAAAAATATCAAAATCAAATGTCCATCACATAGTCCATAATAATGTCCATCGATATCATCAAAATACATATCCATCATATACATCATAATCAAAAAATAAAGTACAAGTACAAGGATCTCAATAAACTACTCTATACTATCCACCCTGCACCTATCAAAATATGGTATCCTATCATCTACCAAATGAGTTGCCCACATCCAACCTCTGTGGAGAGTCGAGCACTAACCCTTTGTGAGGGAGGGTCCCCTATGACTCACTGTATCCTCAGGTCCGTGTCCCTAATGTCTGGGATGGCACAGGCATTTGAGGAGCCTGATGGACATAATCAAACATGTGCTATGTTATATCTAGAACCACATGCTAATAAGCGATCATCTAGTAGGTTGGAGCCTTATATTTGGTGGCATTACTCTCATGCCTATATCTGTCTCAATCTCTAGTAATGACTCCCCTCTCCTATGTCCATGCATCCTATTCTAACCTTAGTTGATCTCTCTCTACTCCCAGTCATGGCACTTGCTATGTGGCCCTATCCCTCTCATCCTGCATCTATTTTTGCATGGCCTACATTTTTTCCCACATAGCCTGTATCTACGTCTGTAATCTCTGCACCTTTAATCTTTTATCACCCCCCTCACCCTATGCTGCCTGTGCCTGACCCTATGCCACATCTCTCTGTGAACTTTTCCCAAGCCATTATTGCATCCCTCTCCCCTGTAGGGTCAGTATATGTCTCTGTGTAACATCCCTCTCCTCCTACATCACCTGTACCTATGTTTGGGCTCTATCTCTCGCACCCCAGAGGGCCTGCACTTCTGCATGCACCATGTCCCTCTCTCTGCACAATTTCTAACCAAGCCCCTACTGCCTCTACCCTCAGCCTAACACCCCCAAGTGTTGTCTCTATCATGGACACCCTGTCCTGGAGCTCAGTCCTCTCCCTCAGTAGCCCTATCACCTGTACCCTCAACTCCTCCACCTCTCTCTCATCCTATTTCTGACCCTCTGCTGGAACCTGTCTACTACCCCTTTAGACTCCTTCTGTCCCCTAGCCTATGCTGCAGTCATCTCTTCCTATAGTCTATCCCGATCCCAAATCACCCTAGCTAGCTCACAACGTACTCCCTCCACCTCTGCTCACAACTCATCCCTCTCCCTCTTCGCATCCTATACTTGTGAGGTCAGGTGATTGACAATGAAGCCATAATCTCTTTGTCCCTCAGCCTATAGCCTAGCTACCTCTACCTGAATCCTACTCCCCTCAACCCCAAGACATCACACCTTAGCCTTAGCCACCCTCAGCATCTGCTCTATCATCTATAGTCTCAATTGGCCCCCCCTCAACAATACGACTAGGTCCTCAGCTGGTACACCTAATACCATTGCCAATGGCTCCACCATGTGAACATCAACATCTATAGCATCTAACCTTGCCTCATCCTACCCTTGCTCGCCACCTAAACTCTCCTCAATTGTCCTCTCTACCCAACCCTCATCTATCATGCTATAAATCTCACCTACCCCTTTGGCTCCTCTCTCTCCTCACTCATCCCCATCGCTGGCTCATAGGGCTCCTACTCAGCTCTAATCTCCACCTGGGCTCTCCTCAGCCATCTAATCCCCCTCATCACCCTCCCTATCCATCCTCTAGCCCCAATCTCGCCTTGTCCTCCTTCCTACTATCCTATAACCCCCATTTCCTCCTACTCAGCCTTGATCTCTCCTTGAGCTCCCCTCCACTGTCCTCTGCTTCCTACACCCATTTGTTGTTTAGCAGCTCCCATCTCCTCCTATGTATCCAACATCTCAACCTTTGGCCCTCTCCCATCTCCATATCGTGTTGCATCCATCTCCTCCTCTGCATCCATCCTCACTCTATGCCTCCTCCACTATCTCCTCCTCCCCCTCATCCTCTTCAGTTGTCCTCCAGCCTTGATCTCACCCTGTCCTTCACCTTGCTATCCTATAGCCCCTACATTCTTCTACAGCCCTACAACCCCAGCTTCCTCCTGTGCTCTCCACTATTGGCCCCTCCTCTCTCTACCCTCACTATCCAATTTTTGTTCATCATTTGATCCAAACCCTAAGGCCCCCATAATAGGCTCCTTCAGTGTAATCCTATCCCACCAATGCCACTAGAAATAATGTCCCCCAATGCCCTATGGAAAACCTCGGTGAAATCATCTCTCCCCATGGCCACTCTTAGCTGATCTGTCGAAACATATCAGGACCCACCAGAATATCCTGTACAACCCCAAACTACCTGGTCAATCTATCTAGCCTGTGTGCCTCCACTATGCGAGGCTCTCTCCCAACTAAGAAATATTTGGTCACGAAGTAGTCTTGGTGTCTCCTCTCCTCCTCCCTCCATCTTGTAAATTGTCAAAACATGTATGGCCACCATACTATGTGCTCCACCTGCAAGTCATCAAAGATCCGCCTCCATCCGTTTACATCCACCTATCCCTCATAATGCCAAAACCAGCCCTCATCTTGACCATACCACCAGGCTACAAGCACTATCTCATCCAATTGTCCTCCCTGAATAGGTAGGTCATCTTAGCCAAACAACACCCCTATGGTGTGATCCAACTCATCCTCTATCAATGAAATCTCACATCTCCATCCAATCCTCATCCATCAATCTAGCACAAATCCTCTAATCACATCCTTGGTCTTGTTCCCAGCCTTGCTACAAGCCTTGATCCAATCATCAACATCCTCATCATCATTGGGATGTATCCTTCCCTATCCTTTGGTGTTGTTTTGGGATGTATCCTTCCCTCATCAAAAATGCTTTCATCATCATCATCATCATCATCGGGATATATCTTTCCCTATCCTCGTGTTGTTTCAGGATATCTCATTCCCTCATTGACAACACTCTATCTATCATCAACCCATTTTGGCTTGTAGCTCGACTGGGGCAACATCACATTTGTCCTTAAATCCATTTGTGCTTCATCCGTCTCCTATCGCTTATCATAATTCATCACCCCATCCCTTTGCATCATCTTCTTCATCTCCCCTTGCATCATCTCATCCATTTCGAGAGCACACCCATGTTCTCTTGAACCCACATGTCCTCTCGAGGGGGCATCCTTCATCCTTAATCTTCATCATCACTCCCATCATCTTTCCTCCTAGTCACTCCTTTGAATGATGAGGGAATCTTTTCCAATATAACCATCTTCTTCTAGGTTCTATGTTTTAATATTCTTTGAAATGATGCTACTTTGTAACGCCATCTCAAAGAGGGGAAAAATATAGACACCTAATTTTGGACACTTACATTTGTCCAAATTTGTCCCTTTTCTTCTAAACATCCCCTTCTCTGTGTTAATTAGGTAATATCGCTATTATCTAATTAATATCCTTAAATTCATCTAAATCCCTAAGGTATTTAGTTACAAATTAAATAACTTACCTCTTTAATCCCCCTTTTTATCAAATAAATTAAATAAATATGACATTTATTTAATTCCTCACATGTCACATAATCCTAATCCCATCATTAGGGATGTGCACATGTCTAATCCATGATTAGGACATGTCACATCCTCCAACTTTTGCAAGTTGGATTTTAATCTTCATTAGCCACTAATTGTCTTCTAATCATTGATCAGTTAAGCCTAATCAGTACCTTGGTCAACACTCCCCATCCCCCAAGGAATTTTTAATTCCTTTTTATTCATCTAAGACTCCTCTCTTCCCCATGTGAAGTTTTAATTCACATTTATCATTCCAAGGCTTTCCTCTTTCCCATGCAAGTTCTAGAACCTTTGACTTGTCACATCAGTCACATGTATCAAAGTCTTCTAGAATCTTTGACTTGTCACATCAGTCACCTGTGGGTAAGGACTTACCTTTTTAAGGACCTTGTCTTATCCAAGGTACTTCTCACCTCTCTCTTTGGGAACATTGTCTTATCCTTAAGATCTCCCAATCATGTGAATTTTAAATTCACTTTTATCTTTCCAAGATTCTCCTCTTCCCCATGTGATCATTGAGAGGTCACATAACCCTCATTCCAAGGTACTTCCAAGTACCTTCCCATCACATGTCACCTTGCACCTCATGTTTCCTTATCCATCTTGCCCATGGTGGCAATATCTCAACCCTTCATCTTGCCCATGGTGGCCAGATCTCAACCATCTATTTCCCTAGGGCTTCTCTCCATAAAATGAAGGATTTTTCTTTCATTCTCATCATTCATTCACAATCTTCAAGCTCAAGTATTCAACCAAGTTCTCACACTTGCATAACCCTCATCCACCATTGTTGCTCACATTCAAGCTTCATCCTTTGCACTTGCACTCATCTACTCAACTACCCATAGCCTTCATTTGAATCCTCATCTTGTATACATCATTTTGCATCCACTTTCATCCATCTTGCCATCAAAAGGACCACACAAAATCAACCATCAAGGGCCAACCAAAGGATCAATCCAAGACAGGGTATAATTAGCTTCTCTTTTATATTTCTTTGTTTTGAATTCAACTAGGCTAATTGTGAGGTGTTAGTGTTGTTTTCCTTGTTTTTGCACTTCTGTTTTGCATCACTTAGAGTAGGATCACTTCATTGGTTCATAGTTACTATGGGGATTTAGCACCTAGTTACTAATAATTTCTATGTTATTTCCCTAAACTTATGAACTTTGGGCATGAACTTATCCCTATAACTTTTGATAGTATTAACCTATGAATAAATATATCTATATTTATTCTACATGTGATTGAATGAATGTTATTCTAAGGTGATTATGGATATATAATTGTCTTGTGCACGCTAATGTCATAATGCAGGATCACATTAAGATGTATATATAAATAAGGCTTGCAAGGTGGAAGAAGTCCATGCCAGCTGGCCAGTTGCTAAAGAAGTCAAAGACATGGACTTTAAAGAGGTCAATGGAGGGAAAACTTCCAGCTTGTGTGGAAGTTATAACTTACCTTTAAATGATCATGTATGATAGTTGAGTAGATTTAGGAGGTGTTTCTATGCTAATCCTCATTGAGGCAAGTCTGGTTTGACTAAATTTGGCCCATGCATAACCTCCTTCCTCTTTTTAATGCTTTCAATAAATGGTATCCTCCTAGTTTGATGGAGCCGACTACCCAGTTAGTTATGGTTAGTTAGAAGCTTTCCTTCTATAAATAATGGTCAAATGTCCCTCTTCACAAGGTTGGAAGTTCTGATATTGTACTCTCATTTTCATTTTCAGGGAATATAGTCATGTTGCTACTATGATGTAACAATGTTTTCAATGACTAAAATGATACTTTGATTTGTTGCATCCAAGTTAGTTTAGGGAAGAATCATTCAAAAGGGCCCACTTGGTGGGAATTCCATCCATTCAATTTAGTAGTTACTTTTTGTTTAGTAATTAGTTATGTTCTTAGCAGTTGTGTGTTCCATGAGCCATTGAAACTTTGTTATGTGCTTGTTCCTGTAGCCAAGGCAAACAAAGTAACTTCCTATCTATTTTTTGAGATTGATGTTTATGTCATTCATTTCAATTCAGTTTAGTTGTTGATGTTCATTTTAGTTGTTGATTCATGCTCAATACTTATGCTAATTCCTTTCAAGCATTTTACTTTCAGTACTATTTCCTTTCTAGTTATATGATAAGGGTGACTATAATTGAGTCCTAGTGCACATATAGTGTTGACCCATTTTAAGTTCATGTCCCTAAATTAATAACAAAATGAACCTTCATGATGAGCGAGATAACTACTTAGTGCATATATCTAATCTCTAAGTTATAGCTTTAAGGGCTTAGTTATTGAACCATTAGAGGAGGCCAACATTTTTGGTGTCATTGTCAGGGATGGTGTCAAACTAGGAAGTTATTTGGAGTCATTTCTAGTTTATTTCTTGTTTTTAGTATCTTTGAAGTTTTTTCTTCACATACGCTTCATTTGAATAAAGTAATGATCTACTATTCTTTCACCAATTATTTGTGTGAGTTAGTTGATACTGAGATAATACCATGTACATAGGGGCATGAGAAGAGATTCTCATGGGAGATTCCTTCCTAATGATCCTAATCTTGATAAATGGCTAGTTGAGCTTCAAAAATTTCCAAGAGGTGAAGAAGAAGAGGATGTGAATCCTTTTACTGATGCATTTTGCAATTTGACCAATTTTGAAACTTCCTCTAAAGAGCAAGCTACCCAAAACTTGATTGAGAATCCATTTGCAATTATGGCTGGCCAAAATCCAAATAGACCTAACCAACCATATTTTTCATTCCCTATCACACACCAGAATGAAGTTGATAACCTCAAGAACATCCCTACTCCAATTCTTGCTAAATTTTATGGGCTTGTAACAAAGGACCCTAACACTTTCTTGTTTGAATTTGATATCCTCTACAGAAGCTATGATTACACTACTGATGCTCATAGGCTTAAATTGTTTCCTACTACCTTGAAGGTAGTTGCATTAAGATGGTTTATGGGCTTAGGAAGGAATACTATAGAAACTTGAGATGATATGAAAACAAAGTTTCTTGAGAAGTATAAAGAATACTATAGAGGTAGTGATATGAGACGAGATGATATTTTCAAAATGCGACAGAAGGAAGATGAAAGTTTGGAGGACTATATTTCAAGATTCCTAATTTTTCCTATAGAAATCCCCACATCATGCACTCAATGAAGAGTCTGAAAAGTTGTTATTCCTTAGGGGGGTCAATGAAAATTGCATTGATACTCTGGGCTTGATAGGAGGAGGAGATATCACCCAAGTTCCATGGGATGATATTAAGAAGATATGTTAGAATTACTCTAGGACAACTATGAAGAAAGGAAGAGGTTACCAATCTTCTATGGGTAAATCCTCCACTAATGGAGTTTCAAGGATGGAAATCACTCATTTTCTAGCATATTTAAAGTAGGATATCATAAAAAATATGGCCACTCAACTAGATACACTTTAAGCAAAGAAGAAACATGATGAGGAAGAGGCAATGTTAGCATAATATTGTCCTCATTGTGGGAAAAAGAAGGACTGCATATACAAAATGGTAGCTAACATTGACAGCAAGCAAATTCCACCAGAATTTAAGCCAATTCAAGGTGATGATGATCAAGTTTTCTACATTTCACAAAGAAGGCCATGGGCTCCAAGACAAGGTATGCCACCATATCCATGATCTTTTAGTGGACCTTATTTGAACTCTTATGCATTTGGTAATTAATGGCAACCCCCATACCCATCAAAATTTGGAGGCTATTCACCTCAACCTTGGACCAACCCTTCAAATACTTGGCACAATTACCAAAAATCTCCACCTTAGTGGCAACCATTCTAGGGGAATTGACAACAACCTCTAGGAAATTGGCAATAGACATCCCAATGGAGGGGAGGAAAACAATGGTCAAACCAAGCAATTGGTTACATGCAGCCACCTCCACAACCTCAACAACCTACCATAATGCCTCCTCCTAATTCAAAATCTAGTACACCCAAACCTACTTAGTTACCAGGTCAACCCACACCTAACCCAAATAACAAACCACAACAACAACCAGTCTACTCTACAGATCTTAATCAATTTCCTGCATATGTTGTGAGTGTGAGTGATATTCATCTATGTTTAGGAACCACTTTGTCATCTCCTTCCACTCCTATTATAATAGAGCTTCCTATGGAAGAAGAGGAGCATCCAAATTTATTTGATATCCCTACTCAGTCAAGTGTTCCCAAGAGTCCTGAACCAGTTTGGTAGTATGATCAAGACCCACCATTTCCTGAAAGGTTAGAAGTTGTTAAAAAAAAGGAAGAAAAGGAAGAAATAACCCTTACTATCCTAGATCAGTTGAAACACATATGTCTCAAGATACCTTTTTTCTAGGCCATAAAATATGCTCCCATATATAGTAAGGCAATTAAAGAAGCATATCTCAAAAATCAGAGGAAAAAGAAGGACCCCACCACCATTCATGTGATGGGGCAGTTGGAAAATATCATGCTTGGGAAAGTAACTATTCCTAAGTATACTATCCTACTCCTACTGTCCTACAACTTGATGATAGTTCCATTGTCAAACCAAATGGTATAGTAGAAGACCTTGTTGTTACTCTAGAATCTTGGGAATATCTAGCAAACTTCATGATCCTTTCCCCTAAAGCTACATTAGGGGGGTATCCCATTATTTTGGGAAGGTTGTGGTTAGCTACAACAGATGCTTACATTGGATGTTGGTTAGGGGGCATGACTATTTTTTATGGGAGAAGCGCTAAAAATCTCATCATTTATCCTCCTGCTCAACCATCCCATGATATGGACAACCCCATCTGGCCACATGTTGGAGAAGAGGTGGAGGAGGTCAATGCAGTGGCACAACTCATGATGATAGGAAAAATTCCTTTCATGCAACTTCAAGAAGAAGATGAAATATTACCTCGTATAATTTAGAACCATTGTGAAATGCATAAAGAACCACCCACTCATGAATCTAGTTCTACATGTCCATTGCAGATACTTCTGCCAACTTCTCTTGCACCTAAATTTCCTACAACAACATACATGATTTATACATTGTCTGCATGAATTTAAAATGCCAAGAATTAGTGAAACATCCATGATTGATTTGACCACACAAGTACAAGTTTTGGAGGGGAAACATTTGAATATTAATAGAAAACTTAGTCAAGACCAGTAGTTGTCCCTGACAAACCTATTAAAATTGCATCAACATGCATTTGCATGAGATTACCATGACATGAAAGGATTACATCCCAAACTCTATACTCACAGGATCTACATTAGAGATGACTTCACACCAATAAGACAACCACAAAGGAGGATCAACCCTACATTGAGGGAGATTGTGAAAGGAGAACTACATAAGTTATTGGATGCAAGATTTATCTACCCTATCTCAAACATCCAATGGGTGTCTCCTTTGGTAATTGTGCCTAAAAAGGGAGGTAAATGGGGAGTTTGTGTTGACTATAGAGCGCTAAACTCTGCCACCAAAAGGATCACTTTCCCCTTCCTTTTATAGACCAAGCATTGGATTCACTTGCAAGTAAGCAATATTTTTCCTTCTTAGATGGATTTAGTGGTTATAATCAGATACAGATTGCACCTAAAGATTAGGAGAAGATAACTTTCACCTATCCTTAGGGGACTTATGCCTATTCTATACTCCCATTTGGTTTATGCAATGCACCTGCAACCTTCCAAAGAGTAGTTATTAGTATATTTTTAGATATTTCACATGATTGTATAGAAATCTACATGGATGATTTCACTACTTATGGTACCAATTTTGCAGAAGCATTAGAAAAACTAAGAAAGGTTTTGTAGAAATGTGAGGACAATAATCTATCCTTGAACAATGATAAATGCTTTATGATGATGCAAGAAGGAGTGGTCCTTAGCCATTATATCTCATAAAGGAATTCAAGTGGACCCAACCAAAATTTAGGTAATTACCAATCTTTCTATTCTTGTCAAGGAAAAAGATGTTAGAAGTTTCCTAGGATGTGTAGGATATTATAGGCGCTTCATAAAATATTTCAATAAGATGGCAATACCACTTTACAATATTTTAACTAAAGATGTTGAGTTCTAATGGACAGAGGATTGTGATGAAGCATTCTCTGGTTTAAAAACAACATTAACCCAAGCTCCTATGCTCAAAGGCCCTAATTAGGGACCTCCTTTCCATATTCACATAGATGCATCTGATTATTCTATAGAGGTTATCTTAGGATAAAAAGAGAGAGCAATAGAGAATGCAATCTACTTTGTTAGCAAGAACCTACAAGGGGTTGAGTTTAACTACACATTGACAAAGAAGGAGATGTTAGCAGTCATTTATGCTCTCAACAAGTTTAGAAATTATATAATAAGATGTACCAGATCTTTGTCCATATAGACCATGTAGATATAAAATTCCTTATGAACAAGCCATTGATTTCAGGAAGATTATTAAGGTGGTTGTTGATGCAGGAATTTGATATCACCATTATTGACAAGCCAGGTAAAGAAAATATTGTGGCATATTTTCTCTCTAGATTGACTACATCAGAGGACACTCAAGTCATTGACGACTCCTTTCCTGATGAACATTTGTTCTCCATCAATGTGCACACACCTTGGTATGTAGATATAGCCAATTATCTAGTTACAGGAAGAGTTCCCCCTCATTTCTCTTCAAAAGAGCAAAGGGTTCTTATTGAGAATTTTTTTCCATTCTCATGGATTATAGGTTATTTATTCTATATTGGACCAAATCATGTGATGAGAAGATGTGTAAGAGAGGATCAAACCTATGATATACTACATGCATGTGATAATGAACCCTGTGGGGGGCACTTTGTAACTAAGAGAACAAGCATGAAGATTCTTAATACAAGGTATTATTGGCCCACACTTCATAAGGATGTAGACAAGTACACTAGGAAGTGTGATAGATGTCAAAGGATGGGCTGACCAACTAAATCATATGAGATGCCTCTATACCCTCAAGTAGTTCTAACACCATTTGATAAATAGGGTCTTGATTTTGCAGGTCCAATTGATCCACCATCGAATGGAAAATCTTAAATCTTGGTTTGTATTGATTATGTGACTAAATGAGTTGAGGTCAAAGCCATGAAACATGCTAGGGACAATAAAGTTGCATAATTCCTCTATGAAGAAATATTCACATGCTATGGAGTTCCTAGAGAGAGTCATAGATCAAGGGACTCAATTCATATCAACTCTTGTCACAACATTGGTGAATGAGTATAATGTCAGGCATAGGAAATTTACACCCTATCACCCTCAAGCCAATGACTAGTCTAAGGTAAAAAATAGGAAATAGAATCTATTTTGACCAAAACAGTTGCAATTTACATAAAAAGATTGGGAAAATAGGTTGAAAGAAGTTGTCTAGGCCTATAGAACCACTTGGAAAACCACTACTGGTTTTACCCCCTTTGAACTATTAAATGGAAAAATAGCAATGATGCTTATAGAGTTTGAACACAAAACTCTTAGAACAACACTAGATCTTGGAATAGATATATCTGAGGCATAGAAGGATAGGGTTATGCAACTAAATTCCCTAGATGAGATGAGAAAATCAACTCTCCACCATACTAAGATGGCACAAAACCAGAGAGTTAGATGGCATGATAAATACATCAAAGAAAAGGAAGTTCCAGTCAGGTGACTAGGAACTTCTTTATGATTCTAGGTATAAAGACAACTTAGGTAAACTCCAAACTTGGTGGTTGGGACCATATGAGATTGCAAAGGTCTTCTCCAATGGTGTTTTTTAGCTTACAACAATTGATCCTGTTAGGTTCAAGCTCCTGGTCAATGGTCATCATCTCAAGCTATATCATAAACCTACCTCAAAATAGGAATTCATGCAACAATTTACTGAATACCAGAATTATGAAGTTCTTGCAGCCGAAGGAAGCAAACCCAGTGTCCAACCTTTTGGCTAGTCAAAGGTACACATGAAAGCATAATAAAGATTTCCACTTTTTGTGGGAATTCATTTCTCCATCAATAAACCTAACTGCCCATTCATCTCCATCACTCTCTCTTCCACATCACTCCACCATCTCTTCATTTAAATGCTCAACCGTACTTTTCTGGTGACTGGTACTTCCTTCCACATTCTTTGGAAAAGACATTCCAACTTTTTAGGTACGTGCATAACGACTTAATGTATATTAATTACCTTACATGCATTTGTTTAATTATTGTACTTTAATATTAATATTTCACATAACAAGTCTTGTTAGTATGCCCTGTTCCATCATAATTCCATTCCAACTTGTGTGGACACATGCTTTTATTTAGGTTGGGGGGAAGTGTGAACCTACGTGTCATACATGTCATTCATCATATTTCATACACCAACATGATAGTAAATTTGAAATGATGTAGTTGAAGTGACATTTTGCATGCATGATATGACACGAAGCCACCACCATTTTCTTTGATAATACCCCTTCTTTATGTTTTCTTTACTTCCTTAGTCAAAATCATAATGCCACTAAAAAGGTAAAATTGAAGAGGACATACGACATTGGTGTTAGTATTAGTGAGAATTGTAGGAAGTGAAAGAGAAATTGGGTTTTCAGAAGAAGGATTGTAGGAAAGAAATATTTGTAGAGGTGCTTTCCAGAGTGTAAGTGGAGGCAATGGAAGGTCAATTAATTAGAAATAAACCAACAGTTCACCAGGTAATCCTACAGGATGCACTCTGTGAGCTTGAATTCAGAAATTGTGGTTGGCTAGATTACTTTCTGAATCTAAATAGTTTCAATAATGACATTGCCTTAGAATTTGCACAAACATTTTCTAATCATAAGGAAATGGTGAAAGGATTAAAAGTTATAGCCATCAAAGAAAGGATTGTTGAAGTGTCATGTTTGGCCATTGAAGGAGAACCCTACCCTGCTTCTAGGGATGCTAGATCAGCTAGAGCAAAATTTACCAAGCCTAGTGATCCTCCACTTGTTATAGACAAACAAGGAACAAGGATAACTTCTTTTCCAAAAAAATGGAAACAAGTTGCTATCTATATCATCAAATACATTACCTGTGAGGGTCTCCAATCCTATCTCCATTCTGTGCATTTCAAGATTTTGAATCACATGAGACATGGCAGGAGGATGAATGTGTCGAACATCTTGTACACTCTTCTCACAAAAATTATTATGAAACTTTTAAATGAAACATCAGGTATATACATCTTGGGAGAACAAAGCAACAATATTGGCTCTTGTTAATATTTCAGCCACCTATTTTGTTGTGGCCAATACCAGACCACAAAATATATCAGTATGATGTGGATGTAGAGAGGCCAAGGTGGGGCATACTGGAAAGAAAGTAGGGGTTTTGTTGGGACCCAAATTCAGACAGTGCAGTGACTAATCAAGTGTAGACAACAATTGGTGATTTAAAGGCTTTGGCGAGGAAAAGGAATTGAGTTCCCTCTATTGGAGGACCAACAAATCATTAGATTGGGGGGAGATGATGAGTCCAAACAATGACTCATTTTTTTATGGTTTATCATATGTTTGTTATTGTTACTATGGGGTTTTAGCACCTAGTTACTAATATTTTCTATGTTATTTCCCTAAACTTGTGAACTTTGGGAATGAACTTATCCCTGTAACTTTTGATAGTATTAACCTACTACGTGATATATCTATATTAATTCTACATGTGATTGAGTGAATGTTATTCTAAGGTGATCATGGATATACAATTGTCTTGTGCATGCCAATGTCATAATGCAGGATCACATTAAGATGCAAATATAAATGAGGCTTGTAAGGTGGAAAAAGTCCATGCCAACTGGCCAGATGCTAAAGGAGTCAAAGACATGGACATTAAAGAGGTCAATGGAGGGAAAACTTCCAGCTCATGTGGAAGTTATAACATACATTTAAATGATCATGTTTGTTACTTGAGTATATTTAAGAGGTGTTGCTATGCTGATCCTCGTTGAGGCAAGTTTGGTTTGACTAAATTTGGCACATGCATAACCTCCTTCCTCTTTTTCATGCTTTCAATAAATGGTGTCCTCCTAGTTTGATGGAGTTGACTACCTAGTTAGTTAGGGTTAATTAGAAGCTTTCCTTCTATAAATAATGGTTAGATGTACCTCTTCACAAGGTTGGATGTTCTGATATTGTACTCTCATTTTCAGTTTCAAGGAATACAATCATGTTGCTGCTATGATGTAACAATGTTTTCAATGAATAAAATGATACTTTGATTTGATGCATCTGAGTTAGTTTAGGGAAGACTCATTCAAGGGGTCTCACTTGGTGATAATTCCATCCATTTATCTTAGTAGTTACTTTTATGTTCAGTAATTAGTTACAGTCTTAGCAATTGTTTGTTCCTGTAGCCACTGGAACTTTGTTTTGTGTTTGTTCCTGCAGCCAACGCATACAAAGTAACTTCATGTCTATTTGTTGAGATTTATGTTTATTTCATTCATTTTAGTTTAGTTTAGTTGTTGATGTTTAGTTTACTTGTTGATTCATGCTTAGTACTTATGCTAATTCCTTTCAAGAATTTTACTTTCAATATTGTTTCCTTTCTAGTTATAAGATAAGGGTGACTACAATTCAGTCCTAGTGCACATATAGTGTTGACCCATTTCAAGTTCACATCCCTGGGTTGATAATGAAATGAACCTTCATGATGAGCAAGATAACTAATTAGTGCAAATATCTAATCTCTAAGTTATAGCTTTAAGGGCTTAGTTATTGAACCATTAGAGGAGGCCAACAAAACACTCAAACCCTCTTTGGAATTCAGAGAGAGCTTCCCTCTCATCTCTTTGGAGGGTAGAGAACCAACAACATCCTCCATCTTCAATATGATAGAAGTGCTCCCAATGGCCATGACTAGGTTTTCCCATGAGTTTGGCAGCAAACACAACAAAGTTTGGCACCTTTCTTCTTAGTCTGGAACTTAACCCCAACTAAGGTTAACTGAGTCACCAACATATTGAATGTTTCTAGATGATTATAAATTCATCCACCTTCTTCCATTCTCAAGGAATACAACTTCTTCCTCAATAAAATCTTAATTTACAAGGGATTTGGCTTGGTATATCTCATCCAACTTCTTCCAAAGATCCTTCAAAGTGGGTTCTTCATGGACATTTACTAGGATTGAATCTGCAAGACATAATCTAATGATACCTTTAGCTTTTTTATCCATTACATCATATTTTGCAGCCAAAGCTAGATCTATAGGCCTGTAGACATTTTCATCCATTGCATCCCATAGGTCCCTATCAATCAACAAATCTTCCATTTTTAGCTTCCACATTTCAAAGTTCATACAAGAAAACTTCTCTACCTCAATTCTATTAGATATGCTCGCCATTCAAAAAAGATATCTGTAGCAAGATCACAAAGTATCCATTGCACAAGCTCCCACTCAAACCTTGATTAGCTCAAAAAACCTAGCAACCCACAACTGAAACCAAAGGTGATCAAGCTCTGATACCACTTGTAAGGAAATTAGAGTAGCGGAAACAATTTCCTATGCCAATCTTGAGAGGAGATATTATGCAAAACTTTTAAAAGTTGACTAAACAATTACAAAAATTCCATAAACACATTCATAACAAGAAAATAAACAATTAACACAAACACCAAATATATGTGGGGAAAACCCTTTCGGGTGAAAAACCCGACACTTCATAGCCTGCTCAATGTATTTCAAATCCAACAACAAGATTACATACACTTGCAAAGCAAGTCTTTTATAGGTGTATCACCAGTAAGCAATTTTGAAAGAATTTTGGTAGCAATTCGATAGCATAATAGTAACTACAAACTCAACACACAAACTACTTCTCAAGCCTTCAAATTATAGACTTTTGGTTATGCAAGAAACCACCAACAGTTTACAAAACCATGTGCTTAGCTTCTCCACCAAGATTCTAGTCTAAAAATGAGCTCTCACGTCCAAATTCATATTTCCCATTTTTTACCCTTACAGATGTCATAAAATCTGTCATAATGTGCCTAAAAACAGGCCTTCCATAACCTACCACTATGTAGGAATCTTCTGACATCTAAGAAACTAGTTTTCAATGCATTGGCAATGTGTAACAACTATAGGAAAAATATTAAATACAAAACTAAATGTTACCCGAAATCTGCAAGGTTGAGACACCTCATTTCCAACAATTCTCAAGATAGTGGTAATCCCTAACCAAAAAAATCCTTTTATTTATATGCTCAACAAGCCCTTGTTTTCCCTTGGAAGGTCCCTCCAAAATCTTCATCACATCCTTGAAACCTACACTATTCCTATACCGATCATATGCTTTAAAGTTCCTATCAAATATTTTCTTTGTAATGTCCCTCAACTTCACACTCGCAACCTCTGCTCTCTCTGGAGCAACCTTGAAAATTTGGAACCCATCGATCTCAACACTAGTAATGACTCCAAAATTGGTTCTGTCCAACTACACAAGATCATGCAGTTGATACTCTACAAGCTTAGTAACCCCAGAAGTCTCTTCTTTACACTCCACAACATTATCTGCAAAAACTTTTATAGCTTCCCTAGTCATGTTTGCAATTATAATAAGCACATTATTTGTCTCTAGCTTAATAATCATCCCTGTAGTGCCTTCATGTGTTCCACTCACTACTTTGACATGATCCCCTATTTCAAAAAACTTACAAAGCTCATTCTGATGAAAATTCAAAATAGTCCCTTCAATCTCCTTCATCTTAGTCTTCACATGTATATTCTCATCATCTACCTTCTCCATACACCCCTTCAAATTCTTTAAATCACCATTGACAACAACCACCACATCACCCTTCCTGAAATGCCTCTTTTTCTTGTTGCCAGCAACATAAGCAGCCATGTAAGACTCTGCATTATTGCTTTGAAATTTCTAAAGGTCATCAAAGGAAGGCTTTATGTTCTATGAGATGATAGACTTGATCGACATGGTTTTATACAAATACCCTAAACATCATATTCCCCACTGTCTCAAACATCTCTCCTATAACAAAATCCCTTTTGCATTCAACCACAATACCCATGTCCTTAATTTGATGCAAATTAACAAACCTCGCAAGTAGAACAATCTTAGTTGTCTTTTTCTTTTCCGTACTAGAAACAAATCCTTCCATTATCTTCTTCAAAGCCTGAAAATCAAGCTTAGGCACAAGCTTCAAAATAACCCTCTAACTCAAATTGTCTAACTCCTTGACCTTAGCAAGGTCTCCTTTATAAATCCTAGATTTTACCCTTACCCATGTCTCTTTTTGAAGATTTGTTTGCTTTACTTGCACTGTAAGCACATCCACTATTTCTTTAATGGGCACCAACTTCACAGTCCGAGAATAGATATCCCTCATGCCCTTACACACCTGCTTAACGAATGCATCTTTATGTGCTTCAATATATATATGTGTAGATTTCAACAAAAAAATGGGGATAATAAGTATATTATTACAAGTAACTTGTCATCATGTTGCTTTCACATTGCTAAGTTTGGGTGCAAATTGCATAACACATTAATGATTGGGAGACAAAGCACATGAACGAGTGTGATCACTTTGATTGTCTCCCAAGGGCTCTTACACTGTTGGTTATAAAATTTAGGTTGGAAAGTTGCAAGTTGGATACACCTTCAACATAAAAAATAAAAAACTTTTTGCCATATTAACTACACCATTGAGCTCAAGATTATATGCCTCCAATGCATATTTCACCCAAGTGGTAATAGATTATTTCGTGAGGGTTTGACCATCATAATAAGCAATTTAACTATTAGTTTCATACCATATATAGTCATAGTGAACATCAATGTCCTCAAGAAAAATATATCTATAAAGGATTTTTTTAAAACTTCATTCATAATATATTTTGAGACTTATTTCAACACAATTCTTACCACATTTTCTTATATAAATTATATAAGGAAAAAAAAAGTAAAAACCATATTTAAAATAAAATTATCCAAAAAATGAAATTTAATGCAAATATTTAATACTAAAGTAATATCTCATATAAACATAATATTAGTATAATAACAAAGGTTATAAAATCCACATAAAATCTATTATACATTTTCATTATATAATGTTTTTAACAATATACATTTAATACAATTATCAAATTTTTTAAGAGGGTAAATAATTTTTAATTGTTTTTCTACTTATAATAAATTAATTTTGCATCCATAATCCACCTCTTTCAATTAAAAACTAAAAATTAAGAAATATGTATTCCATCAAAATCATCCTTTTAAAATATTATGACTTTAACATTAACACTTTAAAATTTCCTTTTACTATTTTTATATTATTATTTGTTTGGACCATCTTGTCGAACCCTCCCTAACCAACTACCACATGGAAGTTAGTCTTTAATTTAAATACATGAATCCCCCCTAGCCCTCCCACCGTCACAGCATTGCATATGGTGTGTCTCTTGTTACCAATAACTATTTTAATATGAATATCCATCCCAAGTCAATACACAATGTTTATGTGCTCAAGGGCCCTATATACACCGACCCTGCACGAAAAAGTGGAAACATGGAGCTCGTGTAATATCTGCTCATGAAAAAGAAGATTACACGAAACCTCTAAATACAAATAATAGCAAACTACAATTTAAGCAAGAGATCACAATTTTGTTATTCTATATTTCTTTGGCTTAAATTGCTCCTCAATAGGTTGAAAATATTTATTTTATCTTCCTTAAATTAGATCTCATTTATTGCAAAGTAAAATGCTTTTTTATTTTTTAAAATATATAAAATGGGGATAAGAAGTATATTATTTTTTAGAGATAGTAGTTAAATATAATTAATTTTTAAATTATAAAAAAGTAAGGATTTTGTTTTGTGTGATTTAAATATTTTATATTGTTGATTGAGTTTATTGAATTAATTTAAAATTTAACAATGATTTGATGAATTGTGGGACAACTCACTCTTTGCACCCATTCAATCTCATTTTGTGAGAATGATCTAAACTTGGACTTGAAAATTTGACCTCTTCTTATGTATGTTGGTGTTCCAAATCAACCAGTCCAATGAATCCTAAAGAATTAGCCAATTTCTTATACTCAAACTCAAAGAGGGATTTGGCCAACTGACAAGATTAAGTCAAAGATAGAAATCTCCCACACTTCTGGCTTTGCAAGACCAAGGTGGGTCAACCTATACAATGCTTAAAGACTCTAATATAACTATGCATAAACATTGTTTTTTATAGCAAATAATTCTCAATTCAATTATACCAAGGAAAGTACTAACAACTCCAAATCTAGCTAAATTATTGGTATATCAACACTAACTCAGCCATTGGGAGGAAGAACTCACACTAAACCTCAACCAAACACAGAGATTTAAAATGATTTTGAATTTAAACTTGTTTCTGAGATGCATCAAGCCAAATAACAGATCAGTGCCTAATTTTGGGCCATGGAGTCAAATGTTTAAAAGGAGAATTCACCAGCAAATAACCTTCAACTAGTGGATTTACAATTGTTAATGCCTTACACCAATAGATCCACTCCTAGTGTCAATCAAATTCTTCTTATCAGATCCAACCTGCACACTTGAAATCACAATTATCTGCTCAAAGTATTTTAACCATTTCAATGAAATAGAACCATGAACAGATAAAAACAATCTCAAAAAATTAGAGATGAAAAAATCAAGCATACTTTGTATTATTCAATTATATATGATCTAAGATGTACAAAGCAAGAGACAATTTGATGACATTATTGATTTACTTGCACAAACTGGCTGATATTTACTTATGAAATCAACAATTATAGCTTTACAGACTCAATTCAAGACTTGAACTCAACACTTTCTATCTACCCAATCCCACACAAGAATTTAGAACCCCTTACAAATGGGAATAGAAGAGAAGATATAGAAGAACAAAAGGCTCCATAAGTTAATTTGTTGAAGACATCTAGCAGCTCCATCCACTGTTAATCAACAAAAATGAAAAGAATCTCTCATTTCTCTTCCTTGCAACAAACTTTGCCTCTCAATTTTTCCTTTGCTTCAAGTTATTCAGCAACAAAAAATATCCCCATGTGGAGAATTTCCACTCCATTATATTCAATAGTTGAAAAATTATCTTTTCCTGTAAAAGCTTTTATTTTTGCTCTTTGTTTGTTGCAGCTGCACTTTATATCCCAACACATATTTCATTTTACATTAAAATATTCCTTTGTGCACTTTAATACTTTAATCTCCAGGAAATAATGCTTGTTTATAAAGTGAATAAATTCACTTTATAAAACATCCGCATGCTTGTCACTCTTCATTTTATATGCCCAGCCAATAAAATATTTGATTACAAGGTAAATAGATTCACTTCACTTGTGTACTTTAAAATCTCACCCATTTTAAAATATTTTTTCCTTTTAAACAACCTCACATATTCCATCTTGAGCTTTTGAAATCATTTGACACGTGCCCCTGTCATATTTCACTTCTATATTTTCACCATATAGTGAGATATTTGATATTCCACTGGGCTCTAATTAAAACATTTCTCGTGTCATTATTTAAAATTTCCCCCCATGCTTCTACCTTAAAATGTTTGATTCTCAAACAATAAAGGCCAATCATATTTGCATTGGGTAAAACATTTTATCCATCCCCCTTTTAAATGCTTACTCCAACCATTTATTTACGCCACCTTACTTTGCATCAAGCAATATTTCAATTTTAAATAATTTGCCATTCAAAATTCAAATGGGGCCTCCTTTAATAATTCCATTGGGCACTTTAAATCTTTACGACCAACAATGTTTTAATTTTCAAATGTTTTACCACTTAAAAGAAATGAAACATTTTAAAAATTTTACCTTTGGGCTTATCAAAATATATTGGTGCATTTAAAATTCATTGGGCCCACACCCACGAGCCACATGAAGTCTCCTTCTCACCCATCCCATGATGTTATTGCGTGAGAAACTTTAAGTTGTGAGATGATGGGGAAGGGTTGTGATTTGGTTGCATCTTCACCCTTGTTCTTAACCATCGATCTCCATTTGTCTCCTTCATTTGCCCTAAATCTTCTCTACAAACTTCATTTGTTTGTTCCGATGGAAATGGCAGTGGCTCTGCTTCATAAGGTGTGTTCGAGCCCTTCTATCCTCTATATTTTGAATACATGTCCTACTCTAATGGTTTCCACAACACTCTAAACTGCACCAATCTCATATCAAAACCTGCGCCCTTTAGCAACATGTTAGCAGCTTCATCTGCAACAAAGAAATTCACTCACAAAGTAGCTCACGGGCTTGTCAAAATGTGATTCCTCCTTCATGGGACACCCGAAGGTTTTGGAGAGGAAACATTCAAATCGGCGCCATAGTTTTTTCTCAATAAAAAGTTCATGAGGTCAAAAGGTATAAGGCTCAATTCACATTGTGACTCACTACCATCACTGCCCTCATGATACAAGCAAAGATGTCTCTATCAATTTTGAACTCAAAATGAAAATCCACTTGAGTTTAACTCATGGATGTTCTGTGGATCAATCCCCTTCAAATTATTTACTAGAATCCCATTTCATTCGGTGTGGAAGTTGCCCTTTGCAACATAGGCATGTTTCAATTTGTGCCCATACACCATGCTTCAATGGATGCTCATACTATATCTTGCCAGAAAGTTTTTGAAGATATTTCAACAAATCCATTTTATGTGTGCATGCTTTGTTTTGTAGCCTTCAAGCCCCTCAATGTGTGGTCCTCTATCAAATAGCTTTCAAAACTTTCTTTCAAGTGTTTAAGCTAACCATTCATCACATTCTAGTCATCCTTCATTTCATTCACTTGGAGGTCCTTCAAAATGTGTTGCCTTTGTTCCTTTTAGTAGGTGATCATGCCTTGACCGCCTATTGCATTTACTTAAAACTTTCCAAAGTCTTTCAAAAAATTCATTTACTGCATAGGTTGCTTTTAGCATGACATGAGACCACATTTTTTGACAATCTTTGTCATACTGTATGCCCATACATGAAATCTGGTTCGAGCCTCTTCAATAGTCCATTTTTGTATTTCCTACTGGCAACGTTCTCCTCCATCCTTTATGTTTCCTATAACAACATGGATTGATTTCCACACTACTTGAATGGCCTGCTTTTAACAATGTTCTCTTTCAATCGTGCCATTGCATCATAAGCACAATATCCTTTCAAATGATTCCTTTTCAACCAGGTAGATTGTTTTCCCACCATAATCATATTGATTTTCAAACAACCAAATAGGGTTAAGTATCGTTGTGACTTTCATCCCATGATAACTCAAATAAAACACCATCTTCATTTGTGAATACATTCACTGTCAATGTAACTTTTTTTACAATTATTGCATATCTAAGAAAAATTTGTCCCTTGTTCAATATCACCATTCATTTGATAGCACCATTGTCATGAACACTAACATAAGATTGTCATATGACTGCCCTGTTACTTGCTAAAATGTTGTTTTATAAGACTTCACTTGTACTCATCTTTTAAACCTCATACTAGAATAAAAGATAGACCTTAATCCATATTCAAACCTTTGAAGGTAGTTATAATTGTCCACTCCCATATGTTGATCTCTTCAAATCAATTTACTTGAAGTAATTACCACAATGTAACGCTCAGAAATTCACAAATGTGAAAAGCATGTTGGGTCCCTATGTGGACCCAATTAAAAAAAAAATCATTTCCAAACAAGTTTTCTCTTGAATTGATCTGGAATTGATTCTGAGTGCATTTGAAGTGAAAACATGAACTGGGTTTCCATTAAAATATGCTTTTTGGCATTTTTGAAAAATGGTGAAAATTGGCCAAGTTGGCTTCAAAATTACCTTGGGAAACTGGTCAAACGACCTCTCAGAGCTATGAAAACTTACAAGAATGTAGACATTTGATCTAAGAGTGGAGTGCAATAGACAACTCAGAGAAATAGATCATGAGGTGAAAGATATTCACTATCAAAGTTGCTCAGTTGAATTTTTTTGGCAACAACTCGAAGGATTTCAGAAATTGTAGGTGCAAAACTAAACAAATTGTGTTTGCTTTTGATCTTGAAAAAATAGCAAATTAGATCACGAGGCTCTGAAACTTGACATGGGAGCTCATGAATGTATGGAGAATGGAGAGTGGCAATCATTTTCTCTTGGTGATCATCCATTTGCAAAATATTAACTTGAACAAGAGGCCATTTTGTAAAACTAAAAGTTTGCAAACAATAGAAAAGTGCCAAAACTCTCCAGCTTTGCTTTTCAAAACCTTGTCAAAACTTATTGTGGGAAGCTAAAAATTGACATAAACATTCACATATGTCCACTAAATGTGTTTGCAAATGGGTTTGGCTTGAAAATCAACATGATTTGAAATATGACCTTCCAAAGTAAGTTATCTAGGTAGATTCTTCATGTGCATTTTTGAGTGCGCAAAGGAAAATTTTTCAATATGGGCACTTCAAATTTGCAAAATTTGACAGTCCCAATAGTGGCTCTAATTGGGGATGTATGCCCCCTATGGGCATAGCAAGAATCTAGATCTCTGGGGAGTAGACCAAATGCTGAGTCCATTGAGTGCTCTCAAATTGCTCTTTTATTCTTTCTTCTTTTTCAACTTCATCTGGTGACACCAGGCCACCAAATGAAAAAGGGGAGTCAATTCTTACCTCTATCAAATACCAATCAAATAAAATATTTTATCTCCCTCAACTCATGCTTGCCTCTATCAAACCACAACAACACAAGTGATTACATTTGTGCAAACACAAGCATAAAGCTTCCTTTATGTAAGTGAAAACTTTCTCTCAGTTTGGCTTCATCGTCACATGGAAAATAAATCACATAGACCATATCACTGTAACTTTCTTCATTCTTTGATTTTGTATCAAGTGGAGACTTTTTATGGTGATCAAGACCTTATAAAAGCATAGCCTAATCACAGTCATCCGCCTGATTAAACATGTTGGTACCTCCCAATAGGCAATCATATACAACATCATCAACAAGTTCACAATCACTATGTATTTGAAAGTTAGGCACACTCTCAAAATGATGATTATCATGTGGCAATAACTTATCATAGTCATCATATGAACCATTTTCAAACTAAAAACAACTTTCTTCAATGTGTTGTGCATTGCCACATTTTGTGAAAACTTCTTCTAGTTGAAAAAAAGAGCGCTACATTCTGCTGCTTGGTTGGCACTATTAAGCTCAATCTGATTACTAGTTTTCATGTCGAAGGTGAAACCATCACAAGAACTTACCAAAAGATCTTGAAAATCATGCAAACCATCTCCTAGTGTATGCAAAGAGATGCAGTACTCACACACTGGCACACTCTACAACTTTTCTCCATCATGTTGGTATTGAGAGTCATCAAGGATGTATAACTCATCCTCATCATCACTCATTTTTTTATCCTCTGAACACAAGATATCATTGTGTGTATGAAAATATGCCTATTATCAATAATCCAAAACACATTCAATAAAACCTTATATCAAAGAAACTGAAAGAAAAATAAACAAACTCTTTATGGCAGCTTCTTCGAAGTCGTGTTATTGCTCTCTATCTCCAACGTTTCGTTGATTCAAGTTGCTCTCAGATCTTGTATGCCAAGCTCAATGAAATGGACTACTACAAAATGAGATTTAAATTAAAATGCATACTATACTAAGATGCAAGATTATTGCTAGGCTATGATAAGAATATTGCTAAGATATGATTATCGCTAGAATGCTAAAGATGCAAGTGTATAAGCATAATTGCATGTGCATGTCTATTTGTAACCAATGCTTGGATTCACACCTGTACTTATAGAGTTTTTCGAGGATTTTGAATGGCTGAGTTGGTGAATAGCTGTGATAATTCCTAATAGATCGAACAGTTGAAGATGGATGAGACTAGAGAGAAAAATAGAAGAAAGCGAATAAAGTAGGATTTTTTTATTTTCATGGAAGAGATAAGATGAGATGATAAAAAAAACATCTTTTTTTTTAGAAGATAATGGAAAGATACTGAGAAGATAAATAATGAATTATCAAATTCAATTATTTATTTATGGGTGCATGTTGATTTTTCTTAATTAAATAAATTTAATTAAGATCTTGAGGAAATTAGAAGATTTCATAATTAAATGAAATATCTAATTATGATTTGAAGAAAGCAAAAGATCTTTAATTAAATAGAATATTTAATTAAATTTTAAGAAATGACGTGTTATGAAATTAATTAAATAAGATATTTAATTAATTAGAAGAAAGTTTTAAATAGAAGAAAAGAAATATTTAAATTTAATTAAAACAAAAGATTTAATTAAATTCAAAAAGATGATAATTAATTTAAATAAATAAAATGTATTTATTTAATTAATCCAGTAGATATGTGAAATAATGAAATAAAATAAATTTATCCGATTATAGTGGGAGAATAAAATGAATGAACAATATAATTAAATTGATTAAATTTAATTACATGTAGAAGACTTCAGAGAAATTAATTAAATAATAAATATTTAATTAAATGTCAGGATTAATTAGACATAACCAATTTTATACACATACAATCATCATCTTCAACATCCCAAGCTTGCTCAACAATGAGCAATTCTGGTTCAGAAGAATAATCTGACTTCTCATTGAAATTTGTAAGATTTGATGAAAAACAAATCTATTAAGCCCAAGAAACCTGCATAAAAAAACCTATCACAAGGAAGAAATCTGTAGGAAACAAAACAAGGATTTTGCTCTAATAATGTGAAAGTTTATTATCAGCAAAAGAATTAAATTAAAAAATATACAAAGGATCAATCCTTATAGAAGGAGATCATAAAACCTAATAGGAAACCCTAATAGGTAAATAGGCATTTAATAATTAGATTTAATTATTAAATGACTATTGTAGGTGCATAAAGGGAAATCTTAAGAGGTAGTAAAGCTAATTCTTTACTCTAACACCCCCCCTTAAGATGAGCAACGATGCAGCTACAAACAATGCACGAAAGAAGCAAAGGAACTACAATGCGGAAAGCAAATTTGGGTCCCAGCAACATAACCAGATGAGGTACCCGAATACAACAAAATCTCTATAAAGCGGAGTAAAGGAGAAAACCCACTGGGAAAAAACTCCTCTCCAAAAAAGAGATAAAGAAACATGCTGAAAGAAAAAACATGAAGGAAGGAAGGCCTCACTAAGACCCCCCAAGGACAACTTCCTTCACCCCAAGCATGGAGCGCAACTGAAGATAGCACGGAGATGCCAAAGGTTTAGTGAAGATGTCTGCAACTTGCTTCTCTGTAGGAATGTACTCCAAGATGAGAGAACCATCATGAATCAACTGCCTGATGAAGTGCATGTGGATTTCAATGTGCTTTGTCCGCTGATGCTCCACTGGGTTGCGAGAAATGTGAATGGCACTCTAATTGTCACACCAAAGAATAGTGGGACTATCTGGAGGAAACCCAAACTCTGTCATCAACTATCGAAGCCATAAAACCTCATGACTGGCTAATATTGCTGCACGGTACTCAGCCTCTATAGATGATAATCCAATAGCAGACTACTTCTTGCAAGACCATGTGATAGGACCAGAATCAAGGTAAAAAAAAAATCCAGAAGTAGACTTCCGATCATTGACATCACCAGCTCAATCGGAGTCAGTGAAGCCAATGATGTGAGGGGATCCTGAAGTGTAGTGAATGCCATAATGAGTGGTGCCTTGAATGTACCTCAAAATACGTTTGGCTACTTTCCAATGGCTCTCATGAGGATCATGGGAAAACCGAGAGACAAGGCCAACCGCAAAGGAAAGATCAAGACGAGAATGTGTCAGGTACAACAAACTGCCAACCAACTGCCTGTATAAAACAACAAGGGGATTCATTGAAGGAGTAGAACAAGTGGAAGACAAAACAACACCAAACTGAAATGGAGTGGGGGAAGACTTGCAATCAAGCACGCCAAATCACTGAAGCATATCAAGAGCATACTTCTCCTGAAATATGGAAATCCCATCCGAAGACTGAATAACCTGTAGACCCAGAAAGAAGTACAGAAGACCAAGATCTGTCATCTCAAACTGCTCCATCAAAGCTCTCTGAACACTTTGAATCATGGAGGATGAGCTACCTGTAAGGATGAGATCATCTACATATAGCACAAGAATCAAAAGATCACCCTCCTGGCGCTGAATATACACTATGTGATCAGAATGACAGCGTGTGAAGTGAGAGGAAAGGAAGAAAGAGTCCATCTTCTCATACCAAGCCCAAGGGGCTTGTTTGAGACCATAAAATGAATGCCGAAGTCTGAAAACCAAATAAGTTTCCTACACAAATCCTTGAGGCTGCTCCATATAGATCTCCTCATTTAGGTCTCCATGCAAGAAGGAACTCTTCACATCCATCTGAAACACTGTCCATCCCTGTGAAGCTGCAAGTGAAAGTACAAGGTGTATAGAGTTTATCTTGGCGACGGGAGCAAAGGTCTTAGAGTAGTCAATACCCTCTACCTGAGAAAACCCCTTTGCAACAAGACGTACCTTATACTTATCAATAAAACCATCTGTAGCATACTTGGTACGGTACACCCACTTACACCGAACCAACTTTCTTCCCTTAGGAAGAGGACAAAGATCCCAAGTATGATTCTTCATCAAAGAAGAATACTCCTCATCCATGGCCCTATCCCACTCAAGGTGACATGTCGCCTCTGAAAACTTTTGAGGATCATCCAAAATGGCATGAATCAAAAGACTAGAACTATATGCCTGAGCATGAGTACGATGAGTATCTGAAGGATCACCTGCCAAAGAACCAGCTGCCTCAACAATAACACAGCCCCACCTAAGAAAATGTGAAGCAACTAGTGGTGGTGGAGAGGGTGGATCATCATCTACATCATCCTCAAGAGATGAAGAGGGAGGAGTAGGCAATGAGGGAGAAGTTGGTGATGCAGAATCCATCTAACGATAGTGCTCATCAAACTGGACATCCCGTTGAAACAAGACCTCTCTGGAATTAGGATCAAACAACTTGTATGCCTTAACATCCTCACAGTAGCCAACAAATATGAGTGGTTGGCTCTTCCTCTCCATGGCTTTCCATTGAGCATCAGGAATAAATGCACAAGCCTTACTACCAAGAACTCAGAATGTAGAAACATTAGGCTTGACATGGGTCCAAGCCTCCTTAGGAGTCATATGTTGCAATGCCTTATGAGGCATTCGATTCTGAATATAATTGGCACAATTGACTACCTCAGCCCAAAATGAAGAACTCATAGCTTGAGACTGTATCATACAATTTTCCATCTCCTATAAGGTTTTGTTCTTTCTCTCAGTGACACCATTCTACTAAGGGGTGTGAGGGACTATAAACTGATGCTGTAAACCATGCTTAGTGCAAAAATCTTTGAAAGCCTGATTAACATACTCCCCCATTATCTGTGTGTATCCTCCTGATAGAAAGTCTAGATTGCTTCTCCACAAATGTCTTAAAAGTCCTAAATGAGTCAAAGACATTAGACTTGTACTTAAGAAAGTACACTCATGTACGTCTGGAGAAGTCATCAATAAAAGTGAGCACATAGCGGGCCCCTGAAAAGGAAGGAGTCGGAAAGGACATAAGATCACTATGTACCAACTCTAGGGGTGCCCTAGCATGAGTGGCTCGACCCTTAGGAAAAGGATCTCGATGATGTTTGCCAAGAACACAACCTCGACATACACCATCAGTACAAGAAATTTGTGGGAGCCCAATCACAAGTTCCTGAGTACTCATCTACTATAGATATATGTAATTGACATGGCCAAAACGCTCATGCCAAAGCTTGCTCACTAAATTTGCATGTGTTATAAGAGAGGAACCAACAATGTCTGAACTCTCAAAGCCATCAAATTTGTATAAGCGTGATGTAGAATCCACACTCCCAGTAGCCACAACTAAGTCAGGATCATGAAGGTCTCGAATAACCACATCATGTGGTGAGAACTCAACTGTCTTACCAAAGCCAGAGTGGAAAATTTGATAAACAGATAGAAGGTTTGTCAAAATTTTAGGAACCAGAAGCACATTCTGAAGACAACCACCATCCAATGAAACAGTACCTGAACCCTGAACTAAAAGTTGTGCTGGGTCACCAACTACAATATGTCTAGTACCTGTAGGGGAAAGAGTGGTGACCAAATCCTCTGTGCGTGTCATATGGTGAGAGGCACCATAATCTAGAATCCAAGTGGATTCTGAGGACAATGCTTGTGCAGAAAGAGCTTGACCTTTCCCTGTGGGCTATGAAGGAGGCTGAGGTGCACTGATATTATGTTGCTGCATGGCTTCCTCTAAAGCCTCTAAACATTTCCAACACTTGGAAACTAGATGTCCTTCCTTGCCACAAAAACTGCAAGGATCACTAGATTTCTTCTTAGTCTTGGAGGAAGACTCACCAGACTGCGAAGATTTCTGTTTGGACTGTGGTTTTGAATCAAACTTAGGTGGTGGCTTGGAGGGATTCTCACTAGCCCCTGAATCTTTCTTAGGCTTCGGTTTCTGCTTATGTTTTCCCTTGGAGGACTAGGCTACCAACGCTTGGTTCTGTGAACTTGAAAGTGAATCCATCTGCTTGAGCTTAGCTTGCTCACGAGTCTAACAATCACAAAAGACCTCAAAAGTAGGCATGACATGTTGAGCACCCAAGGCATCCATGTTGGAATAGAAGGTCGAAGAGAAGATCTAAAATGGACCCCAAAGCTTGGAGAGGATTAGGAAGATGCACCCTATATCAGTCTTAACCTTTCCACAACCTTGCAAGATAGATCTTTGTTGTTTGAACTTCATCAGGAAGTCCTCAATGGATGGAAATGAATCAGGTACCAAGGAAGTTAACTTGGCCTCAAGCTGCAAAGCTCTAAACTCATTGACAGTACCAAAAATTCCATCAAACTTGGTCCAAATGGCTCAAGGAGTGAGACAACCATCAAGATGAAATAGGAGACTGTCAGAAATATGCAAAGCCATCAATCCCATAGCCCGATCCATATTGTTCCTATGCTGCATAACCTCAAAGGCGTGAGTCAACTGAGGCTAAACCTCATCCAAACAGGACCATAACCCTCAAGACTGGAGAAGAGTCATCATGCGACCCTTCCAAGTGTGATAATTATGCGATGTGAGAGATTCAATAGATCTATCGGCCATCCTGTGAATTGTGCCTCAACTACTTTGAATTTTTTTTTTATTATTTAGTGGTCTTTTAGAACTAGACAGAAGATGCAGAATGGGTTTGTTTGTTTTGTTTTGGTGTTTATAGATTCTGGTTTTCTGATGTAAATGACAAAAATCAAGAAAAAATACCCCCCCACAATGCAAAAATCCAATCCCCAGTACAAACTAAAAGCCAGAAAACAATAGAAAGCAGTAGATGATTGAGACAAATCTCTATGTACCTGAAGAATTTACTAATGGAATAGACTGCAGATATGGATAGCAATCACAGGTAAAAAAACTTTCAAGTCAAAGTATGATGCCCGCAGGGGTTTGAAGTTCTGCCTTTTCAGATTTGCCAATGTAGACGTCGGCTCATGCACGGCGTTCAGAGGAATAAGGTGCAAGTTTTGTAAACGATACCAGGAAGTACACCAGTGTGAACAACATAGAGGACACCCAAAAAAATGCCTTTTCACATGCATGTACTTGTAAAAAATGCTAATTTTTTTTCTTTTTTGTAGGAAAAAAAGAAACAAAAAATAATGTTGGGCAAGGAATACCAGATCTGAAAACTACAACTAGAACCTCTCAAATTAGCTGAAGAATCCCAAATTTCTTCTGTCAAACCCTTGCTCCCTTTTTTCTTCAAACATGAACAAGCTACAACAGATCCAACTCTAATACCATGTAATATTTGATGAAAAACAAATCTATTAAGCCCAAGAAACCTGCATGCAAAAACCTATCACAAGGAAGAAATCTGTAGGAAACAAAACAAGGGTTTTGCTCTGACAATGTGAAAGTTTATTATCAGCAAAAGAATTAAATTAAAAAATATACAAAGGATCAATCCTTATAGAAGGAGATCATAAAACCTAATAGGAAACCCTAATAGGTAAATAGGCATTTAATAATTAGATTTAATTATTAAATGACTATTGCAAGTGCATAAAGGGAAATCTTAAGAGGTAGTAAAGTTAATTCTTTACTCTAACAAAATCAACATCCATATTCACATTCAAAGACTCATGACTAGGCTCATTCAAGTTAGCAAAAAAAGACTTGTCCAAATCTACAGTACAATCTTCAAAACTTGGCTCATTAGATATGCAATCCTCATGGTCACCTACTATTTCAAACTCATAAAAATAGATTTCTAAGTTTACATCATCATCCAAACTTTCATACTCATCATACAATACATCATTACAATCAAGTAGCTACTTTTCTTCATCCTCATTATCATCATGATGATCAACTAGTTCATAAATGGAAGGAAAATAAAAAACACATGCATCATACCTCAAATCTTTAAGACCATCATCACTGTCAAAATCAATGTGAAGCACACAACAACTAAGAGTTATCTACATGTGCACATTTCTGATATTCAGTGGTCAATAGATTTGAAATGTGTTCACAACTCAATAGATCATTGCTCTGATCCATTCTCTCAACCACTTCCTCTTCTTGAACTTCACTAGAATTGAATGCATTATCAAATTGAAAATCATGATATGTTATGGCATCATCATCATCAAAATCTGAAAAGTCAATGGGCTGATCATAAATAGGATTTCCCCAATCATAGGAGATTGAATTGTTAACAACCTTGTCAATATCATGGTCACAACCCATCATAGAGAATAGGCTTTCCATTTGTTCACTCTTAATTCTAGGCTATCATAGCAACAATCCACATCTTCTTGCATTCCAGTATTGAACTGGGTGTCTTCATTGAGTGTGTCATTTACATCCTCTTGAGGATAGACACAAAAATTTTCACTGTCAAACAAAAAACCATCAATGGTTTCTTCATAGCAATTGCTCATAGTTGATCTTGTCAACTGAAATTCATTGCATACCTCTTCACTTGTAGCTGATAAACTGACATCCTCAAGAGCATTCCCTGAATCAAAAAATTCCTTTGTCTCATCATGAAGACTTGCATCAAAGCTACACTCAACACACATAGGATTGACATGATCAATTGTACCATAATATTATTGATTACATGTCTCTTCTTCAAATAGTAAATCCAATTCACATCCCTCATCATGTTCTTGGCTCAGAAAACTTGAAATTCCATTTTTCTTCACAACATTACACTGATTGCTTGAAGAGAAAGTCTCATTAGCATAATGTGAACCGAGATGATCATTTAGGACATTATCTGTATGATTATAGCCTTCAATTGCTACAAAAAATTTCCTCTATGGTTTTTGCATTTTCAGAGGAGATAGAGGAAATTTCAAATGTTTCATTTCTCTCATCATGTCTTTCATCATTATGGCTGCAATTTTATCTCGGTGTATTTCTTTTGTAGATTTTTCACAGACAACTTTCTCATCACCTAATGATACATCATTCTTGTCTTCTACATTCTCAAGTATCCATTTATCTGAAAACCTCTGATCACTCATATTCACACAACTGTTAGTTTCATCAACATGTTTATCCATAAGTGAAGACAACAGACTTTGCACATATTCATTCATTCTCTTATCCAAATCATCTAGAAATGTGCAAGCCATCTACATACTCAATATTTTATAATCATTCAACAATGTGCTAGATCCTTCTTCAAAGGCTTCAAAATACAAATGAATACAATTTGGAGTACTAGATCTGAAATTCTCTAGGATTAGTGAAAGAGCAACAACAAATCTATGACTAAAATCAATGCTTGACTCTTCATTTTTCTTTTGAATCTCCCTTAACCTTGTGACAAAGTTAGAAGGGTCTCTTGCAAATTCTTTTCAATAAGAAACCACTAATTTATCCCAACAAGGAAAATATTTCTTAGGAAAAATTAGGTACCAATCCTTAGCTCTTGCTTCAAAAGATCTAACAAAGAATCTCATCCACATATCCTAATATCCCAATGAATGTTTCTCCATGAAACTAGAAAAAAATTTGACATGTGCATCTCCTTCACAAAAATTGTATCCATTAAATCTAGCCATCTTCTTATAGACTTGTGTTGGAATACTTTCAACCTTGTAATCAACCCATGAAAAATCTAATTGAGCATACAATGGATCAAAGGATTTGACAAAAGGTGCAACAATTTGGTGATTAGACACAATATGACTGTATCTTAACTGGGCTTGTATAGACATTCAATGCCTTTTATCCATCTCTTTAAGTCCCCTTTCAAATAAAACTTTCCATTCTGGCCTTATCTTAGGCTTGTGCACTTTTGGGTTCATGTACTTTGGGGTGTCAAATATTTTAGGATTATCAGACTTCTAACACTTCTTGACAAGCTATATTAAGGTGTCTACTGGTATGGCTATTTTATCTTGATTCTCCATGGATATTTACAAATCAAGGATCAACTAATTGTGCATAATCACAACCATGACCAAATGAAGGATTTCTATGACAATTGTTGACATGGTGATAACCTAGGCTTGAAACATATAATAATGCAAATGAATGGAAATCCCTAAGATATACATATGCATTCTAACCATCCATACTAGCAGATATTTGAGCATTAGACAAAATTCTTTCAATGGAACTACAATTACATTTAATATAATAGATCCAACAATTGGGAATGTGCAAACTCAAAATTATTGTTCCTTCCCTTTGTTAGTGCTAATTCACTCAATAGGGAACAAATTTTTTTCCTAAGAAGTTCAAATATGGTTTTCATACACAATTTTCTTGAAAACCAAAAGTGAAGAATACCTAGAAATGTTGCAGTTGTTGCAAATTGTCCTTCCTAATTGGAAATATTTGTAGATTTGGAACATTTTTTCAAATCTTCAACAGGTTCTTTTGACAAAGTCACCACCTCTCTTCATAGAGGACTGAACTTCAAGCAGTATGAAGTTCTTTCATAGATAAATTTCTTTCTAAGTTCCTTTCACTAGTAGAGCACCATAGATCATGAAATCTTCAAGTTCACTGGAACAAAATTCTTTCTTCAGGTTTGAATTCCTTCAATATTTGAACCAAATTTAGAATGAAAAATAAATGACTCAATGCAAATGATATGACTCTATAATAGAACAGTCTACAACTGTAGATTCAAAGTTTTCTCCCCAATAGAGTTGTCATTCGATTGGTGTTCCAAATCAACCAATCCAATGAATCCTAAAGAATTAGAAAATTTCTTATACTCAGACTCAAATAAGGATTTGGTCAACTGAAAAGATTCAATCAAAGACTAAAATCTCCTACACTGTTGGCTTTGCAGGACCAAGGTGGTTCAACCTATACAATGCCTAAAGACTTTAATGCAACTATGCACAAACATTGCTTTTTATAGTAGATAATTCCCAATTCAATTATACCAAAGAAAGTATTGACAACTTCAAATCTAGCTAAATTCTTGGTATATTAACACTAAGTCAGCCATTGGGAGGCAAAACTCACACTAAACCTCAACCAAACAATGGGGATTTAAAATTATTTTGAATTTAAACTTTTTTTTGAGATGCATCAAGCTGAATAACAGATCAATGCCTAATTCTGGGCCATGGAGTAAAATGTTTAAAAGGAGAATTCACTAGAAAACAACCTTCAACTAGTGGATTTACAACTATTAATGCCTTACACCAACAAATCCACTCCTGTTGTCAATCAAATTCTTCTTATTAGATCCAACCTATGCACTTGAAATCACAATTATTTGCTCAAAGTATTTTAACCATTTCATTGAAACAAAACCATGAATAGATAAAACAATCTCAAGAAATTTGAGATGACAAGCTCAAACATACTTTATATTAAGATGTACAAAGTAGGAGACAATTTTATGACATTATTGATTTACTTGCACAAACTGGTTGATATTTACTTATGAAATAAACAATTACAACTTTATAGACTCAATTCATGACTTGAACTCAACATTTTCTATCTATCTAGCCCCACACAAGAATTTAGAACCCCTTACAAATGAGAATAGAAGAGAAGATATAGAAAAACAAAAGGCTCCAAAAGTTGATCTGTTGAGGACATTCGGCAACTCCATCCACCGTTAATCAACAAAAATGAAAAGAATCTCTCCTTTCTCTTCCTTGCAAAAAAAATTGACTCTTAATTTTTCCTTTGCTCCAAGTCATTCAACAATAGGAAATTTTCCCATGTGGAGAATTTCCACTCCATTTTATCCAACAGTTGAAAAATTATCTTTTCCCGTAAAAGCTTTTATTTTTTCTCTTTGTTTGTTGCAGTTGCACTTCATTTCCCAACACATATTTCATTTTACATTAAAATATTCCTTTGCACACATTAATACTTTAATCTCCAGCAAATAATGCTTGTTTATAAAGTGAATAAATTCACTTTATAAAACATCCCCATGCTTGTCACTCTTCATTTTATATTCCTAGCCAATAAAATATTTGATTACAAGGTAAACATATTCACATCACCCATGCACTTTAAAATATCACCCATTTAAAAATATTTTTCCTTTTAAACAACCTCACATATTCCATCATGGGATTTTGAAATCATTTGACACGTGCCCCTATCGTATTTCACTTCTATATTTTCACCATATAGTGAGACATTTGATATTCCACTGGGCTCTAATTAAAACATTTGCTTGCGCCATTATTTAAAATCTAGCCCCATGCTTTTACCTTAAAATGTTTGATTCTCAAACCATAAAGGCCAATCAGATTTGCATTGGGTAAAACATTTTACCCATCCCCCTTTTAAATTCTTACTCCAGCCATTTATTTACTCCACCTCACTTTGCATCAAGCAATATTTCAATTTTAAATGATTTTCCATTTGAAATTCAAATGGGGCCTCCTTTAATAATTCCATCGGGCACTTTCAAACTTTAGCACTAGAAATGCTTTAATTTTCAAATTTTTTACCACTTAAAAGAAATGAAATCTTTTAATTTTTTTTTACCTTTGGGCTTATCAAAATATACTAGTGCATTTAAAATTCATTGGGCCCACACCCACGAGCCACATGAAGTCTCCTTCTTGCCCATCCTATGGTGTTATTGAATGACCAACTTTAAGTTGTGAGATGGTGGGGAAAGGTTGTGATTTGGCTACATCTTCACCCTTGTTCTTAACCGTCGATCTCTGTTTGTCTCCTTCATTTTCCCTAAATATTCTCTACAAACTTCATTTTGTTCATTCCCATGGCAATGGTGGCCAGTTTGCTTCACAGAGTGCATTCAAGCCCTTCTATCCTCTATATTTTGATGGATGTGAATGTCCTACTCCAACGCTTTCCACAACACTCTAAAATTCACCAATCTCATATCAAAACCTACGTCCTTTAGTAGCATGCTAGCGGATTCATATACAACAAAGAAATTCACTCACAAAGCCACTCACAGGCTTGTCAAAATGTGATTCCTCCTTCATGGGACACCCGAGGGTTTTGGAGAGGAAACATTCAAATAGGCACCATAGTTTGTTCTCAATACAAAGTTCATGAGGTCAAAATATTTAAGACTTGATTCATATTGTGATTCGATGCCATCATTTCCCTCATGATACAATCAAAGATGTCTCTATCAATTTTGAACTCAAAATGAAAATCCACCTGAGTTTAACCTATATATGTTTTGTGGATCAATCCCCTTTAGCTTATTGACTAGCATCCCTTTTCATTTAGTGTGGAAGCTACCCTCTTTAGCATATGCATATTTCAATTTGCACCCATACACCATGCTTCAATGGATTCTCATACCTTATCTTGCCATAAAATTTTTGAATATATTTCAACAAATCCATTTATGTGTCCATGCTCTGTTTTGCAGCCTTCAAGCACCTCAATGCGTGGCCCTCTGTCAAACAATTTTCAAAACTTTCTTTCAAGTGTTTAAGCTGACCATTCATCACATGTTGGCCATCCTTCATTTCATTAACTTGGAGGTCCTTCAAAATGCATTGCCTTTGTTCCCTTTAGTAGGTGATGGTGCCTTGACTGCCTATTGCATTTGCTTAAAAGTTTCCAAAGTCTTTCAACAAATTCATTTAATGCGTAGGCTACTTTTAGTGTGACATGAGACCACATTCTTTGAAAATCTTTGTCATATAGTATGCCCATACCTAAAATGTGGTTTGAGCCTCTTCAAATATCCATTTTTGTATTTCCTATTGGCAACATTCTCCTCCATCCTCCATGTTTCCTATAACAACATGGATTGATTTCTACACTGCCTGAATGACCTGCTTTTAACAATGTTCTCTTTCAATCTGGCCATTGCATCATAAGCACAATATCCTTTCAAATGATTCCTTTTCAATCAGGTAGATTGTTTTCCCACCATAATCATATTTCTTTTCAAACAACCAAACAAAGTTAAATAGCATTGTGACTTTCATCCCATGATAACTCAAATAAATCACCATCTTCATTTGTGAATACATTCACTATCAATGTAACTTTGTTTACAATTATTACATCTCTAAGAAAAATATATCTCGTGTTCAATATCACTGTTCATTTGATAGCACCATCATCATGAACATTAACATAAGATTGTCATATGACTGCCTTGTTACCTACTGAAAAGTTGTTTTATGAGACTTCACTTGTAATCATCTTTTAAACCTCATACTAGAATGAAAGATAGACCTTACTCCATATTCAAACCTTTGAAGGAAGTTATAATTGTGCACCCCCATATGTTTATCTCTTCAAATTAGTTTACTTGAAGTAATTACCACAATGTAATACTCAAAAATTCACAAATGGGCAAAGCATGTCAGGTCCCCATGTGGGCCCGGTTAAAAAATAAATCATTTTCAAACAATTTTTCTCTTGAATTAATCTAACACTGATTCTGAGTGCATTTGAAGTGAAAACATAAACTAGGTTTCCATTAAAATCTGTTTTGTAGCATTTTTGAAAAATGGTGAAAATTGGCCAAGTTCGCTTCATAATCACCTTGGGAAATTGGTCAATTGACCTCCTGGAGCTATGAAAATTTACAAGCATGTAGATATTTGACCTAAGAGTGGAGTACAATAGACGACTCAGAGAAATAGATCATGAGGTGAAAGATATTCATTGTCAAAAGTTGCTTAGTTGAACTTTTTGGCACCAACTCCTTGAAGGGTTTCAAAAAATGTAGGTGCAAAACTGAACAAATTGCCTTTGCTTTTGACCTCGAAAAAATAAAAAATTAGATCATGAGGCTCTGAAACCTAATGTGGGATCTCATGAATGTATGGAGAATGGAGAACAACAATCATTTTCTCTTGACGATCATCCATTTGCAAAATATTAACTTGAACAAGAGGCCATTTTGCAAAACTAAAAGTTGCAAATAGTAGAAAAGTGCCAAAACCCTCCAACTTCGCTTTTCGAAACCTTGTCAAAACTTACCGTTGGAAGCTAAAAATTGACATGCATGTTCACATATGTCTACTGAATGTGTTTGCAAATGGGTTTGGCTTGAAATTCAATAGACTTTGAAATATGACCCTCCAAAGTAGGTCATCTAGGTAGATTCTTTAGGTGCACTTTTGAGTGTGCAAAGGCAAAAATTTTAATATGGGCACTTCAAATTTGCAAAATTTGACATTCCCAACAATGTATTTGATGGGTGTACTCTCGATCTCCTAAAATTAATAACTTTAGGTATCTACAACTAGTAATAATTATAATTACTGTTGAAATTTGTTATGTTAGGGTTATTCTCCTTAGTCAAACACTTGGAGATGATTTAATGATTTTAAACAAGGATCGAAGACACAAAGTAATCATGAAATATGTATAATATGTCCTCATTATACAAATGCCAATGTAAGATAGGGATGTAATGGTGCTCTTAGATGATGCTCTATAAGTGGTAATGTGATAGCTGGAATGAAAAATGGATAGATTGGATCCATTGATAAATAAAAATAAACTAATATTTAATATTAAATATGGGGACCATTGAAATGGAAATGGGATCTCGTTTATAAAATAGGATCACATTTCCCTATCAATAGTCACCACATTTAATATTGGGAAACAGGATCCCGATTTGCAAAACAAGATCCCATTTTGTAAATGGGATCCCATTTCTAAAAAAATAAAATTCCATTTGCTTTGTGGTGGAGTTTTTGGCTTGTATTCTTGTTTGGGAAAAGCATTGGGAATCTAAACCTAGGTCTTCAACCTAGTTTGACTTGCAAGTTGAAGGTCCTAACAATGTTAGAGAAAAATACTGAGCTTGGACATATGCCTAACAACTTTTTTTGCAAATTTTTTTGACAAAATTAAAACCAATTATAGATGAGCTAGTGTAGATTCCAAATTGTTTTTTTTTTTACAATTGGATTATTTTTTCTCTTTTTCAATTATTTTTTGTTGAAACTAGTCCATAAACTTTAAATATTAGGGTTTTTACTATTTTAACAACTTTTTATCAACATAACATTTTCACCAACAAATTGCATGAGAATGTACTTCAGTCAATTCTTTTCAATTTAAAAGAAAAATAAAAAAATGATAAGTATAAGTCATCTTATGTGTGACATGACAATTTTTCAAAATGACAAATATGGCTAATAAAACTTTAACAGAAAAAATATTCGATAAAAAATTACAAAAAATATTGAAAACATGCTTTAGTGAGTTACAAATCTTTTCCCAAAAGGATTTAGGAAAATACAATAATTTAGGTCAAAACATGGATGGCATACACATGCATGGTATGGTGAAAAAAAGGTGACTTTTAAACAATGGTTTTTAAAAATGCCTATTGAAACTCAATTTGTACCTTCTGGGTAGTGAAATAAATTACATATTTGAAAACTAGACTCCGAGTACTACATTTTATGATCAGTGATATTTTTTAAGATTCCATCTCTAAGTGCTTCAAATTTTAAGGCCAAATGTGTCAAATTCTGAAAATCATGGAGAATATTTCCACTTTTTGGCCAAAAAGTGGACTCAACTTCTTGTCAGCACCCACTTTAACATGAAAATCACATGTTTTTCAATCAAGTCGATAACTAGTAGTTAGTAGGAAGGAAACCAAATTGGGCCCATTTTAAAATTTTAATTTGGAAAGGAAGAGCCAAAATCCATGTCTTAATTTTTACCAAGGGTCAATTTTACACTCATAAATATGATGAGTAAGGGATGGATAATTTTTAGGTTGACTCTAGACTGTGGAGGTGTGTAACTTGGTAGGTTTAAGTAATTTTTTGGTTATTTGATAAATTTTACATATAAATATGTAAGTTATACATTAGTCATTACACATGACACAAACAAGCCAAAGTGTGTCCAAAATAGGTGGGAATAGTAAAAGGTATGCACTTTTCATGCTTACATTTACCCCCACTTTGTCTTGCATGTGAATTGATATGAATCATGCATGTCAAATTAGAATAAGAAATAAACATGAAATGAAATAACAAACATTTTTTATACCAAGCCTGTTTGGTGAGCACCAAATTTGATGATCACCAAATGTGAATGATGACTTTTTAGAATGCATTTTCTTTCTCTTTCTTTGCTAGTGAAACTAAATACATGAAATAAAACATATGAACATTTACTTTCTTATACTTTAAGTTATATTTCATGTATATAGTTTTAGAATTTTTGAAAGGGGTTTTAGATCACTTATAGTTATAATGAAAATTTTAGTTTTTGGAAGATCCTATAATTTTTCAAACTTAGTCAAATTTCAGTAATCAACATGTCAAATTTAAGTAATCAAGAGGTCAAATTTTAGTAATCAACAATTTGTATCATCTTTCTTTCTCTCTCTCTCTCTCTATCTCACGCATTGTTTATCTCTTATAATCTAGACATCTCTCTCTCTCTCTCTATCTCACTCATTGTTTATCTCTTATACTCTAGACCTCTCTCTCACTATCTCCATCCCTTTATTCAACTCTCTCACCCTTGAGCTCAAGAACTACTTCTCTGTCTACACATCCCCCCTCCCTCTCTCTACTTTTATCTAACTAGGAGAAAAATAGGTTCCCACCAAATATGAAAGGATAATAAGGGGTATGATGGACCTATTTCTCACTAATTCATTAGGAAATGAGATCCCCACAAAGAATTGACTAAAAACCCTTAGGTGAATCAACTCAATGTGAGAATCTACAAATTTCATTATGTTTGAAGGATGAGGGTCAAGGTCAAACAATACTTTGGGGAGAAAAACTAAAAATATCAAATCAACTCCAAAATGCAATCTAACACTTGAAATAGCAATATTAAACTCAATATTAACAAAACTAGGAAATGGATTGTAGATCTAAGAAGGGTATAAATGTGTTTACTAGTCACCAAAAGTGAGTTGTTGAAGGCTAATTTAGACTCATTCGAGCATGAGTGAATGGGTCTTTTTCAAGGTTTTTTTGCAACCTTTGGGAGCCTCTGATGTTGATCTCTAGCTTTTGATTTGTCCAAGTTTTAGTGTTGGAAAGTTGGAAATTAGATCTATAGGTTAGATTTTGTGATTTAATGACCACTTTGACAAATTTTGAAACTTTTCCAACTTTTCAAATCTTGCACTTAAAAAAGGTCTTCAATCCTTCTTCAACCTAAATCTACAATCACACACACGAGAGGGAAAATTGTTTATTTTTGGGTGAATGGGGGTTTTCCTTGGTAAAACCCTATTTTGGTAATCAAACCTTGAATTGAAATAATGCATGAAAGAGGGAATGAAGAATGAACAAAGCTATGTTGCCACTCAACAAACCCTTGAATGAAACCTTGATAATGGAGATATTAGAAAGTCTGTATCTTGCATGAAATGGCTGAATTAGATGTGGATCTTGACACTTGAATAATTTTTTGAATGCTTGAACTTGATCTTGAAACCTACATCACAATGTTAGCTCCAAAAACATGCATGATGCAAGAAGAATTTGACATGATGAATAGATCTTCAATGTTACAATAAATATTTGATATATTTGTTCTTGAATGCTCTTGATCATCAAATTTTCTATACTTTTTCTCTCATCAAAATGGTAGAATATGCTCATGAAAATGCTAGGCGAAACTTAGTGAAATGACCTTGTATTTATAGGTATATATCTTTAATTTCCTAAAATTCAAATATCACAAGCCATCATTGAATTATAGATTTGAAGATGTTAAAGTACCACAAAAACATAATTTAAATTTAGGTCCAAAGGTCTAGGGAGGACCCATTCGCCCATGGGTGAATGGGTCCTAGGTCCCTATTCTTGGAACACATATTGCTCAAGGTAAAGTGTTATGTATTGGCATTAATTATTATTGGGTTTCCCCTTCGAAAAATATAATTTATTATGCTTGTAAATAAATAAAATGGCTTAGTAAGGTCTAATTAAGTTCAATTTATTTAAGAGGGCCCAAATAAGTGTGAAAATTTAAAGGGATACATTTTTCAACACTAAATTAAGGCATTATTAATTCCATTAAAAAAGGAGGGCCTGAACAAGTGTGAAAATGTAAAAGGATACATTTTTCTACACTATATTTAGCCCCCACTTTAGTGAGAGGATGAACCTATGTCAAACTCACACTAAAGTAGAAAATAAAGAGAGGTATAGTTATAAAATAATTAGAAGGATAAGATGAAAATGATCAAGGAGGAGGATCAATCCCCCGAGATCTAAGATATCATGGAAAAACCAACAAAGGCATAAGGAGACACATGCCTATGTTAAACATATATGTGTATGCAACAATGACAAGATACTCAATCATATAATATCAAAGACTCAAAGAAAGAAAAAGAGAGAAAGGGGTGGATCAAGCCTTGATTGTCCAACTAAATGTGGATCACACCTCAACTGTTTTTCCAAAAAATGTTTACAAGTGGAACTTGTTGTCCACTATGCAAAAAACAATGCACGCTCACATGGGCTAGTGAAACCCGTTGTTCACTAGGTAAGCCCCCAAGGGTGGAAAATGAAAGAATATTATTAGGATCCCATACCATACCTAAGTTATAACTTCAATAACATTAATAAGGCACCACACAATATGAACTTCAAGCTTCATAAGGCTTAGCAAGCTGCATTATGCTAAACACTTATGAAAAAAAATGCAAATAGGATTAGAAAAGAGGTTTTTCCTAGTTCATGTAAGGTATCCTCTTAGAGAAAATTGTGCTTAATGTCTCCAAGAGAGGACAGTTCTAGGATAAAATATTTGCAACTTAGGGTATGCAACACGTAGCATCACCACTAAGCGGAAAGTTGTATGCCAAGAAAGGTCAAACCCTTGGATGACATCAAACCCAATAAAACCACCAAGAAGAAGACACATAACAAGAAGTAAGAATACCACACAATGAAACATAAGATATATCCCAAGATGTTCAAAATGATAATGCCAGTGTATGCCCCCACTTTAAAGAAATTGCTAAACATCATGTTGTGAGCAATTAGTTTAAAGTAGTAAATGATAAATGCTAACAATAACGAAGACATGAGAGATTATTTGAAAAGACCTATATCAAACATATGTTTCAAAATGAAGCTACATCATGAAAAAGGAAGGGGTTACCCCTAAAATAAAATCCTAAAATCATACATAAGGGATCCATAGATTTGAGGTCAACATATGTATTTGCTACAATGATATTATAGAGCTTAGAAATGTCATCATTCCCAAAATAACTCATAGAATAGGAAGAATGAAGAAAAGAGAGAGAAAACAAAGATTTTTTTTTGGGTCAACAAGGAAGAGACCTAAATGTCTCAATGCCTTGTGCCATCCACAAAAAGAAAACACAATACAACATAAAAGAAAAAAAATTATGAAATATAGAAGAATGTAGATACATTTGTAGAGGAATCAATATGAAGACACATAAAATAGAACGATATGGGGATCACATTACACACATGCAATCAAACAAAGAACATAAATTTAAAGTAAAATAAAGAAAAAACTAGTAAGGCACATGTGATTCAACCTATAGTAGGTCATTTGCATCCCAATCTTGGTCATTGTATGCAAAAGGAAGACAACTAGACAAAGGGACAACATCAAGTAGCAAACTAGGACAAGGCTATCTACCTCCTTACCCCCATTGTGAAGGACAAAGATGAGCTGAGATAAGTGGTGAGAATGAGCTACTTGCAATATATAAAATGATTTTCAATGAATGAAAGTATATAATAGTGAGTATTCTATGATCCTACAACCATCACATGGCAAAGAGCAAGGTTCATGTAATTGCTATCCAATTATGTTGCCATAAGAAATGTTAGGAGGAGAAAAATCACTCAATATAAACTTTAAAGTATGACACTCATCAGTAAGATGTCCAATAGTTCTATGATATGCACAATAATTCATGTTCTTAGGATTGTTGCTTCTACTAGGAAGTGGCGATATAATCCATCCTAGATGAAGAATTTGTTCCATTTTTCATTCATTTTTTTTTTTAGTATGTAGGAATGGAAATTCTTTGACTTTATAAGGTTTAGATTTCTTACTTGTTTGAGAAGCTTGTTAAGGTGGATTCAAAGGAGAAGGACCTAAAATGATCCTATCATCCTTTTGAGGGATTTTTTCATTATGAAGTAGGATGCTTATTTTCTTAGATGATGTAGAGGGAGAATGATCTTGATATCCTAAACCTTTAATATCTTCAATTGGGTATTTTTTCTAACTTGTGAATCTCATGCTCATTTTTTGTGTCACATCTTTGTTTAGCTAAGATCTTAAAGCCTTGGAAATAAGTCTTCTAGGTTGATGGGTGTGTTGGTGACTTTATTAGCATATGATGGATGGGTATGCACTTGGTTAGAGGAACTAGGTTCACTCATGGTTAGAGGTTTAGGATTGGTTTGTGTTTCAATCTCAGGATGTAAAAGATGAAACATCTCTATTGGTGAAATAGTATGAGGTGTTGGTTGTTGCATGGAGGATAACATGATGCATTATTCTCAAGATTATCAAAACAAGTATGTATGAAATTATGTATGCTTTCATCATCTTCACCTAATATGTCAAATTCATGAAGACATTCATTAGGGGTTGGTTGAGCATGATTAGGTTATATTGCATTAGGATCATTACCAAACACAACTTGAGACATCAACTAAAGATGCTAAGGACTTCCATGTGTTACCAATAGACATGTCCATTATGCAAGAATGAATTTAAATGCAAAGAGATAGCAAATTTTTAGATTTCAAGCAAGATAATTTTTTGATTATGCTATGTAAAAACCTCAAAGTGATGTTTTTTAGATGCAATTTTAACTCAAATAATGCAATAAATTTGAAAAATTAAGCTTAACACTAACAATTTTAGATAACAAAATTTTTGGAAATTGAAATAACAAATTGAATACAAAAACATAAAATGTAGAAATAGTGCTTTTGATGCTCAAAAATTCAGAAAAATACTTGATCAGGGACTCATTCACTCATGGGAAAATGGGTCTGACTTCAAGGTTTTTAAAAATTAATTTACAGATTTATGAGGTAATTTGTATGGTTTTTACATTCTAGTTTCAAACAAGAGGTTACGGTTTCAGATTTATGGAAAATGAGGTCTAAATGCAAGTGAAAAATAATGCTAAATGACAAGAAAAATGACCTAATTCGAGATGCAATTTTGATTCATCTTTTTATTTTACGTTGCTAATCATGAAATGTTATGTAAAAACTATGCAAAACCACTGAGACTTTTGAATTTTTCTAATGTTAAGGAATGCAAAAATTCAAACCTAAAACCATAAATGAGATGCAAACCAATGCAAGTTAAGAACCATAAATGAGATGCAAATCAATGCAATGCAATGCGATGTTATGCAAATCCTAGATCTAGGGTTGAAAATGGACTCCAAAATCAGCAAGTTATGATGCTCAAATGTCAGCTTCACCAAAATGAATAGGAGAAAAATAGGTTCCCACCAAATATGACTAGATAATATGGGGTTACGATGGACCTATTTCTCACTAATTAATTAGGAACTGAGATCCCCAAAAAAAAATGACTAACAACCCTTAGGTGAATCAACACAATTTGAGAATCTACAGATTTCATTATGCTTGAAGGATGGGGGTCAAGGTTAAACAACACTTTGGGGAGGAAAAATAAAAATATCAATTCAACTCCAAAATGCAATCTAACACTTGAAACAAAAATATTAAAATCAATATTAACATAACTAGGAAACATATTGGAGATCTAAGAAGGGTAGAAATGTGTTTACTAGTCACCAAAAGTGAATTTTTGAAGGCTAACTGGGACTAATTTGCCCATGAGTGAATGGGTCTTTTGTTAGGTTTTTTTTGAAAATTTTGGGAGCATCTGATGCTAATCTCTAGCTTTTGATTTGTCTAGGTTTTAGGGTCAGAAAGTTAGAAATTAGATCTATGGGTTAGATGTTGTGATTTGATGACAACTTTTACAACTTTTCCGATCTTGCACTTAAAAATCCCTTCAATCCTTCTTCAACCTAAATCTACAATCACATGCACAAGAGAGAAAATGTTTTTTTTTGGGTGAATGGGGCTTTTCCTTGGTCAAACTCTATTTTGGTAATAAAAAATTGAATTGAAATAATGCATGAAAGAGAGAATAAAGAATGAACAAAGCTACGTTACCACTCAAAAATACCTTGAATGAAATCTTGATAATGGAGATCTTAGAAAGTCTACAACTTGCATGAAATGGATAAATTAGATGTGGTTCTTGACACTTGAATAATATTTTGAATGCTTGAACTTTATCTTTAAATGTACATCAAAATGTGACCTCCATAAACGTGCATGATGCAAGAAGACTTTGACATGATGAATAGATCTTGAATGCCGCAATAAATCTCTGATATATCCGCTCTTGAATGCTCTTGATCATCAACTTTTCTATACATTTTTCTCTCATCAAAATGATAGAATATGCTCATGAAAATGCTAGGTGAAACTTAGTGAAATGACCTTGTACTTATAGGTATGTACATCCTTAATTTCTTGAAATTCAAATATCACAAGTTGACATTGAATTATAGATTTGAAGATGTTAAAATACCGCCAAAAAAGTAATTTAAATTTAGGTCCAAAGGTCTAGGGAGTATCCATTCGCACATGGGTCCCAAGTCCCTATTCCTAGAACACACATTTCTCAAGGTAAAGTGTTATGTATTGGCGTTAATTATTGTCAAGTTTCCCCTTTGGAAAATGTAATTTATTAGGCTTGTAAATGAATAAAAGGACTTATTAAGGCCTAATTAAGTTCAATTTAATTAAGAGGGCCCAAATAAGTGTGAACATGTAAGGGATACATTTTTCAACACTAAATTAAGGCATTATTAAGTCCATTAAAAAAGGAGGGCCCAAACAAGTGTGAAAATGTAAAGGGATACATTTTTCTACACTACACTATCTATCTCACCTCGCTCTCCCTCCCTAATTTCCCCCCTCCCTCTCTACTTTTGTCTATCTCACCTCTCCCTCCCTCCCTACATCTCTCTCCCTCCTCCCCCCTCTCTCTCTCCTTCCCTATCTACTTCTCTCTATCTCTCTCCATCTCTTCCTCTCCCTCTCTACTTCTCCCTCCCTCTTTCTTGCCGCTCACTCTATACTTATATCTATCTCACCTCTCCTACTTGGTGTAGTCAAGGATGGATGGTCTAGAAAGAACTATCCAACCATGTAGCTTAGAGTCACATTATGGAAATAACATAAGATAATGATTAGAAAATATGAAATTTAATTAATCTATCAACTAGAAATATTACATGCATCATATACAAAGTAATTAGGGATCACAGGCCTATCGCAAGGGCATTGTACATTACAACTGGCACAAAGGACTTATTATAGCCCCATGACTAGGAAGATCAAAATATCTAAAAATTAATCATGAAATCCTAACTAACTAATTTCCTATGAATTATAGATATTCTTAAATATGATTCTCCAAATTCAAAAATGATCTACATCAACCTCAAGGGTTAACAAAACCCAATGAATGATCAGGTGTGTAGATCGACCTTAAAACATGAAATATAATCCTTTTTTAAATGAAACATTATTGGAACACAATGATATACTGAGAGGGGGGTGAATCAGTAGATATTAAAACTTTTAGTCCTGAAAGCTCTTATGCAGATTCAAACCTTAAACTCAAATCTATAGATTAAAACATAAATAGATATGTTAACCACAAGCATAAGAGAGATCAACACATAACATAGAATATACGTGGAAAACCCAAGTTGGGGAAAACTATGATGAGAAGTACTACTAGGATTGACTATCCTAATCCAACCTCACAAGCAATGAAGTTAAATTACAATTTTAAGGGCTCCAAACCTAAGGAAGCACCAACTCCCTATTTTAGAAGCTACAACTTCAAGGATGTTGTAACACCCTGCTCTAACCTCCAACTCAACACAAACTGAGACAACCACCTCTACAGATTTACAAATTCAAGTATGGATAAAATGGTTCTACAAAAACCAATAATTCATCAATTCAATACATAACTTTTTCTCTCTATGTTCACTCTCACACACACTTGTAAACATCTTCAAATGTAGATTCCATATTTTCACAAACTAATACAGTAACAAACTTCACTCACTAACTATAGTCTTTTTTCACACAAACCATTATTTTCATATCTTTGAACTGCTATTATTTAAACAATTCTTCCTTCATCAAGAAGCAAGCCAACTCATACTATAACCCTAATTGAAATTCAATGAATCATTTCATTTTTGGTGAGTTGTTTTTGGGTTTTCTATGTCATTTCTTCATTTTCCTATACAGTGAATTCCAATTCAAACTATGTGTTCTTCTTTCCTTAAAATTTCCATCTTCATCCAATAGTTAAAAAAATCCTTTATGGATATCTTCCTAATAATATGTGCAAGTGATTATATTTTATCATCCTCTTCCTTGGATTGATCCCATCCCTTGTTCATTGATGTAAGAATCTATGCTATTCACTTTTCCATTAGACCAAACAGATTCACTATTATGTTCATTAACATAATAAATCATGCACCAATAAAAAAATTTCATTAAAATTACCATCATCGAATTGCTAGGGATTGGTTCCTGCCATTTTCTAAGCAACGTCGCACATCACTACAAAGTTAGCGAGTGCACATTCATTTCAGTGATGTAGCAACCATTGCTTTATCGCTGCTTTGATAATCCATTATCTTCCATTTTAATGATGTGAGGATATAGATGGGATGAACATACTCCATTTTCCATTGCTAAACTTCAAACCAAATTCAAAGATGTTTTTGTGAAACATCAATTCTTAGCGATGGCCATTAGATTATCTTTCATCTCATCTCAATATTTAATCTGACCAAGATAGTATTTGTTGATTTTTAACAATGATGAAAAATCAACAAATAATCATTTTCCATATGTCATTCATTTTTTATCCAAGTCATCTATCCACATCACCAAACTTTGTCATCTTTTGCTGAAACTGGTCCACTATATCAACAAATCAAAAAGACAAATCATAGTTATTTTGAAAATCTTATGTCACTTTGATGAGCTTGTATCTCTCCTTATCACTCCATTGAACAGATTCATTTCTAAAATCTATATGTCTCTTTGACATACACTATCGCCAAAATGGATGGTCCCCACTGTCACATACCATCCATCGTGGATTACTTTCCACCAACCCCCGCTTCCCCGCAAATCTTGACTGAGCCCCAATAAATTCGTAGAGGGATAGCGGGAAAATTCCACGTATACACCTTTTGATGTCATCAAATACCACTTTACACCAACACTCAGTCCCACCTTGATTGCACAACCATCACCATATTAAAGAGAGTGAAAATACTATCACTCTAAAACACTTATGTCAGCTTGAAGCAAACCACATTACCATTCACTTGCAACTCTTGCTATCACAAAATTGAAGGGACAATTTCCTTGGTCTCGTTGAAATATTGATGTCACTTTGATGGAGTAAATGTTGATTAACCCACATAGGAAATATTATCATTTGCAGTAATTTCTTGGTGGTAAAAGCTTGGAACAATAATGTATGAGATTTTGCAATATTGAAGCAACTTCTTACAACTTTGTATTATATCAATAATCCACCTTTGACTTCATGTAAAATATTTCCTTTGCGTTTTCATGATTGAAACTACTTACATGACACTTTTGAAATCAATGAAAACATTTTTTCAACAATCTCCCCCTTTTTCATTGATGACAAAAACTAATGCTCAACCATCCTAATTCTCATCCATATTGTCAACTATGACATCATTTTCCCAATCAACATCTAAGCATTTGTTCTATACTCCCATGCTCCAACTTTTGAGCATTACACAACTCTCTCCCCCTTTGACATCAATGGAAAGGGGCACACTCCCCATTAGTATATGCTCCCCCTTTGACAAACAATGCAAAGAGAAAGAGAGGATTCTAAACTCTATAACCATTAAGTTGTTAGAAATTTGTAAAACAATATTTACCTGACTTGATCATGTTGTCCTTGTCTAGGGTTAAAGAAATAATCAATGAAGCTCCCCATGGATATATGCCCTATCACTAGAATTTAGTGATAGGATATGGGAGAAACTAATCCTAGCTTTTGTCTTGGGTATTCAAACTACTCTATGGGAAGAGGCTTTGTAAACATAGTAGACACTTGGTCCCTTATAGTAACATACTACATGCTAACTTCCTTATATGCAACCTTCTCTCAGATGAAGTGATACTTGATTGATATATACTTGGTTTTGGAGTGCATCACTGGATTCTCTAATATTTTTATGGCACTTGAATTATCACAAAGAATAAAAATAGGTTCTTTGTATTCCACCTTGATGTTGTTTAATGTATGCTTCATCCTTAAGACCTGAGCACAAAATGTAAAAACTACAACATGCTCCACTTCGGCTATAGAAAGAGTGATAGACTCTTGCTTTTTACTCATACATGAAACTAAACTATTTCCCAAGAAGAAAGCACCACCACTAGTACACTTTCTGTCATCCACACTTCCTACCCAATTGACATTTATATAATTTGTTAAGATGAAATCCTTGGTTTTAGGGTGCCATAATCCATAGTCAATAGTTCTTTTAATATATTTGAAGATTCTTTTCATAACATTGATGTGGGACTCCTTTGGTGCAGCCTGAAACCTAGCTACCATGCAAAATTCTTGCATTATATCAGGCCTAGATGCGGTTAGGTATAGAAGACTTTCAATCATTAATCTATATAGTTTGATTTGCAATAGTTGATTCATCTAATTTTCTCAGCTTGTAGCTAGTAATCATGAGAGTACTGGCTAGCCTACTATCCTCTATGCCAAAATTATTAAGCATTTCTTTTGCATACTTGGTTTGAGATATCAATATCTACTTTTCTGACTATGTTATTTGTAAACCAAGGAAAAATATGAGTTCTCCAAGCATGGAAATTTCAAACTCATCTTGCACATGTGTGTAGCAAATATTCTACACATTACATCATTGCTACCACCAAATATGATATCATCCACATATACTACAACAATGATCATATGCTCACCTTCAAATTTGAGATATAAATTGCTATCAACACAACCCTTTTTGAATCCTCATTGTTATAGGTATTGATCCAACCTTGAATACCATGTCCTTGGGGTTTTCTTTAGACCACACAATGCTTTCCTTAATCTACAAACATAACCATCATCTTCTGGCAACTAAAAACCTTAGACTAGATGCTCAATATATACTTCCTCTTATAGGTTTCCATTCAAGAATGCAGATTTAACATCCATTTGATATACTTTGAATCCCTTGTAGACTAAGAATGCAAGAAACAGTCTTGTTTGTTCTAATCTTGAAACAAGGGAAAATGTTTGTTTGAAGTCAATCCCTTCTACTTGTGCATATCCTTTGCACACTAACCTTGCTTTATTTCTAACCACAACTCCATCTTCATCCAACTTATTTCTGAATATCCATTTGATTCCAATTACATTCTTGTTTGATGGTCTAGGAAGCAATTCCCATGTTTTTTTCTTCTCAATTTGATTGAGTTCCTCTTCCATTTATTTTATCCAACTCATATCCTTACTAGCTTTAGTAAATCTATTTGGTTCAATATGAGATGAGAGAAAAATTTAATTGCTCCTTGTCCTTTATAATTCTTCTCCTAGTCAGCACACCTTCATTTTTATCACCAATTATTTGGTCTATAGGATGATCCTTTTGCACATATTTTGCAAGAGCTTGTTCAACTACTTCTTCATTCTCTTCTTCTTGTTTTCTTCTTCAACTGCTACACCTATATCATCATCTTCTTATTCAAACTTAAATTTTTCTACTAGATTTTCTTTGATTTGTATTTCATCAACTTTGGCATTTATGCTTTCAACAATCTTGTGCAATTTCTTGTTGTAACACTTATAAGATTTTCTCTAAGTTGAGTAACCTAAGAAAATTCCTCCATCACGCCTCATATAAAATATTTCTAAATCTTCTTCTCTCTTAATATAACATTTACTACCAAACATCTTGAAATTCTTGACGAATGCAGGCCTACCAAACCAGAATTCATATGGAGTTTTGCGACTATTTTCTCTTAGAAGAGCTCTGTTCCATATGTACACTGTAGTCTGAATTATCTCCTTCCAAAAAGTATCTCCCAAATTTTCCTCATGTAACATAGCCCTAGACATTTCTTTCATAATCTTGTTTCTTCTTTCTACCACTCCATTTTGTTGTGGAGTTCTAGATGTTGAATACTATCATTTAATTCCATGATCTTCACAATATTCTTTGAATTCACTTGATGTAAATTCCCCTCCTTTGACTAATCTTACTAAATTTAATTCTTCTCCCAATCTCCTTTTCTACCATCTTTATGAAAATATTAATTTTTTCAAATGCTTTAACCTTCTCCTTTAAAAATGTTACCCATGCCTGTCTAGTGTAATAATCAATTAGCAACATAAAATATTTTTCTCCTTGCAGTCCTCTTTTCCTCATGGGTCGACACAGATCATTATAAACTATTTCCAAGATTTTTTTTGTTGAATAATCTTTTGTAGGAATCTTAAACCTTGTTTTCTTTCTCTACTGGCATCCTTCACAGATTGTATTTATAGGATTTGTTATCTTCTAGGAATGTTTCTAATTAGTCCTTTTGAACTTATCTTTACCATATTGTCAAAATTTGCATGCCCCAGTCTTTTATACCACAACTAGCTCTCATTTGCTTGGCTAATTAGACATGTTTGACCTTTTACATCACATAGGTTGTAGAGATTACTATTTGTCCTTACTCCTTGAGCAATTGTCTTACCATTTTTCCTTATCTTGCAGCCTTCAGATTTAAATACAACCTTGTACCCATTATCACACATCTGGCTAACACTAAGAAGATTATGTTTCAGACCTTCAACATAGAGCACATATTTAGTCTTATTCTTCCCATCTATACTTAAAATTCCTTTACCACAGATCTTGATAGCATTATTATCACCTAGGCTTACTAATCGTCCTTTTCTCATTTTGAGTTCAATGAATTTACTTTTATCTCCAATCATATACTTGGCTTAGCCACTATCAATTACCAAAAAGTCTCGTTCCTTTGCATGTAGTGCTATTTGGATGATCATGGGCTGAGTTGAATTCTGCTCTTTCTCCTTCCACATCTTCTTAGGTTTCTTTTCAACTTTCTCTTCCTTTTTTTCAAAAACCTCAACTCCCTTTTCAACTTTGGAAGATGTATTTTTCTTCTTCTCAGACTAAGCATTTGGTCTTATAATTTTTTCTCTATAATTTCTAGCTACATGACCAAATTTTTTGCAATTATAACAAACTATATTCATTTCAACCAAGGGGGAAAATGGATTTTCTCTTACAAAATTTGTATTCTTCCTTGGAATGACTCTACATTCTCTATTGCTATGACCAACATTGTTACAAATATAGCAATACCCATTGAAGTATGATGACTACCTAGTAATGGTGTTTCCTTTAGCTAGATGAGGAGATATTCTTTGTCTAGGCCTCCTTGGATAGTGTACTCTTGTGAATCCATCATTGTCTATTCTTTTTGTGTTATGGTTCTTCTTTTGTTAAGCAGGGACTGTTTGGTTGTCCTTTTCATCTTCAACCAAATTCTTCTCTTTATCAAGTTTCTCTTCATCTTTAGAGGCTTCCCCTTTGTAAAATTTTTCACCACTAAGGACTAATTTTTCTTCTTCTATAAATATTTCATAGAGTTTTGTAGAGGCATCAATAAACGAGCTCTTTCCTTTTTCTAGTTCTTAGCCTGATTTCTCCTTATTAGCTAGTTTTTCCATACTTAACAATTCATCCAAAATGCCTCAATCATCTTTTAGTTTCAAACCCTTACTAATCTACTCTTTAGATTTTTCCAACTCTTTTCTTAAGGAAACTATTTATGCTTCAAGATTCAATAATCTATCTCTTTCAAATTCTAGTTTGGACTTCATTACTTCACCTCTTTTAGCTTCTTCAACCTGAAGTTTCAGATTTACCTCTAGCTGATTGGATTCCTCAAGTTCTTGAGTTAATTTTTTAGTCTCCTTTTGAGAATTCTTTTTTATTTTCTTGTTTTACCTCTTAATATCATCAAACTTATCTCTTAACTCATCAAAATATTCAAGAGAACTAATCAATTCTCCCTCAAGATCAACAATTGCTTTTTCTTCTTCTTCATGAGAGTCCTCAACTTGTGCATCTTTCTAATCCTTAGTGTCTTTTTCCATGAAGAGGAATTATTTTCCAAATTCTCTCAATACAAGAGCATGATCTTGACCGCCATTTGAACTATCACTAGCATTAGATGTGTCACTTTCTTCATGAATATACATGATCTTCTTTTTTTTCCCAAAATTATTCCTTTTGGGATAAAAGGATTTCTTCTTTTTTTCTATCTAGACTTCTTGCTTGGAGTTATCCTATTTATCATATGGACACTTAGAATAAAAATTATCTATTCTTCCATAATTAAAACACTTAAAGGGAAGGTTACCTTTATATTTTTTGGATCCTCTCCTTAGTCTCCTTATTAATTTTGCTTCTTCCTCATTAGTTTATTCATTGTCTGAAGCAATGACTGTAGCTTTTTCTTTCTTTTCTACTCTAACCTTTTCATTCTTAGCAACCATAAATGTAACTTCGCTCCTAGAAGACTTGACATCTGACATTCTCATCTCATAGGAAATAAATATTCCATGTAACTCATCTAGATTGAGCTTATCAACTTCTCTTCCTTCTTCAATAGCAAAAATCTTGGAATCATATTTAGTTCTCATAGACCTCAAAACTTTTAGAAGAAAAAAAATATTTTACTTCTCATCATATCCTCTAATAGCGTTCACTATATCATCAACACTCAGAAGATAGTATGCAATTTCCTCCTCTTCAATCATGTTCAAGCCTTCAAATTTTTCTCTCAGTACTTGTAGCTTTTCTAACTTCACCTTGGTGTCTCCTTCATATATCTTATTCAAATTTTCCCAAACATCATAAGTAGTTTCACAATGCATAACTTCGCTATGCACAAAATTAGGCAAGTTGTTAATAATGGTGAACCAAGCTTTCTCAATGTTCTCATAATCCTTCTTTCCGGCAAATCAATAGGAGGAGTAGCAGGGATAGTGCATTTGTTCTTTACTAACATCCAAACATAATTTCAAAGAGAACCTAAGTATCCTTTCATCAATGAGCTCCACCTAATTTGTTCCATCAAACCTAGGTGGCTTGCTAGAACCTGCTTGACTTTCCATTTGTTTGTTCACTTATCAAAGATCTACCCAAGCTATGTTGGAAGAATGAAGAAGGAGACCTCTAGTTTGTTGTCATTGATGCCAACATTTTTTGGTGACTAATTATCTGCCCATCCGACAAACTATGTTTGTGCTACATTAATCTAGTAATTTGGTTAGGAATCAATCTGATAGAATATCAGCTCATATGATTTTGATATGTTATTCAAGGGTCTCAGATGCAACTTTGGTCAAGAATTCAACAATTTAGGTCAAATGAGTTGAAAGTTATAAATGATAGAAGTTTGCTTATAGTTTTTCGTATGATCTCCTTCTGGCCAACTTGAACATGTAGTGCACACTTCATGGAGGTTTGAAGAGTTCCTTTTTAGGTCTAGGCCAACCTAAATCATGTCTTGTATATTATTTTTTAGAGAACCAAAAAAGTTTTTGTTTTGAAACTGACAAGATATTTTTGAGTTAAGTATGCTTACATCCAATTAGGCTGACCTAATTGATGTATGAAGATGTAACCATGTATATATGAAGCATCCTTGTATTGAACATATATACACACATGGATGTACATGTAGATACATAGAGATAGAGATGATAAGAAGTGATGATGTGAGATGTGTGATAGAGTGATATCATGTGAAGCCATTAGTAGTTGTTGATAGTTGATATATACCTACAATCCAGTACAAGATTTTTTATCTTCCAAAGCTTAATTGGAACTACACTCAACACTTAGAAGGTGAAGTCGATTGAGTTCATATTCTTAGTAGTGAGCCATATATTTTTATAATCTAGTGGTAAGCCATATCTTTTTGTACTTTGGTTGTGAGTCTTTCAAGGATAGTGTGTCTCAGTAGTGTGCCTTGTAATATTTTATGACTGGTTATAATATATTGTGGGTTAATCCTCACCGTGGTTTTTCCCATTTTGGGTTTCCCACATAAAAATCCCAGTGTTTGAGTTATGTGATGTTATGTTCCCTTCCATGTTTTTAGTTACAGTTGCAACTATATATGTTTTAATAATTGGATGGTTAGCAATAAAATGGTTTAGTAGAATATTGATTCACCCCCCACTCAGTATTTTGTGTGTTCAACAATTGGTATCAGAGCTCAATTCCTTTTGAGAAGCTTAATAGCTTAAGGAAGATCTTAAAGTTTGAACACATGGCTAACAAAAAGTATCATGTTCCTTTGGAAGAGATTTCAACATCTGAAGAACTACATACTACTCTTGATGATCTAGAAAATAGTGAAAATGAGAAAGAACTTCTAAAGGAAAACTTAAAAGAAGCAAATGAATGCATCAAAAAATTAAGAGAACAAATCAAGATATTCAAAGAAAAGCATAGAGAAATTAGTGATCAGTTGGAAAAGGAAAAGAGGAAATCACTGAACTAAAGCCACAAGTGGAAGAAAAGAAAAGAAAAGAATTGAAGAATATCAAAAAGCTGAAATCTAAAGAAAAATTGATGAATATACAAAGCTTGAACAAGAAGTGGTAACACTAAGATCTAACTTAGTAAAGGAAAAATATCATGAGGATAAATTCAAAGCAAACACCACAATGCTTAATGAATTAATTTATTTTTAGAAACCCTCTAAGGATAAAAGTGGTTTGGGACTTGAAGAAAGATAAAGCTCAAAGGAAAATCAAACTCCTAACAAAGTGGAAAATCAAAGGAAGACTCAAAGAAATGGAAGGAAGATCAAAAACCATAAAAACAATACTAGAAGGATTCCTATCAGACAACCTAATGCTCAAAGGTACCCATCTTTTAATGACATTTGTTTTTCATGCAATAAATTTGGTCATAGGAAAAAAAAATGTAGAAGTAGAATGAATCAAAATGTTGGATTCTTTGTTGGACAATTCCTTGCTTGCAATAATTTTGGACATAGAGCTACTGAGTGTAGATATCAAATAATGATGAATTGTTTCAATACTGGTAGATTGATTTATTATTTTCAAGGTTACCGCTATACATGCAATATCTTCAGACATAAATTTATTCAATGTATATCAAGGTTAAATGCAAATCAATTTGGTCAAAAACATGTGTGTTACACCTACAATAAATCGAGACACATTTCAAAATTCTGCAGAAGCAAAAATGAGAAGAAATCTAATTCAAATCAAAGGAATAAAACTATGAATAAAATTGATCCTATTGAGGTTAAAAAGGAAATGGAAAAAATTTGGAAGAAAAAGGAAGAACCTGAAAATAAGGATGAATCAAATGCACCTATATCTGCATTTGGTGCAAATACCTCTTCTAAAAACTAAACCAAACAATTGTTTTAGGGGGAGTAGTGACATAGAAATCTAACAAACCCCCGATATAAGAGTTGTCAAGTAGTGACACAAGGATATATGATGTAAGGTGTCATTATGAAGATGTTGAAGAAGTTTTCAATAGAAAATATGAAAAACTAGAGAATTACTGAGTATTTTAGGGTTGCAAAGTGTTTATCAGCTTTTGAAATTGGAATGCATTTAATGAAATATTAGGGAAAAATCTATAAGTCATAAAGTGAGAAACTAAGTCGAGTTAAATCACATTTGCACAATTGGGAAGAAGTAGAGTGAGATGAAGAGATTTGAAAGCAATTCAAAGAAGTTGGCATCGAACCCTAGTTTTTTCCAAAGCTTGAAAAGGTATTTATTGCTATTTGAACTTTGTGGGTTTTAGTTGAAGCAACTTTTCATAAGTATATACAAGTAGTTTAAGGAAAAGAAATGGTCACTCCCACTATTGTGGAAGTCTTTGAGAGACCCCAATCTAAATTCAGAAGGTATTCCTAGAAATTCTATGAAATGGATCTTGTGGATGGGTTCTCACAGATTCTGAGTAATGTCCTACCCATTGAAGACACTAGAACTTACATTCATGGAAAGTTATTAAAATTTAACCACCAAGAACTTACGTGTATGAATTTAGATTTGTGTATGAAAACCTAAAACACGTATGTGTTACAAAACACATACATGTTCATAACGTGTACACATTTTAAAATACGTACGCATTTCACAAAGCTATTTTTTTTTTAAAATAAGCGACTATGTTTTCATTTTCATAGTCAATTTGAGCCACACTGTTGAAGGAAAAGAAGATCGTGTATGCATTTTGAAGGGCCTAATTGAAGCAATTTTTCACTTCCATATCCTCTCGTCCACACAACCGACCTCAGTGACCTCCAGGTTGATTGAATTCTACCATATTTTTTCTTTATAGCTTGCATTTTTGTTTTGTAATTGTTATTTAGTTATTTTTTGTTTAGTTTGTTTTAGTTCAATATTTTATAGTTTTTAAATTGCATTAAAAAACCAAAAAGCTCAATGAAACAAAAAATGATAAATTGTAAATCGAAAACCATAAAAGCTAAACCTAAATTAGACACATTTAACTTAGAAATCAAAACCCTAAACCCTAGGTTCCAAATAGCACAGACCTAAAAACTAAAAACCTTAATCCTTGGATCTAAACCCTAAAACCTAAACCTAAAACCCTAATATTTTACCTTTTAGATAGTGCAACCTAAAAGTACAATCAATACTTTCAATGTAACCATTTGTGTTGAGAAATGAGGAGATGTTTCTTAACTAGTTCAATAAATCATAGCATAAATTTATGAGGTTGATCTAATTATGATTGATCATGTTGCTATGTTACACCATTTTCATACTCAACTATAGTTTAAGCATTCTCATTTTTTAGTATGGTTACAAGTTTCAATCTCATTAGGATTGATCATTTTTCTCTTTCTCATTGAGTAATTTCAATTTGAAAATTTACATCCTTCCTTGCTTTATTTTGTGTCCTCCTTGTCATTGGTTCTTAACTTTCACTTCACATAATTTTAGAAGTATCCCTCCTTGGAGGTTTCTTACATTTTTTATTTGACATAGATATGTTTTCATGTCATAAAATATCTAAATAATTATATAGTAAGGATCTAATTTATTCCATTTTTGCATGATAAATTATGTACACCAATTCACATGTATAAAAATGATTTCATTACAACTAAAAATTTTACTGAAGTCTTTATACTTAAAGAATCCATTTCCAATATGTGAATAGAGCTCAAGCTCATCTTTGTTTATTTTGTATTGCAATTACCACTAGCATATATCCAATAGCATATATCTATGTATCCTTTTGAATTTCTTCTATTAATTTTATTCTTCTCTTTAGTATGCTTTGAAAATAATGAATGAGATTATAAATTAATTTTAGTATTAAACTTATTTCTTCTTAACTACTTTGTCCCACTATAGAGAGCTTGTGTCTCTTATCATGAAATTTGAAAATTTAGATAAATCAATTTATGTTCTTAGATTTAATCAAATTCTATGTGATACTTGATAAATACATGTATTCATAATTGATATACCTTAGCTCTATAGATATACTCTTGTTGGGAAACAACCACACCTATAAGTAAACTTGCCCTTGCCCCAAAAGATATAGCTCTACCCATAAAAGTAGAAGAATATTACTTATTGACGAATTAGTTAATTAATGGTAGGCTTGATATTTATGAGCTCCATTGAGCACCCTTGTCTAACAATAATCCTAATATTTAGAATCTAGTATAATTTTTACAAATTAAACTACATTGTTTTCATCATTTACCCATTTTGACACTCATTCTTGAGTTGAATAACCTAAATTAGTGGGGTTTCCTTCTCTTTTTCCACCTTTATATGCAATATAAGACACTCTAAACAACCTCTAACCTCCTATTAAAACCCAATTTAAGAAATCAAAGTTATATATCTATGTGTTATTTTTCATTCTTTAGTCCTTTACCTATAGAAATTTGGTTCCTCACCTCATGTTCACAGTCTCTATTTACTAATCTTCTTATTTAATTTTTCCAATAATGATTCAAAGAAGCCTCATTGTTGATATCGTAGCCTTTTGTGAGCTCTCAATTCTTGATGTTTTATCCAAATTCTAGTTTATGTTGATGGTGATTTATGTAAATAAATCTTAAGTCTTTACCTTAATCCATGTGGTTTAATTTTATTTGTTCTTGGGATTGCTATCAATATTTGCACATGACTTAAGTATTTATGTTTTCTTTATTTAATGATTAGGAATGGGCATTTTTGTTTTTTGCATCAACCACATGTGTAGTTGCATATATGTATATTATGTTTCTTGGTTAAATAGTAAAAGGTAAGAGTGGCTATCTTGAATCTTGTTTTCCCCTTAGTATCAAGATCACGTTTCAATTAATATATGCCATCAAATTTGGCTATAGTTTAATTATCAAGTGATATCTAGCTAAAAATAAGTTTATGGCCTTCTTTCAGGGGATTCACTTAATAAACCAATGACATATTGCATGCATTCATAGGGTTCTAATAAAACCCCCTAATTTCATTTCTACCCATCAGACTTATAATTAGAACTTACCTCCCTATTTTCACTGAGAGGTATCCTATGTACCTACTTTTCTAGTTAAGTTCTTATATGATCCCTTTAATATTTCCACACTATCAACCAAGGTAAATTCCCACATATAGACCTAACTCAAAACTATTTATAATTTCCATCCCATTTATTAAAGGTTTAACTGAAAATACCTAGATAAATTATGACAAATATGTCATCCTCTAGAAAGTTTTGATGTAGAAGCACTTATACAACTCAACATATGAACCCTTTCCATGTACACAAAATGTAATAGTGCATCCATAGATATTTTAGGTATCTTAATTATAGTATACATATTGATCTAAATTATAGTGGAAATATTTTAGATATACTTGATGATTCTTCTTGGAAGGGTTGCAAAAGTACTAAAAGGTGTTCAATAATTAGTTTTAGGTAATGTAGGTAGGATTTTATTAAAATTGTATGACCTTGGTGTGACAATTATCTCCATTTTTAGTTGCATTCTAAGAGTTGGTAGTAACAACAAACCCTTCATATTAACAACCACACACTGGACTCAATTTAATGTGTACATGCTATGGATTTTTTAATGTTATGGATTTTTTAATGTTATAAATTGAATGTGTCTTGAAATGAAATGTATTTTGAATTTGTGCACGTTCAATGTGATTTTTAAATAACTTTCAAATTGTGTGCATTATTTAATTAGTTTGTTGATATATATTTTTTAATTGTTTAACATGTAGTTGCCATTTCATTGTTCACATGGATCCCAATTTAACATAGAGGATTTTATACCTATGCACAAGTTCCTAAGATCCCATACATCTAGATCCACCACCACAACAAAAACCCCACACCTCCACACTCTCCACCTCCTAACCCCCCACCCCTGTAGTAGATCAGGCTCAGTTAAGAGAGAGAATTAGAGCAAACCTTAATGTGATTTAGGGAAATATAGATCTGATAAAAAATGAGCCTAGAATCCCCCCCATCTCACATGGTTTGCATCTTTGATGCAAAATTTTCAATTTTGTTTGATCTATTGATGTAGACCTAGATAGGTTCCATCAATGGAGAGAAGAGATGAGACAATTCTATGCAAATGGATTGTCCTATAAAGAAATTAATGACCTTAAAATTACCAAACAAGCCATGTGCCAACATTTTTTTAGCCCTGAAACAAACCAACCAATTCCACCCACCAAAAATGAATTTCAATTTTATGTTGTAGGCACCTGTAGATAGCTGCAAATTTTTGGGATAGATGGTGGATGGTGTTTGATAGTTCACCACATGGAAATTGTGAGGTGCCCCTATACTTTTTGAGAAAGTTATGGGCTGAGTTTAAGTTGGGTTTAAAACCCAACTATTTTGATATGAGTTCATTTCAAGGAGTTGGGCATGGCATGCCCCAACATAGATTAGGAGCACGTGTCAATCCTCAGTGATGTTCTCTAATTGTTTATATTGTTCCTCCTCCTTCTCTTGGTGTTCCCATTGTATTTCAGTAGAAGACAATGTTGTTGACATTAGGAGCATTGAGTTCTCTTTCAGGACATCTCACTCATTAGACTACACACGTGACGACTGAAGTGCCCAATAGAGAGCATGGAGGCTCAGGCTATGGGAATACTTAGGCATCCACCTCAGATGACCCACATGCATCTAGGACAAAGTCATATATGAATTTACTATATTTTGAGGATCATCCTACATAGGTATGTTCATCTTTTGAACTTAATTTTTTTTTTTTGAAATATGCAAAATTCATGTAAATAATAACATCAAATTATATATAATATAATATTAATTCAAGAAGTGTCCAGTGTAGATGTATGATCACACGATGCCTGGATCTCAATATGATCGTGTCTATATTTTGAGTGTTATAGATTTGGGCTCACCTTTTGGTCAGGTACTTGAACCAATTTATATTAAATAACTTGCATGGATATATCTAATTTAATTTGAATTTTTACACATGTGTGAAATGATATATTATATCTAGATGCAGGGAGGTTATGTGATACCGAGTATTGACCAACCACAAGTTGTGGTGAGCACTCCTGAGTCATCATCGGCTTAGGTGCATGCTTTCAAAAGTTTGTTAAGTTTAAATTAAATGCACATCATAGATCTAATTTAATTTGAATTTGTACATATGTGTGCATGATATATACATTGTTGTACATTTATATGTAGGGATTTCATGTGATACCCATGGCGGGTGCACCTAAGACATCATCAACATTTATGCATGGGAAATATTAGGTGTGTGATCATGACGTCATATCATTCTATGTTGTAAACTTTACTAAATCTCCTATACAATTCTTATGGACCTTTTAAATATATATATTAGAGGTTTTAACATATTGTTTGCTTTATATGAATATGTAGGATATAGTAGATCAAGCATTTGGATCTTCTCAAGTGACAATTATGCTACCTATTGAACAAAATGTGCTAGTAGATTCACATGATCATATGGTAATTTATGCATACTAAAAATCATTTTTACTGTATTTACTGGATATCTAATTAAATTTATTTTTATCTTGAGTTTATATTTTCAACTTTATATGTTTAATTATATCAAAATTTCTAAATAACTTTAAATATAATTTCAAGTTTCTTGTACTCTTTTATAGCATGATGCAAGTACATCTAGTCCATGTGGAACAAAGAGGAGAATTGATTTGACTGATCGCCCTCATAGTTATATTTTTTAAAATTTTATGGACTATAGATCTCTAGTTTTATTTAAATATATTTGTTGGACTTGACATATACATTTTGAACATGTTATTTCATGGACCATTTCACATACATTATATCAATTAATATTATCATTTTTGTGTTTATTTACATCGGTTAACTTTAATATGATGATCATATATGCAGTCAATTATGATCATGTTATGTTCATTTTGATGATTATATGCACTCATGAATGTATGTATAGATATTTTATCTAATTTTAAATCAATACATGCACTATATAAATTCTTATCTAGAATCAAATTTCATATATATAATTTATCACATGGTTAGGTTACAAATTAAAACATTCCTTAAATAGTTTAGGTCATACTCATAATAAATTTAGGGCAAGTAATTTTAACTATTTTCCAATTCTAGAAAATATTTGAATCACTAAACAAAAATCTATCTCCTTGTATGTATAAAATGTATAATCTATAAAATTGAACAATTATATAAAATGTGGTAAATACAATACATGAAATGCATAATCTATAAAACTGGAACAAGATATTTAAAAAGTGACTAATAAATTCATTGAATTTCATACATCAAACAAACATATATAATGTATATTGATGTTTAATACAACTATATAACATGGAAAAACATATATGTGCATGTAGATACAATTAAAGCTTATACATAGTCTCTGGATTAAAAAAATTATAGTGACAATCACATGGTAGACCAACTTGATAAGAACCTAGAAAAATAATTAATGTAAGTAAAGTAACTATAGTTTTTATAGTCATTTAACTAAATAATTCATGTGAGAAAAGAACAATATATAGTAAAATTTAGAAAATTGGATCTTATAAATTCCTTACAAATTCAAGTGATGTTTTCCATAGGATGGATTAAGGGGACCTAAGAGGATATAGCTTAAGGGGGGTGCTAAGAGAATTCCTTAAGGGGAGTTAAGGGGATGGCTTAAGGGCATGCAAGAGGTGGATTAAGGGGAGTTGATAGAATGACTTAAAGGGATGTAAGAGGGTGGATTAAGGGGAGTTTATAGAATGATTTAAAGGGATGTAAGAGGGTGGATTAAGGGGATTCATGTCATGAACCTTGGGATATGGCTTAACGGGTTCTAAGAGGATGGCTTAAGGGGAATTATGAGAATGACTTAAGGGATGCAAGATTGTGGATTAAGGGGATGTAAGGTGATATGACTAAAGGGTCCTATAAGAGGATGGATTAAGGGGATGCAAGAGGGTGGATTAAGGGGATGCATGTAATGAACCTTAGGATATGGCTTAACAGGTCCTAAGAGGATGGATTAAGGGGATGCAAGAGGGTGGATTAAGGGGAGTTGATAAAATGACTTAAAGGGATGTAAGAGGGTGGATTAAGGGGAGTTGATAGAATGAATTAAAGGGATGTAAGAGGGTGGATTAAGGGGAGTTGATAGAATGAATTAAAGGGATGTAAGAGAGTGGATTGAGGGGATGCATGTCATGAACCCTAGGATATGGCTTAAGGGGAATTATGAGAGTGACTTAAGGGATGCAAGAGGGTGGATTAAGGGGAGTTGATAGAATGAATTAAAAGGATGTAATAGGGTGGATTAAGGGGAGTTGATAGAAACACTTAAAGGGATGTAAGAGGGTGGATTAAGGGAAGTTGATAGAATGACTTAAAGGGATGCAAGAGGGTGGATTAAGTGGATTTGAGAGAATTAATTAAAACCCTAAACCCTAAACCATAGGACCTAAATCCTAGGAGATGAACCCTAAACCCTTAAAACCCATATAGATTTGTTATTCTAAGCATCTCATGAACCCTAGAAACTGTAAAACCTAAACCATATGACCTAAATCCTAGGAGATGAACCCTAAACCATTAACCCATATATATTTGTTATTCTAATAAACTCATGAACCCTAGAAACCCTAAACCCTAAATCCTAAACCATAGGACCTAAATTCTAGGAGATGAACCTTAAACCCTTAAAACCCATATAGATTTGTTATTCTAAGCATCTCATGAACCATAGAAACCCTAAACCCTAAACCATATGACCTAAAGCCTAGGAGATGAACCCTAAACCATTAACCCATATATATATTTTATTCTAAGCATCTCATGAACCTTAGAAACCCTAAACCCTAAACCATATGACCTAAAGCCTAGGAGATGAACCCTAAACTATTAACCCATATAGATTTGTTATTCTAAGCATCTCATGAAACCTAGAAAGATGTAAGAGGATGCAAGAGGATGGATTAAGGGTATATATACAAGGATATGGCTTAAGTGGTCCTAAGAGGATGGCTTAAAGGGTGTTGAGAGAGTGACTTAAGGCAATGGAAGTGGATGGATTAAGGGTAGATATACGAGGATATAGATTAAGGGGTCCTAAGAGGATGGCTTAAGGGGTGTTTTGAGAGTGACTTAAGGGGATGCAAGTAGATGGATTAAGGGTAGATATATGAGGATATGGATTAATGGGTCTTGGGAGGATTGCTTAAGGGGTTTTGAGAGAGTGACTTAAGGGGATGCAAGTGGATGGATTAAGGGTAGATGTTTGAGGATACAAATTAAGGGGTCCTAAGAGGATGGATTAAGGGGTGCTAAGAGAGTGACTTAAGGGAATGCAAGATGATGGATTAAGGGTAGATATGAGGATATGGATTAAGGGGTCTTAATAGGATGACTTAAGGGGAATTAATAGAGAGACTTAAGGGGATGCAAGAGGATGGATTAAGGCTAGATATGAAAGGATATGGATTAATGGGTCCTAATAGGATTGCTTAAGGGGAATTAATAGAGAAACTTAATGGGATTCAAGAGGATGACTTAAGGGGATATGAAATCAACTATAGAATTTATATAAAATGATAATTAAATTTAGTTTTATATTTATACTATCAATTAAATGCATCTAGAATTATATAGTCACTTGTCTCTAGATTCAAATTCCATTGTAATATACATGCATCTCCTCTCTTTTTAGTAAAGCATCTAGTTTTGGGAGACCTGAAACAAAAATGATATAAAACTTTAATTAGGAAATTACTAGAGAGAAATATATATATATATATAAACATGTATATGTGATAATTTTTTAAGTACATATTGACTATCAATTAAATATATATAAAACTATATACTTACCAATATTTATTTACTTCGATGTACCATCTACATCCTCTCTTTTTTGTAATGCATCTATGATTGTCTCATGATCATCCATTGAAAGTGTCCATAAAAATTTATTAGCAGACCTCCCTTGATATCTAACTAGTTTTATAGTGGTTTCCAAAATAAAATGTGAATAATGTATAATCTTCTTGTGTCTTTCATAATATTCAAATGTAGGAAAGCCATTCTTTCTTATAAAATATTTTTGAAGCTAGGTGCCAACAACAACCACTGAACCAGTTGGATACTCAAAGTTGTCATCATCCAGTCTAGGATGTACCAACCAATGAATACTTTGTCTCCTCTTCATTCCCCTCAAGTGCAACAACAACATACACATGTCTTGCAAAAAAAATAAAAAATTCAATAAAGAGTGACTTATATTTAATTCACATATAAAATTCAACTCAATAAATAATGTACCTTCTTGTACAAGATCTGAAACACGATTATAATCATCTGATGCAAAAAATTGATTATCTTCAATTGTTGTTCCATGTTTCAAACATGTGTCGATGTAGGTGTTAAGGCTATTTGTTTCCATTGTTTGACCCATTCCATAATTTCACATGCCTCCCAATCACCTGCAATACAAAATCGACAAAATCATGCTAGCTCCCTTGTCCATGTTGTCCATGTGCTTGCATTTTAACTCTTAAACAAATTCCATTTTGTAGATCCATTAATTTTTTCACAATCTTGTCAAGAAAAAAATATCATTTTCTTCAACTAACCAAAAGAAGCATCAAATTATTGAGCTCTCACTTTTTCTTGTAGATAATTTGGTATTGCACCAATCTACACTTGCATGTGCATCTCTAAATTTCGCAACATCCTCAAATTTTAGTTGCTCTCTAGCAAGAGCTCTTTTCACACATACACCTGCTCCATCATGTTCTCCCTTACCATGACTAGCTTAAAAAAAAACTCCACATGTTGGATATTATTTTCATTATGAACTCTACAACACCAATAAAAAATTCTAGCATTTTTGAATTGACCTGTGCAAGTATCTGACCATATGATATTTTCTCTCATTTCAATTCCTCTCTCTTTTAAATTTTTATAAAATATATCAAAACAATATTGAAAAAACGTACATGAATGTAAATTGATTATCACTTACATAAAAATGGTACTCTCTCAAAAAAATTATATTATCTTCTCTACTATCATCTGCATATCTATAAACACTATGAACAAATATAGCTACTTGCACTAGATTATAATATTGTGATTGAATTTATTTTTGTGGAGCAAGAGTATATTTTTTAGCAAAATCAACAACTGACAATATAGTTCCAATTGGGAATGTGTTTTACATAAACAAAATTTATTATCAAGCCAATGAGCATACTGAGAGTGTTTAACATAGTTAGGTACAATCTTATCTTTAAATTCTTTAATAAATGCATGCACACTAAATTTTTCCACAATTAGCTCACAAATTTTTCTAGTTTTTCCATCCTTTAAAGAATATTCAACATTTTTAATTTCTTTTACATTCACTAATTGTTGTCAAAATTCATCTTAACTACTTTGATGTATACATCCTCCTAATAATGAAAATTTACCACATCTATCGCATTCTCTAGAAATACGTGCTTTAAATAAAAAAAGTTTCCATTAGAGGGTTCACAAAAAAAACTTGCTATAAAATATTTGATTCTTTTAGGTGGCATATTAATACCACAAATGTCCTACATAATTTGGTTAACATGCAAAGTGCATCGTATATATCAAAAACTATCATAATAATAAAAAAAATTGTACATGAGTCTTACAACAACAAGAGATTCATTGCTTATTAATTCTAGCATACCAAGGTTTACACTTTTCGAATGATCTTTGAGTTATGGTAATATTCAATGGTAAGATTGAAGCATCTATTTTTATATATATAATTCAATTTGAGTCATATCTAAGAGATGCTTTGGATGATGTTCACAAATTTTGGAACCCACCCTTAATTTTAAGACATCTCTAATGTTAGGTGATACTCTTGTATTATCATGCCAAATTTTTTTGATTAAAGATTTAATTTCATTAGTTAATTTCATGTTTGATCTTGGGAGTCTACCACTAAAAATCCAACATTGATTAATTGGATAATTTTCAATACTTTCTCTTCTTTTATCATCTCTTATCAAAGTTTTAGGATTTACTTTTATATATTTACCAATATTACTTAACATTCTTTTATTTGAAGATGATTTATTAACTAGAGCAGTTGTTATTGCACGTCTAGCTACATTCCTATCTTTAGATTGTCTTTTCTTACCTATAAAATCAATAGCATTAGCAACACTAGATATGACTTATTCTACTAAATCATCTTTCTTTTTTGTTTTACAAAAATACCTAATTTTTTCATCACATTTCTCATTTTCGACATTCTCATCAATTGCAACATGAGTTGAAATTGGAATCCTAATTTATTTCTATAAGAAAACATTTTATATATTCTATTTCCATAAGTTCTAATTTTTCTCCAAGAAACTTTACCACAAAGGTTATCTAGCACATCTTTTTCAATTGTAAAAAAACATTTTCATTTTCATCCATACAAGGGGTTTCATTTTAAAACATAAAAGGGATTTCATTCTCATTTTCATCAATATGAGGGATTTCATTCTCATTTGCATTCTTATAAGATATTTCATCATTTTTTTGTTTTTGCATTGTTTCAACCCTAGAATTATTGATCTCATGAATGGTGTATCTAGATTTATCTAAATAACTAAGACCAATATTATCAAGACTTGGGTTTGAAGACATACCTGGATGGATTGTTTGAATAGGTGAATTTTCCATATCATTGGGAGGTGTATTTGAAGACATACTTGAAGTTGTTTGCATAGGTACTATTTCCATATCATTCAAAGTTGAAGTTGAAGGCATAGTTGGGTTTGTCTCCATAATTGCATTTTCTTCCATATTCACCATCTCCTCATTTGCATCATCTCCATTCATTTCATAATTCATGGTTTCCTCTTCATCATCCGTAGAACAAGATGCTTCCAAATTTTTCATTTGACGAATCCTTTCTCTTCTATCCCTTTGTATTTTTTCGTCCATTTCTTTATTTGCTTGAATTTATTTGGGTGTCATTAACTTTCTACATTTTTTTCTTTGTATTTTCTTTGATCCCATGGTTACCAAACCCTCTTTGATAACAAAATAAATGATTCAAGTAACGTATTTTCAAATTTCCATTTCCTTCAAATATTCAAATAAAACTATGTAGTATGAAGATCCTTTTTTCTATAAACTTTGAAGTACAAAAACATCATGAATACATCCAAAAGTTATCTTTTTCCAAATATTCTTGTTAAATGTTCTTGTACTTGATTCCACTCTAGAAAATTCAACCTACACTTATCTCTTCCAATAATTTGAATAGAATATGCCCTGCACAAGATAAATTTACAAAAAAAAAACATAGAAAATGGTGTTTTTGGACCATACTACAAAAAAAGAATGTTGCAAAAAAAATGTGCTTTATCAGTATTTTCCAAATCGAGAAAAAAAACTATATAAGAAACACGTACTCATTATAAAACATGCACACATTCTATTTTAGGAACACGTATGTGTTATATAATGCATACATGTTACCTTTGCCCTATGGATAAATAGATAGTGTGTATGCATTATGTAATGCATATGTATTTCATTTAAATAACATGTACACATTTCAATAACATGAACGTGTTATTAAAATTTTCAATTTCCAACCCACATGTAGCCTTGATTTTGGGCTCAAGAAAGGATTGGAAATCTAAGCTTTAATCTTTGAATTGCAACTAAAAAACTAAGACAGATTAAAGAAGAATGTCCAACTTTCGCAATATGGCTAATGACTCTTTTTCTAAATCAATCTATAAAATTAAAACCCATTAGAGAACACAATGTCTAGTTTCAAAATATATAATTTTTTGGATTTTGTGGTTGTGTTGCTGATATTTAGTTGTCATTGATGTCAACACTATTAGCATTGATGTATTGAAGGTTGTATATGTCGAGGATATTGAGAAAATTGTTAAAGAAAGATTTGTAGGTTGACAGTGGAATAATGAAGGTCATGAAGGTGTATTGCTCTATATGTTGAAGATCAGTTGTTGTGTACTAAAGGGTTTATTGCTGAGTGTATCTAGTTTATTTACCTAAATTTTTAGAGGTCCGTGTGAAGATTTAATCGTGTGGTGAATAGTCATGTTTTGATAGTTTTTTTGTGGCATCAGTTAGTGTTCCTGATTGAAGTTGATGTGATTCTAGTAATTTTAGTTGCTACAGATGCTTCTTTGATGATTCATGATGCTTGTGGATGCTTCTAGATCATTCTCTTTGTTGTACATCCACATTGGTTGATGTGCTCGTGGTCAATGATTTTTCTCTTGTGTGTTCGAGTCTTTATGTTCTTGGCCGACATGGTGGTTATAACGTATTGTGGATCCTTGGAGATTAAAATTTGAATGTTTGGTGCACTCGAGGATGTTGTTTTGGGCCACAACATAATATTTGGCAATGGTGTTTGATTCACATTGAAAATATACTTGTAAATTTGGGCTGACATTGTGTATATGTTTTATATTTTATACTTTATTTTAGCTGACAAAGTTGTTGATGTAATTCCATGTTGCAGATATATAAGAGCAGTTGCTTGTGCAAAGTTTAAAAGTGAAGAAGTGCCAAAGAAGAGAAAGTGTGTGAATAGTGATCAAATCATTCGATTGTAGAGCAAAGTGTGAAGAAGTTTAAGCGAAGTGTGAAGGAGTGTTTCTGTGCTTAACTGAAACTATAATTAGGATTTTGTAGAAGCTATTTTCTTAGTTCATACCCTCCGGATCCAATCCAAATTGTTGTAAGATAGTGTGTCTTCTTTGGGCAGTGAGCCCTCTTGTATTTGAGCAATGAGCTCTAAGCAGTGTACCTGAATGCATGTGCATTCCCATTATTCTTCTTTATACTTTTAATAGGGTATAATATTATGGACTAACATCCACTATGGTTTTTCCCCTAATAGGGTTTCCATGTAAAAATCTTGGTGTTCTATGTGTTTATGATGTGTTGATTGTTTGTGGTTTATTTTTCATTCATTAGATCTAAGATTAAGTTAAGTTTGAAAAGTTTAAATATTCTATGACAACTGATTCACCTCCCTCTCAGTTGTCTATCCTTGTTTTTACAACAATTGGTATCAGAGATGGTTCCTCTGAAGAATTTTAAAAGCAAGAGGTGATCTGAGATGGCATCATACAAGAAGGATAGTCCTAGATTTGATGGAACAAACTGCTCTCTATGGAAAGCTAGAATGGAATATCATTTGAGGTGTATTGGTGAACCCTTCTAGAAGATTACAAAGAACAAATATAATATTGCTTATAATGGTCCTTCCACTCTTGATGAGAATAAAGAGGTTGAGATTAAAATAAGGGTTATTGAAGCTTTGTTGAGTACTCTAATGGATTTAGAAATGACAAATGTGATGGATCTGAAGAAATCTCATTAGATCTAGAAGAAGTTGGAGACTTTGTATGAAGGAGATGCACTTATTAAGGTTGATAAGCTACATAGTTTGAAAGGAAAGTATGAAACCTTGAAGATGGGTGAAGATGAAAATATTTCCTCTTTTATGCAAAGAGTAAATGAACTTGTGATGGGTATTAAATGTGTCAGTGGTACCCTGGATGAATAATAAATTGTAGCTAAAGTGCTTAGATCATTTCCTCCCTCTTACAAATCAAAGGCTCATGCTATTGAAGAGCTTAGAACAGTAATAAATGTGACAAGAGATTGTTGATTGGTAAACTTGCCGCCTTTGAGTTGAGTGAATTTGGTGATTCTACCCCCAAGACTAAATTTGCATTTAAGGCCTCTGTATCTGGAAGAAACAAGCAAAGATATGATCTGAGAGAAAGTTCTAGAAATACATTCAAGTATTAGGAAGAGATGAAACAACTTGAAGATGAAAAAAGAGAGGCAAAAGAGCTATAAGCATTGATTGTGAAGAAAGAAGGAAAAGGACAAGGTAAGTATAATGGAAAGTTTCCATTTAAATGTTTCTCTTGTAGTAAAATAGGTCATTTTGCTTCAAGGTGTCCTAAAAGAGTTCCTAGGTCTAAGCCTAACAAACCTAGATTGCAAAAGAAATGCTATTTTGCTAAAGAAGGTGTGATTGATGAAGAATCTGATAAAGAAAATGGAAATGAAGATGAATGGGTTTTCATTGCTATCAAGGAAAATGGTCTGGTGGCTACTGAATCTGCTAAAGTTGAGAAATCTCTTGCAACCCAAATTGAAGAAAAGGATGAGTGCTTATTGATGGCGGATGCTCACATCATATGACTGGTGACAAAAGAAAATTTATAATTCTAGAGAAATATGACGGTAAGGTTGTAATATTTGGAGATAACAATGTTGGTGTGATTCATGGCAGAGGATCTATTTGTCTTGGTGGTAAACATAACATTGATGATGTCCTTTATGTGGATGGATTGAAACATAACCTGTTGAGTGTTGGATAGATGGTGGACAAGCATTATGATCTTTAGTTCAAATATGTAAGATGCAGGATACCTGGAAGTTCTAGAAATGTAATTGCTTCAGGTAAAAAGAAAAGAGGTAATATTTTTCACTTGAGTACTGCTAATGAAAGTTGTTTAATTGCTCAAGTGGATGAAAGATGGTTATGGAATAGGAGTTTCTATCATGTGAATTTTGATAACATTATCAAGATAAGCTCCAATCAAGTAGTAAGAGATCTACCTAAGCTAGTGAAGCCTACTAATACAATATGCAAGGAATGTCAGATGGGAAAAGAGACTAGAATTTCTTTTCAGAGTAAACAACATCATTCAAATGGAGCACTGGAGCTAGTGCATACTGATCTGTGTGGTCCCTCTAGAATCATAATTCTACAAGGAGAAAGGTACTTTATGCTACTTATTGATGATTACTCTAGGATGATATGGGTTGCTCTCTTAAGAGAAAAATGTGAAGCACTATAGAAGTTCAAAAGTTTTAAAGCTATGACAGAGAATGAGACAGATCTGAAGATAAAATTCCTAAGTTCAGATAGAGGTGGTGAGTTCACCTCTCAGGAATTCAATTATTTATGTGAAGAGCATGGAATCAAAAGACAATTATTTGCTCCCAAAACCCCTCAATAGAATGGAGTTGTAGGAAGAAAGAATAGAACAATTCTACATGCTGCTAGAACAATGATGATAGAAGGAAATTTGCCTCACATCTATTGGAGAGAAGTTGTAAACACTATTGTGTACATTCTAAACCGAGTAAATGTCAATGGTATTTCTAGTAAGACTCCTTTCGAGCTATGGTTTGGTTATAAGCCTATAGTTAAATATTTCAAGATCTTTGGAGGAAAGTGTTATATTAAGAAAGATGAGGACATAGGGAAGTTTGATGCAAGGAGTGATGAATGAATCTAGGTTACTCTACTAAAAGCAAGGCTTACCCGTGCTATACTAAAAGATTGAGAAAAATGGTTGAAAGTGAACATGTAAGAGTTGATGAGGACTCTGGTAGATCATTTAGATATTATGGATATGATTCAAATGACTAGCAAGATAGTACAGAAAAAGGGAAGAATGCTCAAACATAGAATCAAGTTCAATTTTTTTTGGTAAATCAAGAAAGTCAAGAAGGAGAGACAAGTGGAAGTACAAAAGAAAGAACAAAAGAACCATAAGTGTGAGAGAATGTTAAAATTCTAAGGTATGTAAAGCTAAATCATTCTAAAGATAAAATTATAGGAGATAAGAATAAAGATGTTTAGACTAGAAGAAGGATTGCAAAAGAGTATTGTTTGATTTTGAAGACCTAACCTAACAATGTCAATGAAGCTTGTAATGGTGAACACTAGATGGAAGCTATGAAGGAAGAACTGATGCAAATTGAACATAATGATACATGGATTCTTGTTCCTATACCTAAAGATAAAATGTGATTGGTACTAAATGGGTCTTTTGGAATAAGCTAAAAGAACAAGGTGATGTGGTTTAGAATAAAGCAAGACTAGTATGTAAAGGGTATTCACAAATGTAAGGTATTGATTTTGAAGAAACACTTGCCCCTATTGCCAAAATTGAAGCTGTAAGATTATTTCTTGCTTATGTTGCATATAAGAACTATAAAGTCTATCAAATGGATGTGAAGTCATCCTTTCTGAATGGTGAGTTAGAAGAAGAGGTATATGTTCAACAACCTGATGGATTTCAACTGACTGATAAGGAATACATGGTTTGTCGATTGAAAAAAGCTTTCTATGGACTCAAGCAATCCCCCAGAGCCTGGTATGCTAGATTGGATAAATACTTACTAAAGCTTGGATTCAATAAAGGCACTACTGACAACAACTTGTATTTTAAGTTGGATCATGATAAAGAGTTGATTATTGAAGTTTTTGTTGATGGCATTATTTTTGGAGGAGATGATGATCTATGTATGAAGTTTTCCGATGAAATGAGTATGATTGGAGAGATGAAGTTCTTTCTAGGATTGAAAGTCACTCAATTAGACAACGAGATTTTCATATCTCAGTCCAAATATGTGAGAGAGTTGCTGAAGAAGTTTGGCATGGATGACTCAAATCATGTTGGTACACCCATGGTAACTAGATACAAGTTAACATAGAATGATGATTCTCCTAAGGAAAAACAAACAAGATACAGGTCAATGATTGGTGGATTGCTCTATTTAACTCAGACTAGACCATACATCATGAATGTTGTGTGTATGGTTGCTAGATATCAAGCTTATCCGAAAGAATCTCATGTGACTTCTATAAAGAGAATTTTTAGGTATTTGAAAGGAATAGTTGGTTTTGGGCTTTGGTATCCTAAAGATGATGATCTTACCTTGAGTGCCTATACTGATGTAGATTGTGAAGGAGATGCAGATGATAGAAAAAGCACTAGTGGTGGTGCCTTCTTCCTAGGGAAGAAGCTAGTGTCTTGGTTGAGTAAAAAGTAGAATTTTATTTCCCTATCTACTGTTGAGGTAGAGTATATTGTTGTTGTAAATAATTGTACTCGAGTGTTGTGGATGAAAAAAATGTTGAAATATATTAGAGTAGTATATGATGAGCCTATTTCCATATATTATGTCAACTCAAGTGCAATAAACATATCGAAGAATCTAGTGCTACACTCTAAGACCATTCATATATCAATAAAGTTTTAGTTCATAAGGGAAAAAATGAGTGGAAAAGAAGTCAGACTGGAGTATGTGCCTACCAAAGAATAGATTGCAAACATTTTCACCAATTCATTTCCAGAGGATACTTTTGAGTATCTTAGAGGGATGCTAGGGGTGATTACCCCTCTTGATAAGAACTAGAGATCCATTTACTTGAATCAATTTGTGTGCTTCATAGATGTATTTTGATTTAGATTGATGTTTTTGTGGAGGGGGAGTAGTCAGATGTGTAGATATGTGGTTCAAAGCTTGTATGTGGAAAAATAATACTTATCTTTTCCATTTATTTCAAAGGGGAGAAGAGTCATGTGAAAAATTGGTGATTACCTCGAGAGAAGATCCTTGTGGAGAAGAATATTATGAGTCAAAATCTAAGGGGGGGTAAGTGTTGATTGAGAGTTGTGTTGATGGTGTTTTTCACATCATGTGTTGCCATCAATTAAAAAGGGGGAGATTGTTGGATGTTGTGGTTGTGTTGCTGATATGTGGTTGTCATTGATGTCAACACTATTAGCATTGATGTATTGAAGGTTGTATATGTTGAGGATATTGAGAAAATTGTTAAAGAAAGAGTTGCAAGTTTACAATGGAATAATGAAGGTCATGAAGGTTTCTTGCTTTGTATGTTGAAGATAAGTTGTTGTAGACTAAAGGGTTTATTGTTGAGTGTATCTAGTTTATCCACTAGAAGTTTCAAAGGTTTGTGTGAAGATTTAATTGTGTTGTGAATAGTTGTGTTCTGACAGCTTTTCTGTGGCTTCAATTAGTGTTCTTAATTGAAGTTGATGTGATTCTAGTAATTTCAATTATTGTGGATGTTTCTCTAATGATTTTTGATGCTTTTGGATGCTTCTAGATCATTATCTATCTTTTTTGCATGTTTGTGTTGATCAGTGTGCTCATGGTCGGTGATTTTTCTCTTGTGTGTTTGTGCTTTTATGTTCTTGGCCGACATGGTGGTTGTAACATATTGTGGATCATTGGAGATTAAAATTTGAATGTTTAGTGCACTCGAGGATGTTGTTTTGAGCTACTACATAATATTTTCTGATGGTGTTTGATTCATATTGAAAATTTACTTGTAAATTTGGCCCGACATTGTGTATATGTTTTATATTTTATACTTTATTTTGGCTGACAAAGTTATTGATGCAATTCCATGTTGTGGATATATAAGAGTTGTTGTTTTTATGAAGTTTAAAAGTGAAGAAGTGCTAGAGAAGAGCAAGTGTGTTAATAGTGATCAAGTCATTTGATTGTAGAGCAAAGTGTGAAGAAGTTTGAGTGAAGTGTGAAGGAGTGTTTATGTGCTTAACTGAAATTGTAATCAGGATTTTGTAGAAGCTATTTTCTCAATTCATACCCTATGGATGCAATCCAAATTGCTGTAAGACAATGTTTCTTCATTGGGAAGTGAACCCTCTTGTATTTGAGCAGTGAGCTCTAGGCAGTGTGCCTAAATGCATGTGCATTCCCATTATTCTTCTTTATACTTTTAACAGGGTATAATATTATGGACTAACATCCACCGTGGTTTTTCCCCTAACAGGGTTTCCATGTAAAAATCTTGGTGTTATCTATGTTTCTGATGTGTTAATTGTTTGTGGTTTATTGTTCATTCATCATATTTGAGATTAAGTTAAGTTTGAAAAGTTTAAATATTATGTGACAACTGATTCACCCCTCCTCTCAATTTTATGTCCTTGTTTTTCCAACATAATTTTTATTGGATTATGTTTGTTATTTTTTAATTAATTTCTATGCAAACTAATACTTAAAATTGAAATATCAAGATTTTTTTGTTTTTAATAACTTTTTTTTGGTTAAGTTTCTTGTAAAAATAATTATATGGCATCAATATTTAGAAAATTCTCTACATAATGAACAAAAAAAAAAATTCAAAAAATATTTAGTTTAGGTCCAATTATGTTGTTTGTAAATGTTGATTTTTTAAAACAACAATTAAGGCCAATAAAAATTCAATAAAAAAAAATATTCAAAAAAAAACTACACAAAATTTTCTCATCAATCTTCATGTTGTTAGCTCTCTTTCCCCAAAAGGAATTAACAAAATACTTTTATTTGGGTCAAAAAGTGCTTTCCGTACACGTGCATGGTATGGTAAAAAAATGACATTTAAAAAGTATTTTTTATAGATTCCTATCAAAATTTAATTTCTATAATCTGGGTACTTGAATAATTTACATATTTGGAAACTAGATTCAAAATTATAAATTTCATATTTTTGATTTTTTTAAAGATTCATTGTGTAAGTGTCTTAAATTTTCAGTCCAAGTGTGACAAATTCTAAAAAACAACAAAAACACTTCCACTTTTTGAGCTTTTTGTGGACCCAACTTCTTGCATCAACCCTAGATGTTTGGAATTGGTTCCCTAACTTTTCAAATGAGATGGATTCTATTTTTTTTAGGATGGCACTTAATAGGATACATGATAAGTTTGTGTGGACAAGTGTAGCTAGGTTAATCACCAAGGAAGTAATTCAAGCTATAACTGATCTTTGTGCCACTAGACCCTCACCAGTGCTGAAAGATGTGAAAAAAGAGTGGTTATGAAGCTAACTGGTGCCACATATGATGTGAGAGCTCTAACGACTAAACCCATCACAAACCCAACCATGAGATATATTGATTTTATGATTGGACATCAAATATACTTTACCAACCGAGCCAATTTTGTGTCTTCTACAACAATTCATACTGCATATGAAATGGTAGTGACTAGGAGAGATTATGATCTATGTAATTTTATCTAATTTCAAATTATGGAGAATTTGAGCTTGATTAAGTCAAAGAAACACACTTTCAAGTTTGGTACTGTTACCTATTTTTAGCTACAACTCAAAATAGGTAGAGCTGAATTTTATTTTTCATTGAAAGGTACAAAATTTCTACTAAAGTATTCATTATACTCCAGAATCTAATTACTTGTGAATTTCTAGTGTGATTATGTAAATTTTTGTAATAGAAGAACTCATAAATTTTCATAAGAAATGTTGCTTTATTGATATTGTAAAAACCAAAGTCCCACACAAGCCGTGGGAGTAACTTAATTTGATTTTTTAATCAAATAATGAATACAAGAAAAGTTGTAAATTACACAACTAAAGATAATTTAAACATGAAAAAAGGGGAGTGATTCATCATTTCCTATAATGATGAATCATTTTTACTCAATTTCTTCAAGTTGTTATGTCTCTAGTACCTCCAGGTTGTCTCAACTCCAAGCTCCATGGTTTCTTAGAAGATTGTTAAAAGATGGTGTTAGAGAAATGATAAATCACATCCTACTTCATGCCTACATTACCAACATAAATGTAATACACATCCTATCAGGCATTCATTAGATGATTAGTTCATCAAAAAGGAAAATGTCAGGAGCACAAAATTCAATAGAAGCTTTCAGCTTCAATTATTTTGCTAATTTATTTGTTTAATGTGCAGTAATAGGTATAATCAAATTATTTCAACCAACAAATATTGTTATGAGTGGTGAGAAATTTGTCTCCCACAAGGGCTGAGCCCAAATCATAAGCAATGACATGGGACAATAGTATGAAATAAAGAATCATCGTTCTCCATGAATGAAGTTCATAAAGCATCCTTTAATTCAACATGATGAAAATGGATTGACCAAAGTATCCTATTTCTCATCATTGAAAAGGGACAATCAAAAAATGTTCGAAGGAGCATAATCAACTACATGCATTAGCTCAGTTTTAGCTCTATTTTATTTGTATTGCATTCACATTAAGTATGGAGCCCCTTTACACTGAAGGGAAACTAAAGCATCAAAGTGTTAAATTGTTCTTCATAACCTCAAAGTGTATATATAGTCTAAAAGAGACTCAGGAGGAACATTGACATCAAGAAGACAATCTACATGAATGTAAGTAAGGCATTATCACATTATTGCATCAAGAAAGCATCATCAAGAGATCTTCAGGCATAAACTGTATTATTCCCATGAAGGCTTCACAAAATAGAATATCAAGCATCCAATCATTTCATGGAGCTTTGGAATTGATTATGAAAAGGACATCAAAGCAGAAGTATGACAACCATCAAAGATTAAAATCATAAAAGTGATGCATGTGTTTGAGTACAAGTCCAAGATTAATGTGATAATAGGATTCCCTTGTAGACTTAAAAAAAGTGCACATTCTAAAGCTACAGGTGGACATTTCAAACAATAATAGAATCAAAAAAATCATCTAACAAGATGCACCATGTAGAAAATAATGTGGAAAACACTATAAGTAGTACTATTGCAATGTGAAGAAGCTCATTTATTTGAGCAATTTATATAGAAGACATTTGGTAAATTCATTCATGCTGCTGAATTTACACACCAATCCTTAAAGTCTACAAAACAAAATGGTATTGCAAAGTACTATTCACATAAATTCCAATACAAAGGGTAGTATATTTAAGCTTTTGTGCAAATGTTTTACTTGCTTTGTGATTTTTCTTTGTGATTCTAGAAGGTCAGGTGTTGGTGTAAATAAAGTCTTGTACCTAGTTCATTCATTACTAGGGGACTTATTTACACATGTTAAGTTTACTTAGGTCCCAGGAAGGAATATTTCTATAAGATGTTAGTTGTCATTAGTTGTTATCTTATCCTTTGACAACTACTACATGCCAACCTAGGTAAGTGTGATTAGTTGTCTCATGTCATATGATTAAGACACTTGTCATAATCCTATGACATCTTGCATCTCACCTTGGCTATATACTCAAGGGGTTTCTACTACATTGTACATCAATCATCTCATATCATTGAATCATATTGATAAGAATATAGTTTCTTCTTGTCATATTCATCTCTCTCTTCTTGTGCTTTCCATTTGGTCTAAAGATCTTGGCATCCATATCCAATTCTAACATGGTATCAGAGCATGTTGGGTACCATTAGAGTATTTTTCTAAAGAGAGATACTAGATTTGGGGGTGTTCCATTTTTGTGGCTCTTTATTGCAAGTTCATATCAAAGCTTGTTGGTGCAAATATAAGCTCACCATTGCATCCAAAAGGTTTGAGAAAGTCAAAATTTCCTTTTGTTTTGTCCAAATCAAACATTCGAGGCCAAATCAATGAGGGTTTGAAGCTGAAGTGTGGTTGCTAGATCTAGAAGGTATCTACAATTTTGGAGCATTTTGGGTCAAGTCTAACCCTACCATTGCATTCAGAAGGGCCAAAAACCCTAAGATCGACTATCAAATCATCTGAATCAGAGCAATTGTCTGGTGAGGCAAAAAAAATTGCCTAGAGAGCCATACGGCCCCCCAGTTCGTCATAAATATAGTCGGTACAATTTCTAAAAAATTAAAAATTTAGTTGAATATTTTTGAATTTAAAAAAAAAAAAAATTCATTGTATCAATTAAATTTTTGAGAAAATATTTTTGTTGATTTAAAAATAAAAAAGAAAACAAAAGAAAATTGTTGTATGTAGACTTTATTGTCTGCAGTTTTTTTACTGCACCACATAGGTACAGGGTACCTACAGGCCTAACATAACAGGCCATGTTTCCACATTCCAGTGGGTGATGCAAGCCCCTATCCCCTCACATCCCGTAGGCTACACATAATTCCGATAGGCTAGAAAATTTGCAAACTGGCGAACATCAATCTCATCAGCGAACATTTCATTCAAAAGCTGACCATTACATTACAAAAATTAGAGGCCTTTATACATTGGCCAAAGTTTAATAACTAGTGTCAAAAGTGAAAAATGATGATTAAAAAGACCATATGGTGTACAAGAGGTGCTTACAAGGTAGTTCACATGTCGAATTCCTACTCGCCCACACGTCCACTAGTATATTCTGCGAATATTCCACCAGGTCGCTTGTGACATTCATTCGAGTGTCAAATTTAAGATTTAGCCAAAGGTGACAGCCATATAACCATCAAATTTCACCCCATAGATTGCTGACATTAGCATGGCATAAGCTTTTCCAAAAAAAAATTGGCCCCCTTACCATTTGCATTTTTCATTTTGGAAGGAAAACTTTCAAGCTTCATATCTTGCTCATTTTGACTCCTTTTTTCGAGCATTTTTTTTTATTTGAGATAATTTTTCATGCTATTTACATTATTGAAATAAATTTTTGGTTTTGGTGTCTTATTTTTCTATAAATTACATATTCTCACAAGTGTTGCTGCTTCGTCCTCATTTTGGGAACTTCTGGAGCTCATATCTTGCTCCTACGGTAACATTTTTTCTAGCAATTTTTTTTTAAAGTGCATGATTTTTCATGTATGTTTTAGTGGTATGATTAGATTGATCTCATTTTGTACCAAAAATTGTACTTGATTCTATGGCCAAATTTGGCATTTGCACATGTACCAAGATCAAAGACCACTTTGTTGTTTTTGGCAAGTGGCAACTGTAAATACACTAAGCATAGAGTGCCAAAATAGATATTGCTTGGGGAGGTTTCTTGATTGAGTGATTTGTGGGGGTAATCTTGTAGTGTTGGTTGCATTATTTTACTTGATTTGTGTTCTTGCAATGGGGAAATCTCAAATTGAACTCCTAACTCCACATAATTATGCTACATGGAGAAAATCAGTATGGAACTATCTCATGATGAAAGGTCTAATAGGTCATCTAAAGGAAACCATTCAAAAACCTATTGATGCTAAAGAATTGGCAAGGTGGGAGATTGATAATGAGAAAACACTTGGATGGATATGTTCATTAGTCTCATTTGATTTACAATTTCATATTGAATCATGTAATACACCTAAAGAGGCATGGGATACTTTTGAAAACTTATATGTTAAAATAGATAAGATTAGGGGATATCAGATTGATAATGATTTGATGAATCTTGATCCTAAAAGTTTTGACCACATCCAATACTACATCTCCAAAATCAAGCAACTAAGAACACAATTGAAGGAATGCAGCATTGAAAAAGAGGATTTACAATTGGTTATGAATGTGTTATCCAGGCTTGGTCCTGAGTATTCAGTATTTGTTTCTGGCTTTCATACCCATTGACTTTTTATGGGAGCATCATATGTTGATCCTAAGTTTTATGACTTTGCAAATATCATAATCTAAGAGGAAGCTAAGTTAATGAACATGGGTCTAATCAATTCTTCCAAGCCACAAGCATTGTTAGCTAATGATTCTAAGGTATAGAAAGAATTAGGGAATCTTGATAAGAAGCAAAAGAAGAAAAAGATCAAGCCACATAAAGAATTAGAATCCTCATCCTCAAAAGGAGAATCATATAAGAAGGAGAGGCCTTTTGTGCATATTGCAAGAAGGATGGACATGAAGAAAAATATTGTTATAAGAAGGATATTGATGAGTTAAAAAATCTTCTCAAAATTAATCACATGGATTTTCCTTCTAGAATGTTTGAATCTTTGTCTCCTTCTACTTCAAAATAGTCTAAAAAGGACAAAGGTCAAACATCTACATTAGGATATAAATGACAAGCTCTTTGTGCTTTTGCAAGTCCAGGAACAAGGAGATGGCTTCTAGATTCAAGAGCATCTCATCATATGGCATCTTCACAAACTATCTTCTCTTCATTTCAACCTTGTACTATGTTTCCTATCTTTATGGGAAACAATGCATACATGAGCATAACAGGGAAGGGATCTATTATTTTTGGGGACAACACTTTCCAGGATGTTTTGTGTGTTCCTCATTTGATGAACAATCTTCTTTACATATATCAAATTACACATGGTGGAGATGGGAGAACTGTGGAGTTCACTCCTAATTCTATCATCATTCGAGACTTGGAGACTAGAGAGATCCTTTCTACTGGGGTGGTTGATCAATCATCTTGGTTGTATAGCTTTACATAGTTTGCTTCTTATGGTGACATTGTTCCTATGATTGTTGATTATATGAACCATGATTCAGAGGAGACATTTGGATTCTTGAACTTGGTAGTTCTCACATCAGATCCAATACTTGAGCCATGCATTGCATCTCCTCCATCTACAGTTGCAGTTGATGATGCTTGTGATTCCATAGTTTGGGTTCCTTCTAATTCACTGCAACATGGTATACATAGTCTTCCAGATATGGGTACTTTGGATGACTTCTTAACAGGTATTTCAAACTTTTTTGTGGAGTCTCATCTTGTAGATTTTGGGGACAACATTGATGATATTCATCTTCTCTTTGATGAAGATGCACCTTCTTCAGTTGTTGTGAGGGAACACCTTGACCCTCTTGTTCATTCTTTACATGATCATTCTTTGTAGTTTGGTGTCAGTGTGGATACTTTTGGAAAACATTTGGAGGAGGCTTCTTTGTCTTCAGAGGGAATATCACTATCTTTGGATCATGTTCTACATTCATCTCTACCAGATGTTTGATTTTCCTCTTCAATAGTGTGGCCTAGAACCCCTATTTGGACTATGTCAACTTTCAACATCGACATGGAGACACTTGAGCATGCTTTAGAGATATCATACATCATTCATATTCCTAACATCCCACATACATCCATGCTTTTTTTTCTTCCTAAGGGGAGGAACATTGTTCAATGAGATTGGATCATCTTCAACATTCAATGTCAAGATTCTACCATCATTGTAGGAGACTCAACATTGAGGGGGGTGGTACCTTTTCTCTCTTATTCTTCTCTCTTATGGGGGGGTCTTTTTCCTCACATGGGGTTTTTACCTTCTCATGCATCATTGAGATAATTTTATGTTTTTTCTATTTCATCTCTCTTTTGGGGAGGAGTTTTGTCCCACTGGGTTTTCTCCTTTTCTCTGTTTGTGAGAGATTGAATTGCATATGTACATGGGTACCTAACATGGCCTAGTAGTTGAGACCCATCTTTGCATCTTTGTGTCATTTGCATAATAATTAGCTACTCCCTAGGTTGCACTTAAGGGGGGTTGTTGGTGTAAATAAAGTCTTGTTCATAGTTCATTCATTACTAGGGGACTTATTTATACATGTTAAGTTTACTTAGGTCCTAGGAAGGAATATTTCTAGAAGATGTTAGTTGTCACTAGTTGTTATGTTATCCTTTGACAACTACTACATGTCAACCTAGGCAAGTGTGATTAGTTGTCTCATGTCATATGATTAAGACACTTGTCATAATCCTATGACATCTTGCATCTCACCTTGGCTCTATAACCAAGGGGTTTCTACTACATTGTACATCAATCATCTCATATAATTGAATCAAATTGATAAGAATATAGTTTATTCTTGTCATATTCATCTCTCTCTTCTTGTGCTTTCCATTTGGTCTAAAGATCTTGGCATCGATAGCCAATTCTAACATCAGGAACATCATGCCAAGGAGTAGTAATAGAAGTATTCAAAGTATTGCACGATTATTAGCTAAAGCTAGAATATAGTCAGTAAACTCTAAGGGGAAACATTGAAAATCTTGTATAATCTTGTTCATATTATGATTTTACTCCATCTTGTAACAACAAACACTATTGAATTTGACACCATTTTTTGATAGATGTTCGTCAGTTGTTTGACAAATCTTTGTTGAAAAAGTGACGAAATGACAAAAACATTTTTTTCATTATTTTTTGGTCACAAGACCAATGATGAATTAAAAATTGAAATAACGGTGCAGATTCATCAATCGTCGGCATCATAAAATGACTTAGATGTTCGTCGGAATATCGACAATCCCTTGGTGTAACCACTGACGAATTACAACCAAAATGCAATTGCAATGGCTCTTCTGAAGCATTGAAAGAACACCAGAAGTTCATCACCATTTCAATGAAATGGGAAATTATTTATGATGAAGCCTTTGTCACAGCTAAGCAAATTTGTTGGACCTTTTATGTGATTCATTAGTGGCGTTCGTCAAAATTTTGATGAAATGGGCAAGGAGTTATGATGAAGCCTTCATCGCAGCTAAGCAACTTTGTCGAACCTTTTCTTTGATTCATCAATGGACTTCATCGAAATTATGGCGAAATGGACAAGGAGTTATGATGAAGCCTTCTTCGTAGCTATAGAAATTTTGTAGGACCTTTTCGGTGATTCGTCGGTTGTGTGCATCAAAATTTTGACAAAACAATGTAATTTTTTTTTTAAAAATATTCGTTGAAATGTACCATCAGTGAGAGATCAATCAAGTCGTGTCCCTTCATATTCAAATCTCGGGAAATTATTTTATTTTCTCATTTTCCATGTTTATTAGACACTCACTAAGACACCATGTAGTTATGCTGACTTATTGATTCTCTTTGACAGTCAATATTACATATCACTTTGGTGTCACACAGTCTCATTGATGTTCTGAGTCTCACCGATAGCCAATAGATCATATGTCGCTATGGTGTCATGTAGTCATATCGGCATTCTGAGTCTCCCCAAGAATTATTCCTTCCATCTTAAGTGTATCAATACGATTTTCACCAATGATAATTTATCGTTGTGACTTTGGGGGTTGCCAAGACTTTCCTTCAACTACTTGTATCTTGCTGAGAACCTTCCTTCAATGATTCTAATCATTGAAACAAAATGTTTCTCCTACCAATAAAGCTATATTCGGTTTGACTTCCATATCTCTCTCCGATGATGCCAATCTCACCGATGAATCTTGGTATTGGCAAGACAATGAATATTTCCAAGTCTTATTACTGATATAATTCTGCTATACCGATATAATTCTGCTATAGCAATATGATGGGTTGGCAAGACTTCCTCAAACTCACCCCAATGGTTCTATACTACTGATGGGACCCACTTTTTTGGGAAACTTATTAAGAATATTGTAGATTCCTTTTTGATGCTCCAAAATTGCACCACAATCGGTAAGACACAAATAAGCCTGTTATGACTTACACTGAAGACTTAGATCTCACCGACAATCATTTTGTGCTTCATCAATATAACACACATGTGCTCGTTATGACTTATATCAATGAATATTTTCTCGTCGATAGGATCCTTTGGTCGTTGAGACAATGAACTGCGTCCTGCCAGTATGTGTCTTTAGATGAAATCATATCAGTATGACATTCCCAAACTCTTACTGATAGACTGCAAAAAATATACATTAATATAAAACACTTTATGGATCGGGGAGACCCTCACCATCTCTTGTTGATATGAATTATACATTCAAATACTCAGGGTTAGATGAATTCTATCGGATCACATGATAGAATATAGGAAAAAATGTTATGAAGAGAGGATTCTTGTGCTTATGGCATGGGAATTTTTGGGAACTAATGAGTATGTGCAACCATGAAATTTTCAAAATTTTACAGTTCTAATAGTGGCTCCGTCTGAGGATGAATTATTGTGAGATCATTACAAGGATCCAGATTTCTAGGTGAGCAGACCAAACTCAAGGTGATGGACCGGTGAGCAAGATGGAATGAATGGAAATGGAGATGAACATGACCCTATACTACTGTACATGGAAAGATTTATTTTAAAAGAAGGAATATCAGGATTATCCATGTACTAGCAATTCCCGTTCCTTTGATTTACTAAACTATTGTGCATGGAATAGAAATGTTTGAGAGGATTTTCAAGAGTCACCCATGCACTAGAAACCCTTAATCCTCTGTATTCTTTTGGCAAAAAAATCAGATTTCATTTCGGTAAATGATGGCTCAAGGCCACCCAAAAGAAAGACCCATAATTTCCTCTGTCAAACACCTGGTTTTTCTTTGAATTCATCAGATTCTTCTTGAAGATATTCAATCTTCCCTGTCACTATTATTGAATTTTTTTAGAGAATCATCGTGCTTAGCTTGGCCCAAATTCCCTTCACCATTATGTAGTTCATATTCTCCATCTTCTTGTGTATAATGTACTTATATTTAGATTTGAATTCGAGACCAATTGTCATTGCACATTCCATTTTACTTGCACAAAGTATTCTAGATAAGCAATATATTGATAATTCCAAATGATTTATGATGTTGTACAACTCTACCTATCATCACAGTTCTATTGTTCCCTCTGAGAGAATCCTGCAAAGACAAGTTTATAATACCAAGTCAAATAATATGAAAAATAATTTCTTCCATATAAATTAAATGATTATTCTCACAATGGAAATTGTCTAATTACAACAACAATTCCATGAAAGGTTATCCATGCTTCATAAGAGATAATTGATCATACATATAGACTACAAGATGCATAGAAAAAGAATTACACTTGAGAACAACCAAAGGCTAACAAGGGAAGGAGTTAAGAAATGTCTGGATTGAAGAGAAAATGTGTAGGGAAAATGTTGAGCAGTGTTAAGAGAACAAAGCTTGTAGAACATATTCTTGACCTAATCAAGCTAGTGAACAACTTAAACAAAATTAAAATACTAACACATACATGAGACATGTAATGAACTTCCAATATATGCTATCTTTTTTTTTTGTATTGAAAATAGTTTAAGGTCCATTACATATCATGAAAATGCCTATCCAACATTAGGATCAGTACAACATCAAAGCATTTCCATAACAGGAAATATACCATATCAATACTTTACAAAGAAAGAAAGAAACCAAAAAGCACCAGTTGTTTTCAAAACCAACATAGATAATACAAATTGTTGTTAACAACACCATAGGTTGTTTCTATTCAAATCATCATAAACAATACATAGTGTTGATTACATTCTCCTCATTGTTGACTTCTTCAATATCAAGGTTCACCATTGTTTCTCCTTGGGGGTCCAACTGATGGGGGTCGCACTATCTTTATGGGCTTGTAGCTCCATCAATTTCTCTCTAGAGCTCATCAAATGTTTACTGGAACAACACAGTCTCTTCCAAGCTCAACCTACAGGCGGGTCCACTTTTAAGATCCTCTTTGGTATTGTTAGTAGTACCTTCAATTATTGACTTCGATAAATTCTCCATTGAGATCTCCATAATAGTTGAAACTTGTAGAGCAGCATAGTAGAAAGTGAGTCTCTTGCAAGACTTGGTAAGTACCCTCTTGATACCCTTAAATTTATCATCATTTCTCTCCTTCCACAAATTCCATGTGATCTCATTGGATAAGAAATACCAAAATAGCTTACAATCAAACTTGAGCTTGAAATTACAAAACGAAATATCATGCCAATTAATTTTACCATTGCTATTCTAGACCTTCAACTTAAGGCAAAATAAGTACCAAATTTCTTGAGCATAAAAACATTCAAAAACAATATGTTTGATAGTTTCTGAAGTCCTACAGATACTATAGATTTCAACACTTTCATGGTTAGATTTATAGGGATCTATCTTTTTCATTAATGCAGAGGTAGGTAAAGGAGAAATAATTATAATTGTAACACTATTCATAGTCTAGTAAATTATGTTCGTAATTTGTGTTCAAAGGACCTTAGTTTTATCATTATACTGCCCATCTAATACCATATTTTAATCTAGGTTTCAACTATCTTAGATCTAAAGAAGCACCTTCAATAAACCATTTAAAGTACTATAAAATAAGGTAAAACTTTTACTTGAGAAAGATTGGGTACACTTGTAGGATTAATGTTCTCGCAATCATCAGGATTTATTGGTACACAGACACAACCTGCAACATATGAAGTAATGGATGACTACAAGTTAGTGAAATGGTCCTTAATATGTGAGTGGTTTGCAAATTGATTGATAGAAAATAAGGTTACAAACAGATCTACATGAAAAATTATGAGGACAATCTATTTTAATCATCAAAATAGATGAAAAGTGCAAAGGAAAGAGCCAAGCTACATCTCTAGAGCCTAAAAAAAACACATGCAAGAAACATAGAAAAAAAAGAATAAACCAGATTTTGGATGAATAAAAAATGGTGCCTTTAGCAAGTGATTCATATGCTTTCACACCTGACATAGAACATTAAGAAGATTTTAGTCTTTCGTTGTGAAATTAACTACTTATATAATAAACCTAGAAACCATTATTATATACCTCCATGTCTAGCCGAGGGTAGGTATAAGAGAAAAAAAATTCTTCAATGCAATGCCAAAAAATATCAATGTGTGTAGTTTTGTATTACTCAAAATATCATTTCACTGCCTAAGAAAAAATACCAAAGTGATGTTTTAAATTTCAATCCTCACATAGGCTCCCTTATTGCTACACATGCATATACAAGCATTATTCAAGCTCTAAACTATTCAAATATTAAGGATTTAATTAGCTATAAGATGGAAAGTTGTTGTTTAGACATAATCCATCATATTTTACATATATTTATTCACTCCTAGCACTTCAAATAAATTTGTGTAAATGAGATAGAAATATGAATCTTTTGTGACAAAGAAAATTCTTAAAAGGAGGGGGGAGAGAGAAAAGGGTAGGGGGCAAGAGAATGCTTGAATGTATAGCAAAGTATAACATTTTGATCATTATAACAATGAAACGAATCTTAAGTTTGAAGCATTAATATCATTTACAACATTCATGATCAAGAATGAATGTAAGTAGAGAAACTTTTGCATACTTGCAGATGGTACAAAATTTCATGGTTAAGTCGAAGCCTCCCATCAACAACAAGATCCAAATATCTATGTATCTATCTCAATCGAGCCTCTAAACCCTTCAGAGTTGTCAATTTTTCCACTAACCTGTTATGCACAAAAGTCAAATTTTAGAGTTATGTCACCACTAAAAACAGAAGAAACAGAGCTTTGAAACCAAATCCACACACAACACAATTTGGTATTCATACAAAGCCATACAAACAAACTAAACTCAGAACATTGGAATGGAAACAACTTCAAATTATGATGCAGAGCATGGATTCAGGGTATAAAGAATCATTTTTCTGCCACCATAGTAAAAATTTAGCACTTTCTTTCATCTTTGCATATTGGTTTGATGCTTCAAATGATTCATTTCTTATATTGAAAAGTGCATTACCTTATTGAGTTTCTCTTTGTTTCAATAATAGTTTAATATTCTCTACTTAATAGGGCCAACCATGTGATGGTGGAAGCTCATTTGGCCCCTCCATCCCTAACATCACTCTCAATTCCCCATACCCAATCATATAACATTAATCATTCATTCATCCATTAATAACATATAATATTCATTCATTCATCCATTAATAACATATAACATTCATTCATTAACATATAATATTCATTCTTTTAGTTTTTACATATTATCAAAAATATGGTTGTCATGATATGATTACAATCACTTTTTTTGTGTTTCTTTTGTAAAGATACAAAAGTATGAAGTGGAGTATGATTTTATAAATCAATATTTTTCCCCCTTTATTTTTTCTTCCCTCTACTCATGATCTTAATGTAGGCCTAGTCATCTGCTCATGATGTGGACGCCGCTGCAAGGGGGGTCTACTGCAATAAGAAAGAAATGTTAAATTGATATATTTTATTATTATTGTTACAAGTATTTCATTAATTAAAAGAACATTAGAGTGGTTCTCTTTACCTAATGGGTCCACATCATGTTCCTGAACTTTTGTTATAGACTCATGCTCAACATGCTGAACACCCTCTAAATCCTAATCTATAGTTGAAACACGAAAGGTTACATTAATTAATATACCAATTGAAAGTAAATATGTTTAAGAGAACATGAGAGTGGTCCTCTTTACCTGATGGGGCCACATCACATTCCTAATCTTCTATAGCCTGATCATGCTCAACACATTGATCATGCTCTACATGCTCTAAATTTGAAACACGAAAGGTTACATTAATTAATACACCAATTGCAATTAAATATGTTTAAAAGAACTTTAGAGTGGTCCTCTTTACCTGATGGGGCCACATCATGTTCCTAACCTTATTTATCCTGATCATGCTCAACATGTTGATCACACTCTACATGCTCTAAAGTACTGGGATGCACACCATGACCTTCATCTATAGGTTGACTTTATGGTGGAAATTAATATTGAATAGATTACACAAGTATTCAATTTTAAATAAACTTTATTGAGTTTATTTACCTATGTGTCAGATGTAGTGGAAGGTTGTGTTTTCCCAGTCAAGACTCTTAGGCGTTCAGCCACGACTCCATAGCCTTGTTGGAAGGAAATCTTTAGGTCATATTCTGTGGGAACTCTGTTGAATTCAAAGCCCTACATTTTTGCATAAGATCATGAATTTTGCTTCCATGGTGTGATAAAACCAAAAAAATTTTCAATTTATTATTTGGATACTATATTTCATTTATTGATACTTACAATTCATGTGGCTAATTTCATATAACTACCAGAGCCAAGTTTTTGTTGCCTATGTTTTTCTAGTCTTTCCTTTGTTGCCTTTGATGTGTCAACCAGCCTATGAAAAGTCTGAAATATGTTAGATTATGTAAAAAGAAAGAGTAATCAGTATATAATTACATTGTTGATAGTATCACATACCTTCCTTGGCTTGGTGGTGTCTTTCCTTTTTTCTTTTTAGCCTTCTCCTTTCCATCTGAAACTAGGTCCTTCCACTCCCTCTTTAGAATCATGGGGGGATGCTCATACTTCTTGTTCTTCTCTAAATGTGACCTATATTGGTCCCTCACAAACTTTAGATAGGTACCAACTTTCTTAAGGACCTTGGTTCGGTTGAATGTTTTATCACCAAACAACACAACTAAATGGTTAATGAGCTCATCTTTTAAATATTTATTTTGGGCATTCTACCATGTACATATGGTGGGCCCAAAGAGCTCCAATGTAATATCACTTAGATGTTTATAAAAAACATCATTTCCTACAAAATGATCATGGGATCAATAGTCTAAAAAGAGTGATCAATAAGTAAATTTCAATTGGATTATATATAATAATAATTAAAACATTTTAAAGTACCTGGGACCTTTTCTATCTTTATGGGAATGAAATCCTTGGTCACCACAAGTGTGACTAAAATTTTTCTCGTACTAGTAATACAAGAAGATCTAGGAAATGCTACTAAAACATCACCAGTACTAGTGGCCTCTGCATCCCCAAGTACATGTCCCGACACATGTTTTGGCATGTGTTCACTACCAAAGGGTGCATTAACAGATGCCTGCAGGGTATGTGTTGCTGACATTTTAGATGACGTTATAGGCACGAATGATGGGGTCAGATGATGTGATGTATGTGTAGGAAGATCGGGATGGACACTTGTACCAACCCCTACTCCTCGGGCAACATTTGCAGTACCCTGGTCATGGCCAGGAGCATCACGAGGAGGAAAATAACCCTATAAAAAAACACATATTTTAGTTCATGACATAAAAGAGTACAAAATATAAAACCATGAATGAACTTATGTTATAATTAAAGACCTCATTATAGCTTACTTGCAAGTTTTGTAATCTCTCAGTCAATATTTTAACCCTCTCTCTTATATCATCTATTTGAGGCACTATGAATATCAACTTAACCATTTATTCATTGCATTTTTTTTTATCTTCTTTATCGTATCGAGAGGGTTTGTTGAATAAGTAATGTCATCATCACAAAATATTAACTGCACCTCACTATGGATGCTCTCCTCTACTGCTGGTGCCTTTCCCCGATTAGTTGACTGCAACAAGAATGTTAAAAACATTATCAAAATTAACCCAATAAAACTATGAAAAAAACATAATAATAAAAGATTTTGCTCGTATCTAATTTGTATAATTACAATGAGGTAAACCTATAAGGTAGAAGCTCC